>JAAIXJ010001883.1:24752-57648 GCA_013403705.1 Heliconius hermathena
AAAATATATAGTTTGTATTATTCATAATTAACTATGTTATTTATGTGTATTGCCATGCATATTTTATTTTATTTATTTATTTATTTTTAACTTATACCCAAGGTACATACTGTTACACATTCTTTTGAAGAAGCCAAAAAATGGCTTGATTGCCTGCATCCTGGATTGCCTCGAAAGATGAGTCGTTTTTCCGACGGGGGATTCAATTGCTACCAGAGAGATGGGAGAAAGTGGTCTCTAATGATGGACAATTCTTTGAGTAATGTCACTGTAAGCATTATATTTTAAATTATTTTTTTTTAAACAAAAAAAAACAGCGAGGACTTATTTAAGGTCCTATATATAATTTATGCTATTATATACCGAAACCTACTTTATATACGTGATACATATGTATCACGTATAGAAAGTGGATTTCGGCTACATATTTAAATACAAATTGAGAGTTTATGAAATTACAAACAAAAATTAAAAGACACTACAGCATCACTATGACTTCAAATGATTTATAAATAGACAAACGAATACATTTAGTAGGGAACGGAATTGTCTTAGTGGGAACAGAGTGTCTTAACATTAGGTTCCAGGGTTCCCCCTGCGTACCCTGCTAGGAGCGGGATATAGCTTAAAACTGAAAAAAATCCTACCTTATCTAATTATTTCTATTGGAAAATGGGGACGAAGCAGCATTTGAAAACTAGTATATATTATAATAAGAAAAAAAAAGGATAGTAATGAATCAGTTTCTCATATAATCATAGACTTTATATTCATTGATTGAAAAACCAATTGGTTTGTCCCAGTTTCCACTCCATTCATGCATTATGCACTATGATAGTCAGTTCTTAAATTTACATGACCGTAGGATTGATTTCAACCGTTTGATTCAAACGGAATCGAGTAATGAATCCATTCCATATAATGCTTTTAACTAACATGAGAAGATGAGCTTTTTGATTTATATATTTCAAATATATGAAATATTTTTTTATATTTTATTATTTTTGAAGGCAGTCGTGCCGCAGGGGCACAAGGTGTGCCTGTAAACACGACTGGTTGTCGGTTCGACCCCCACTCGAGGAAATGAAATATTTATTTACATTTATATTTCCATTTTTTCGCTCTGGTGTCGAGACAAAGCGCGGCGTGTCTCCTGAATTCGGCGGAAATGCAGGAACGGAGAATCTTAACACTAAGTTCGCTCTGCCTACCCCATTGTGTGCGGGAAACAGCGTGAAGCTGATTTATTTATTTATTTTTCATTTTATTTTCCGCAATAAAAATGAATGGAAGATCGGTAATCTAGTGCTTAAGCACATTCCTATTCCTCATTTTCTGTCTTGTTGAGTTTTGAGTAGCGCAACACAACGCCGCTGTTTGCGGTGTTAACAGAGCAACTAAACTATAATATAGTTTATTTTCCCACATAAGAATCGAACCCACATCCTTCACGTTCACATAACGAAGCTTTTTATAAATAAATAGCAATATTGTCATCCAATTAGCATCATTTCATCATAGTTCTTTCATATAATAAATAATATTCTATTTTTCATACCGTGGATGCCGTTCTTGGTGAATTAACATTGTTCTAATATTTTCTATAGCGCCAGCCTCTATCCACGTCATAATACAAACGGTATTCCAGCTAAGTAAATTGCGTTTTTATTAAATGAGCGGAACTGAGTTAAACAAACTGCTTCTATAAAATAATAATAATATTTTAATATATTGTTTGTTTTGTTTTAGCTCGAGAATTGTTTAAGTTTACAAGAGTCTGACTGTAAACGCGACGGTTGTGGGTTCGATTTCCAGTCGGTGGAATTTGTTATTATCATTTTCTAGCTCTTGTAACACGGCAAAGGACGGCGTTGAGATCCGCAACTCAACACAAATGCCTAGAAAATTAGACAGAAAGTGGGGAACGGAGTATTTTAACACTGAATTACTTCTGCTTACCCTGCTAAATGCGGAATAGAAACTATAAAAAATATAAGACATTCATTATAGTTCATTTTATTATAGTTATACCTAAGTTTTGGAGTTTTATACTGTTCATCGCTTAGTGTTTCCTAAAATTAAGTGTTTTGGACAAGAGTTAAATACTTATTGCAAAACTTTTTAATATTTACTTATTTAGAAAACGTATAAAAATTTTTTTTGAACGTAGCGGGACTAGAACCCGCGCCTCCTGGAAACCGACCAGGTCGGTTTCCAGGAGGCGCGGGTTCGAGTCCCGCTACGTTCAAATTTTTATACTTTTTCTAAATAATTATTTTTCTTTCCTAAGTGTGGAATAACACTTTAAAAATGTTCAAAACATTTTTAATATTTTTTTGTTTCAAGCTTTAACCTACATAGAGTAGAGAGTAGTGTCAAGACATTCTGTTTCTTTTTCGCTAAATCTCTTGGTATCGAAAAAATATAAATTATTATATTATTGCAATACCAAGACCCGCAAGTATGAATTAAACCCACAACTTTTGTGCTTATAATCAGATGCTATACTATACCTACACCACTACGTAGGTCTCAATAGTGGATTACATTAATTTCAATTAACAAATTTTATATCAAATCAATCGATCTATTATAGTAGACGGTCTAGGTTACAGTTCCATTTCCACGACTGTTCGTCGCTGAATGGTATCCATGACAAAAGCTATATGTTCGTGTATAAATTTATGTATATTTTTACATATCTACATATATAAAAATCAAATGTGGTTCGTTTGTCTCGCTAAAATTCGAGAACAGTTGGGGCGATTTCGCTGATTTTAGTTTTAAACGTTTGTCCAGGGATGGTTTAAACGGTAAGAAAATCTGTAAAAAATGTGAGAAAGAAAGTTAAAGAAAATTTAAACTTTCCCATATAAACTGTATTTCTATATACTTTCCTGTTAAACATTTGTCATTTTTCCCTTCGGAATTGCAGACGGAGGTCTATGCGAAATGAAGTACGTATTAAATTAAGGGTTTTGAATCGACAACATATTGGATATATTCCAGATTATTTGTATTATAGCGTATTAAAATTTTAATATTTTGTATAGTTGACAAAAATGTCAAATATTTTGTCATTGTATTGTTGGAATAAAAATATTTGAAGTCAGTTGGCTGTCGAATGTTTATATTTCAGTCAGAGGTTTGACAGATACCTCAAACGAAACATTATAAAGTTACGTATCATTTTGTCACCATTATGCCGTTATTAAAATCTACTAAAATCAGTTTGTGAGAACTTTCTTTATTGCTATTGTATAACATAGGTCGCCGAAGTCAATAAAATGTATGATGAGCGTGCAAACCGCACTGATGACTCATAACGATAATATAATGACACATCAAACACAATGTTCCTGTAAACCTGGAAGTAGTAGCATTCCATTACTATCTGAAAATAGATTATTGTGCTGACAGATCCGTGATAATTGGGCAAATGATATTCATTTGTCAATGTTATGAAGCGTAAAAATGCAACGGCAAGTCTACTGGATTAGATTAAGCTGTTGGTATAGTAAAATTGTCACAGATTCACCATTAGGTCGCTACACTCTCAAATACTGGGATCAGAAATTACTTTAATCATTTCTTGACCAACATCCAAAATTATATCAAAATTATTTCAAATGACGTCGTTTGGCGCAGTATATCATAATTATTTTTGACAAACTCAAATTTGTATTTGTATCACAAATAATAATTTAACAAGATAATTGCAGATACAAAATAATGTAAATGGGCAAATTTATCACCAATTGAAAGCGCTTTCAAGATGCGGAAGTTTAAAGGCCATGTGCTCATGATGTAAAAGTGAAACGAACTATTGTCTAAGAACTGCAGACGTTTGTTCATTAGAACAATGGTATAGTCAACATGTTCAAAATTACATTAGATCGTATGCCATCGGACAGTCTTGATATTGTCATTAGAGCTGACAAAATACCTACTCGTGAGCATACAGGTTTAATTCACCAACTATCGACGAAGTGGCTGTAGTCGTTGTCGTTGAAACTATGAATTAAAACATGTGTCTAAAATACATAGGTTTTATGACACGTTACAATATCTGTTAATTTTCTAGCAGGGAGAAGATGGATGTTATTTTAATATCAAAATATTTAAATAAGTAATAGATATATTATTAATTTAAAACATAAATTTATTCAGCGCGTTTTTCTGGGTATTAATAACAACATTTTAATAACCTTAATTGGCTTAATAAAAGAACAATATATAAAGATGTTCATGATCTCAATACAACCATTAAAAATTTTCTTCCAGGAGAATTGTTTTCTTATAAATCAGTTGACACAGTTACAAGCCAACTATACCATAGAGTTCACTGGAATTGCCTGGATTTTCACCTCACAATTTAAAATTAAAATCAGATCAGTTATTATCATGCTGCGTAATATTAATCAACCTCGACCGTGAACGGTGACTAACTGTAAAAAAATATGAATGACGTCATCGAGGCCAAGATATTCAAGGGTTGTATTTTACAAAGATGTCTTGTTTGCGTATGCCAATGACTTCGACGGACACACCATTCAATTTTAAGGGGCTAAAATTTTCCGTGTGTCTGCATATAAATCACAGAGCCAATCGTTGCAAGTTTGCAGAATCAACTATCCTATCCTATCCGAATCCCTACGCGCATGGACATTATACGTCATGTGTTCACGCGTCGGAAAATCATCATCGAGACCTATAAGTAACTCTTCAATCAATTAAATCTTTACCAGGAACCCGCATAATTTAGAGGGATCCTGACTGTCCTAATAAACTATTGGGCTTATTTCTTCATTTTATTTTATGCATAAAAACAAAACCCTCAACTGGGTTTTTATTTTTTTAATTTTTTTTCACGATTATTACACATTTTAAATGAAACTATTTTAACCGGATTATTCGCGTATATTTAAGATTATATATTTTGGAAACCCGACGTTTCGGACACTTTGCAGTAGTCCGTGGTCATGGGTAGACTGAGGTAGCATTCGTCTGTCAGTTGACATAATTATTATATAAAACTACCGCCAACGATTTCTTAATTGCCTCGCGTACTGCCCAGGATTCCTGTATCTTACCCTCTGGTATGGTGGGTTTGAGACTTCAATGATTTTATGAGTGGGTCCCAGGTGGTAGAAAGTTTCCAGCCATCCTCTCTATTGAAATTAGGATGTTTTTGTATTTCAACGCCGCGCTTTGCCTCGACACCAGATCGAAGAAAGTTTCTTCACTCTGGTGTCGAGGCAAAGCGCAGCGTTGAGTTCTACCACTCAATATGCAATGCCTCCAGAATTCGTGATAAGTACAGCGTGAAACTGATTTATTTATTTTACTTATGACTACTTATTTATTATTCTTTGTCGGTTTGTATTAATTATTTAGGTTTATATTTTCTTACTAATCCTATTAAAAATTGAAATAATTTCATAAATATATTAAATAAATATTAATATAGTTCAAGCGGGCGAAGCCGCGCGGATCCGCTAGTGTTTGTATAAATAAAAAAAACAAATTACTTTTTTATTTTTTTGAAATCGTGTCGCATTTTGATGCACTGCTTGAATCAAAATGCGACGATTAAAGATTCGGATAACATTCTGAGGGAATAAATTATTTTAATTTCCTTGCCCTCATAACAAGATACCGTAATAGGTTCTGAACGAAGTGATGTAGTAGTTTTATGTGGAAAATTTTAAGTCTTGCCTTACCCAAATAAAAGAAATATAACGGTTTACGAATCTTATTTTACGTAAATATTAATATGAAAAAAATAACAGCCATTGGCTTTTTCTATATGGCAGCCTATGCAGAGAGCATGTCACTCAATAAGCAAAGTGAATATTGATAGATTTCCTCTGCCTACTCTGCTATAGGTGTGATAAAACGTAGAAAATAAAATTAACTGTATATTTACGGTACATACATATATATGCAATAATAAATGAATAGATTCGTTAGTATTCTAAGTTTGCCACTACCACAATTTAAGGTAGCTTTAAAAAATACTAACAAGTAAAACTTATTACACTGTTCAGGAATATTTAGAAGATAAACATGTATGGAATTAATGTCTGTTGAATGTGATGCAGGATAGCTGCCAGATAATGTAATAATACCATTGACTTTGCAAAGAGCAACTGTTGAGTTTCTTGCCGGCTCTTCTCAGCAGAACTGCCTTCCGAGCCGGTGGTAGCTTTTTTTTTTGTTTATATGTTCATTCGACAATTCAAAAGTGCTTATAAGAGTTTATTTGAATAAAGAATATTTTGAATTTGAATTTGAATTGACTCTGGGTAACAGAAACTAACGTCGCGTTGTGTTCATAAACTGCGATTTTCCCCGAGCAGATTTTGAATCCCCAGTCATACAAATCAATTAAATTACATACCCACAAACTATAGAGTATATTCTAAATTCTATATAAAAATTCAATTGTTAACATTAATGAAAAAAAAGTTCTAGTATCTATTGTTAAAATTAATGAAAGAAATCTTAAAAATAAAACTTCTAATCCCAAGAAATAGTATTACAAAAATCCAAATAATACAAAGATTAGGTAGCATTTCTAACATGAAAGAGTGTTTTCTAGTACATTGTGCAATACTCCTTTTGTATTTTCAGTTTCTTGTGTATTCAAAGTATTTAATCTGTAGTGCTTACTGCAGTCCTAGAATTGCTTGAGTTCAGAAATATGCTATGTTCCCATTGTGGAATATTTATGGATATTTTTTGTTAGTAATGTCGAGTTTTCTCACTTTTGTGATAAGGAAATGGATAAATTGTTGGAATAAATCAATGAAACTGCTTCTAAGGAGAATTTTACTATATCCAATATACGTATGTTCTAGCCCTATTTTTGAGACATTGCTTGTTGAGTGGTGGGACTCAATGCTTTGTTTTGTCTTTTCAAGCAGAAAAATAAAAATTGATTTCATAAAATCACTCCCAAGTGGGAATCGAACCCACAACAACCACAATAGCCTCTGTCATTTTACTTAACGCTAAATTAAATTGAAATCAAAACAAAACAAAACGAATTTTATAAACTAATAAAAAACAATAACGATTCTTTAACGCCATTTCATCAGAACTAAGACCCACATAACCATTTCTTATTTTACGACGGTCACCAGTTATTGTGTCGAAATTTATAGCAACATCGGCAATGCCTGTTAAAATAACAGACTAACAACGACGTGCCTTACGCCTTCCTTTTTCATCAGTGTAACATGAATATGCAAACTTGCAATAGTCGGTTTAACTTAAATTTAAAACGTTGAAAAATCTCTTATAGCCTCTTTATTCGCTGGTTTTATTTTTTTTTATTTTTATTTCACGCTGCAACCATCATAATATGGCACGTAAAGGGAACCTATTGTAGAAAAGACACTCCGTTTCAGGTTTTTAAAGTATGTGTTGAGTGTTGGGACTCGACACCGCGCAATATCTTGATAATGAAAATAATTATCTTCAATAGGAATAGAACCTAGAACCGTCCAGTTTAGAGACAGATGTGCTGTTATAGCAGAACGGTATTAAAAAAGGAAATGGAGAGACATATCCTTAACTGGCACTCTCGGAACATCATAAACTTGAACTGAATCGAAGTAATGTATTAGCATTTTAATGTGGAAAATTTTTAGTCTTGCCTCATCCAAATCTGAGAACTCTAACGGTTTAGGATATTTATTTTATGTAAATATTGATATGAAAAAATGCAACTATTGGCTTTTTCCATATGGCAGGGTAAACAGAGAGACCTCGATATAGAGAAGACGCTCCGTTCCCTATTTTTCACCTATATTTTAAGATATTGCGTGTTAAGTTTTGAACAGACTCGACCGGATCATTACCACCCCCGGCATTTAAAACCGGTGTTAAGTAGTGGCTTTATGCCACTGCGTTTCGCATCAGGTAATGCCGGGCTCCGGCGCCCAACTCACCTTAAAGGTCGGCAACGCACCTGTATGCTTCTCTGGTGTTGCACGGGGTCGTGGGCGGCGGTAACCACTTACCATCAGGTGACCCGAACGCTCGTTTGCCTTGTCTTTTCCATAAAAAAAATAATAATAAGTAATAGAAATCAACGCCATGGTCTACCAAAGCTAACAATAATTTATTTCCTTAGATGGAATCAAATCCACAACTGCCTCGCTTACAGTCACACACCATCCAACTACGCCACGTCAGCCTTAAACATAAAAAAATTGAAGACAATATCTTAAGACCTATCCAAACTGATCAAGAACATAAAATCATTAACAGATTTCATTTGACTAACACTCGAAAGCCGTAGTCAACAAAGGTTTCGCCTAATATCCACCAACGCTTAGCTGACATCGCTTTTCCTCCACTCCACTTTTATGTTCTATCAACAGTCCTATGTAAACTGACTTCACGATATTAGCTTATTCAAGTTGCTACAAATAACACAATCTGCCCTAAATACTTGCTATGATACGTTGTTTCGCGGCTATGCTGTTGTCTATGATGTTTGTAAAGTAACTATATACAATTAGTTTCTTTTGGTTCTTGCTTAGTGAACTAGAGTACTTAATTTTCTAAGTATTTTTGATATCAGCTTCACGCTGTATCCTGCACAAAGCAGGGTAGGGGGATGGAACCTAGTGTTAAGACACTCCGTTCCCCACATTCCTCGAGTGGGGATCGAACCTACAACCAGTCGATTTTACAGTCACACTTTGTGCCCCTTCGCCTAATACGAATTATATTTTAATATAATTAAAAAAATAAAATATTCATTAAGAAAATATTTTAAGAATAAGCTTTCAAAATTAACACGGCACGAAAAACTTGTAAGATAAAAGATTTTAGTCGTATAATTTTTTCTCACCACTTGATCAAGCAAATTAAAGTAAGAGCTAAACACACTTTAAGACTATTTAAGAGGGTCCATTTGCATAATAACTGAAGCTTAGTCAAACTTAAACTGTAACCCCTTAGGGAAGATTAGTGTATCCACTTACTAATACCGTATCGATTTTAATGTAAAGCCCATATATGATATGTTGGAACAATTTGGACTAACTGATTTAATTATATTATTCGCTTGATTAAACTGACAAGCTTAACTGTAAACGCGATGGTTTTGGATTTGATTCATGTTCAAAGCAATTAATTACTTTTATTTCCTTGCTTTGATAGCAAGACAAAACGTTAACTTGAGTTGCAGCACTTAACATATAATACCACGAAAATAGAGTGGAGTGTGAAGAATTAACTGTTTTAACACTAGGTTCCCCTGCCTACCTTTTTATGCAGGATTAGCGTACAGTTAAAAGAAATTGTAAATTATATTATACCACCTCCACATTAGCGATCTTACAATACAAAGTTCTTGTAAAACTGACTAACTGAGCATCGAAGTCTTAGTATTTCTCGGACTATTGGGAAAAGTAAATGAAATATAAGGTAATACATACACACGTACGTGCTTGCTTAGAAAACGTGTTTACCCGGTTAGGTTAATGTAGAGTGAGGTTGACTCATATTTTGTGACGTAGGTAAGAAATAACTGAGAAGTTATTTTATTTTCCTTTTTATCCAGTTTGAGTTATAGGCTGTGATGAATCTCAATACAATTTATCCTATTAGAATGGAGAAATGAAAATACCAGGTCCAAAATATCACTCATAACAAATATGCTTTTCTTAAGCTTCCCGGACATAGCAAGGTAGGGCCGTGAAACATGGGAAAGTAGTTTTGAGGTACTCTGTTCCCATAAAAACACTTCCGTTCCCCATTTTCCGCCGAATTTTAGATTGTATTGCGTATTACGCGGTGAAACTTACGTCGTCGTCGTGCTTTGCCTCGTCACCAAAATGAAGAAATGACCAAATGAAAAAATTATTCTCTCGATTTTCAAAACGAACCCAAAATGATCGCGTTTAGTCTCAATGTTGTGCAACAAAATTGTAAGACTTTGAAAATAAGCATATTTTTTTCTTTTTAGCTTTATGCTTTATTTCGGCTATAGCAAGGTCGACAGAGAGAATAATTTCTGTGTTGAGATACATCGTTGTCAGTTATCCACCCTAATCTGAAACATGGTATGTGGAGTCGTGTAACTCAACGCTGCAGAGGAAAAAAAAAGAAAAAAAAAGAAAAATCCTTACCTTCAGGAACAGCAAGAGAAGTGAGCAGGAAGTGTACACAGGCAGCACCAGTACCATGGCCCATTAGTGTAACATTAGTGGGATCTCCACCGAAGACAGCGACGTTTTCTTTGATCCAGTGAAGAGCTGCTATCTGGTCCATTAAGCCGTAGTTGGCGGGGGACCGTGGATAGTCATCTGATCGAGGGTTCAAGAAGCCTGATGGAAGACAAAAGTTATATTAATTAACACTGCCGTGCACAATTGTTTATTTATAGTAAATTATTTTATAGTATTTGTCATTCATCTCCTTACAGTGAATTCTTGTTAGGACATGAATGAGAATAATATCCAAGGGTTTCTTATAGCATCACGCTGCATCTCATACGCAGCAGAGTAGGCAAAGGGTTTCAAAACAAAACTTGGTTTCCAAGTCACGACACTCCCCATTTTCCGTCGAATTCTGGAGGCATTGCTTGTTGAGTGGCGAAACGCCGCACGTTGCCTGGACACCAGAGCGAAGAAATTGGAAATATTTAATTTTCATTGACGAATCGAATCCGCTATCACATTTACAATTCACCCTGCGCCACCAATAGCCTCTTTTTTGTGTAAAATTTTTAATCATATAAATTATATAATATTACTGGGCTGCTTAGACTTCGTCTGATTGTGGATTCAAAAAAATAGTACTATACGTGTAAATTATATATAAATTATAATTACAAATATAAATCTAATTTAATTTACAATGCTTTTAGAGAGTCCAAAAGGAATATTATATTATACAACATTTCTCATTCAGTCGCGTTTTAAAGTCACTACTAATATTTCCGGTATGATCGTTGGTGTATGTTTAATAAGTTATATAATTATGGCAGTTGTGAGTCACGGCAGGGTGTGAACGTGAACGGGACAACGGAAGCGTTTTAATAAGAACGGCTTGTCTTAATATTAGATTCCCATCTTTCCTTTGCATATTCTGCTATATGTGAGATAGAGCACGAAGCTAAAGAATTTATATACTTATAAGTGTTTCGTTTTGTTTTTACTATGATAATTTTGTTTAGCTCAGGTCTGAGGCATTAACTTCAGTGAACTGGTGGTAAATTATTTGACGTTTAAAAAATTAAGCATGTAACTTCTTATTTTGAATAAAATTATTTGACTTTGACTTATGGTAGACGCTGTCCCATTCCGCCACAACGGCTTGAATATAATTTAAAACAGTAAAATAGAAATTGTAAATAAATAATATAAATAATTGAGGCCGGTCGAGGCACATAGGCACAAAGTGTGACTGTAAACCCGACTGGTTGTGTGATTCCCACTCAGAGAAATTGTATATTTCTTTTTGTTCGATCTGGTGTCGAGGCAATTAAGTTCCGCTATTCAGAACGCAATGCCTCCAGAATGCGCAGGAAAGTGGGCAACGGAGTGTCTTAACACTATGTTTCCTCTGACTGGCCTGCTGTGTGCGGGATACAGTGCGTGAAGCTGTAAATAATTTTTTTTTCACTTTTATGCTGTATCCAGTGTATACCAGGGTATCCAAAGGTAACCTGGGAACCTAATATATTAATGTTTTAATAATCTCCATTCCCCATTAAGATACTTTCATTCCTCAGTTTCCGCCGAATCCCTGAACCCACTGCGGAGCGGAACTCAATCCCACGCCCTGCCTCGTTATTAAAATAAGGAAATAAAAATATTGAATATTTGATTACCCGAGTGAGAGTCGAACCCACAACCGTCGAGTTTACAGTCGCACGCTTATACTGCGCCACGACGGACGAATTATACTTAATAAATATTTTTCATAAAAATATTTAATCTTTATGTTATTCTTTAGAATCTTTAGTACTAATTACTCAGTACATATTCCTTTTATTTCTTTTAAATATAATCTTTTCTATCAAATTAATTTTATATGAAAAAATTGTGTAAAAGAATTTTGCTTTGATGTTAAGTCAGTATAAAGAGATTTTGTTTTAATTTTTTCCTTTAGTAGAACACATCGTTATCATTCGAGATAATTGTGACACACCGTCTGATTGTAAATGCGACGTATGTGAGTTTGATTTCTTCTCAAGTAAATTTATTATTTTAATTTTTTGGTTGTGGCAATAAGATAAAATGCGGCATTTAGTTTTACTCAATATGCCATGTTTCGAAAAATTGGACTAAAAATGGGGGGCGGAGTGTCTTAACTACAGACTGAAGCTGTAAAAAAGAATCCAAATACATACAAAGTAGTATTTACACTAACTTACTTTCCTATTTAATCCTCCCATATAACATGATGCTCATATTATAATTATTAAATGAAATATTTGACATTGTAAACTGTCTCATAATACTCACGAGTTAGTCGACATTTTCATACAAGTTTCCCTTTTACGTCAAAAGGATGCCAAGAAAGAATTGCATTGTTTGGTACCAGGGTCGCTATTTATAAAAATACCCTACGTTCCTTAGATGCTGGTTTGCTACTTTTTTACTTATTAGAAAATATGTTTTTTTCTTATTTTTTTAATATTTTTCATCATAATAATGAAAAATTAAATAACGAAATGTAAACTTCATTATTAAAATTAATTAATTAGCTTCACGCTCTATCCCGCACACAGCAGGGTAGGCAGAGGGAACCTAGTGTTAAGACACTCCGTTCCCCACTTTCTGCCGAATTCTGGAGGCATTGCGTGTTGAGGGGCAGAACTCAACGCCGCGCTTAACCTCGACACCAGAGCGAAGAAATGGAAATATAAATTTAAGTAAATATTTCATCTCCTCGAGTGGGGATCGAACCCACAACCAGTCGGTTTTGCAGTCACACCTCGTGCCGCTGCGCCACGACCGGCCTTAACTTCATTATTAATAAAAATAAATGTTTGTAAAGTACGTTATTTATTTTTGTCCTTACGGGAACAGGAGACAGTGATATTTTTCATTTTACGTATTAAAAGTTGCGGACGATGACTATCCTAAACAAGAAGAATGTTTTATTTTTTCATAGCTTAGCGTTCCTAGGATAGGTAGAGGGAACCAAGTGTTAAGACACTCCGTTATCCACTTTTCGTCAATTTTTTCGAGGCGTTGTTAAGTGGCGGAAATCAACGCGGCGCTTTTTGCCTTGAAATGAAAGTATTAAATATTTCATTTCCTGAAATAGGACTCGAACTCACTATCTATAGCACTAACAGTCACACGCCTGTGGCCTTGCGTCACTACTAGCCTCGAAAATTTGGTAATAATAAAAATATAATTAATGAATAATAAAAGCAAATCGATATTAAGTCATAAAATTTGTTAGCAACTTACCAACAAGTCTAAGTTGTAAGATTCAATTAAAATCTAAGAATAAATACGAAATTTACAAGGAAGTTGTTACGACAACTTTGTGTAAATTATAACGAGACGTAGTTAATATAAATTGCTTCGATGAAAACATTTTGTTGGATAGAAAGCCAATTTGGAAATTGACGCATTATATACTTTAAGCGTTAGGCTTGTTTCATATGAAATAAGTTTCTTTCTTAATTCGTTTTAAAGGAGCCTTCACACTGTATAGAATAGGCAGATGGAATTTGGAACTTAGTGTTAAGATACGTGTTGATTGGTGCCGTTTACGCATCTCAAAAACTTTTAAATAAAACCATCTGTTCTACGTTGGACAGTTACAAGATGCAGGTTGAAATCCCGCTATGTTCAAATTTTAATACTTTTTTCTTAGATATTTTTCTTTTCTTTGTATTGAATGAAAGTTTCAAAATGTTAAAATAATAAGACCTTTTCCCCAAATGACAATACTAAGTTCTTTGAATATTTCTATATAAACTTATCTAACAATACAAAACAAATTCATCTTGTGAAGTTTTTTTTTAGCTTCACCTTTTGAACCCTAGGTAGGCAGAGGAAACGTATGTATGCAGAAAAACAATTATTCCACATTATTTCCCAAAATGCTTCCATCAAGTGGAACGCCATGTAAGCGCCACTGGTTATTTGTGTCTGGGTATTCATCCTCATTTGAAGAAATGAAATATTTACTCAAATTTATGTTTTTATTTATTCGGTCTGTTGTCAGGGTAAAGCGCAACGCTGAACTTCAACACTCAACACACAATGCCTTCAGAATTCGGCGGAAAAAGGGGAACGGTGTGTCTTAACACTAGGTTCCCTCTGCCTACTCTGCAGCGTGAAGCTGATTTTTAGAATTTCGTACATATTAAAGCAAAAAAAAGCCCTTATAAGATCACTTTCTTGTCCGTCCGTCTGTCTGTCTGTCTATCTGTATTCTTTTCGACACTATAAAGGTAATCAAAATTAATAGGGTACTTCTGGTTGACTTACAATTATGAAATTTGGTAGCTAGCATCGACAGGTAGTTCAGAAAAAATCTGAAAACTATACATTTGTGATTAAATCCTAAAAAATAATAGCCTTAAAATAGGGACAAAATTTTATTGAGGTACCAGATGAAAGGCTTCTGGCTAAGCTAAGCTTGAATTTCAGAAATAGCTCGAGAACTCTAATTTTTTGTAAGGAACCCACCATGAGCGAGCCCGACTAGCATTTGTCCGATGTTTATTTACAAACTGTTTCACATCATTGGTCCCAACTTTGGTCTCAACTTTGATCTCTCTATAGTTCGTAGAATCACAAAATTGGAACCAACATTGGATAAATTGTGGATTATGATATTATAGTAGCTCAAATCCAATGTCCAATTCAAATATTGGTTCAAGACTGGCGTCCGCTGTAAGTAATATTACATTCATAGTTTCATAAATAGCGGTATATGACCAAGTGGTATCATAGAAATAGTAGAACAAAAAATTTGTAAGTTACCTTTCCTGGTAATACAAATATATTTTTTATATGTCAAAATAAAAGGAAGGATAAAAAGATTCCGTTTCCGATTTAATGATTATTATTTTTGTGAGTAATGTTCTAGTTTTTTTTTTTCAATCAATTATTTTTTTATTGTGATGGATTTTTTAAAATAATTTCTTTATGATTCATAAGGTAGTATTTAGAGGTTTTTTAAATTTTTGTCAGTTGTTACAGGATATTATTACACACCCTGTCTTGTTCTGTTATTTTGAGAGCAGTTTGAAAATGCGCTTCTCAGGAAGAATAAGGTAATAACGGGCTAATGTCGTAAAAAACTTAAAGTAAGAATATTTTGAGCGAGCAGTGAAGTAAAATTGGCCAAGCTTAACACAATATTAGCCTTTCATGCGAAAATTTGGAGGAAAAAGACAAAGTTGGCGAGTTGAGAACTCAATTTCTGTACAGCTATTGTTAGCAAAAATGAGAAAAAATATTCAATATCGCTCCTTAGGAAGTGTTGATGTATACATAAGGGTCGTAAGTCAGAATACTACATGTTTCCTATTAATGAGAATGACCACGAACATAGATGGACATTAAAGTGGAGGAGTAAAATTAGAAATTAGATATTCCTTTGATTTTCATTTGAAATATTAAGTATTTTTTTCCGCTCTGTTACGGTAATGGAGGTTACGCCACTTAATAAACAACATGTTACTTGTATATGCGAGAGAGATTGTTGTGGAGCTATTTTTTTTTCTGATTTTGCTTTACACTATCCCGCACTTAGCAGAGTAGGCAGAAAGAACCTGAGAACCTAGTGTTAAGATACTTCGTTCTCCACCTTCTGCGAAATCTTGGAAACATTGCGTGTTCGCGAAACTCAACGCCGCGCTTTGCCTCTACGAAAAAATTAAGAAATGAAAATATTTCCTTGTCACAGGCCCGTGTATCATGACTGATCTCAAGCCTTTTTTTTGTGATTTGTAAGTACTTGCTTCATACTTTCGAAATGGACAGTTAATACTAAGCAGTACTAAAAAGAACAAAGTATTCTTTTACTAAATTCGTTCCGCCTACATTATATAAATGGTTTCAACATCTTAATTTTATCTTAGGTTTTATGATCTAAGAACAAAAAGGCTATAAAAGTAAAGTAAATTACTATAGCAATAACGTCAAGATTTATTTTTATAGGTCACTGGGACATATGAAACCAATTATTGATTTTACTTGTCTCTTATAAAGTGGAAAAGACTATATTGAGTTGCTTGTTCTTACAATTGTTTACTTTGGTTGAAATCTAAGATGGAGACGATTTTTTTTCATGGTGTAGATATCTATTGTACTTTACAATTTGAAGCACTTTCATTTGATAACCATATTAGGTGGGTTGTGCAAATATTAATAATCCGCCATTTTATTATGGTGGCCATTTTGGATTGAAATATTGGTGTTATGTAACATTATTGTCATCAGAACTGAAGTTGTAATCTAAATTTCAGCTTAATCGAAAACTGGAAAGTGGGTCAAATTGAGTTTGCAAGATTTCACACACACCAATTAACAAGGCAGGATGAAAAAGATCTTGTAATAGGTGACATTAAATAAATACTTGTAAAAAGACCAAAGGCGAGTCGGGTTTTCTCATGAAAGGTTCCGTAGCAATAATAACATATTAAGGATATACATAGATACATATATTTGGATTATAATATGTACTATAACATTTCTTGAATTCAGAATTCCGCGAAAAATGGGAATCAGAAGCGTTTTAATGGAAATGGATTGAATTAACACTAGATTCCAAGGTTTCCTCTGCACTGCTATGTGCTGGATATAGTGAAGGAAAAAAATATGTTTCATTGTAAAAAACGTGTAATAATTTCGACATATTATATATAATAAGAACATATGGCTGACTGGTCAGGTGGGTTAGGTTCAAGATTTGCTACATTAAAATTAAAGGTTAAAAGAGTTTTTATTTAATTCGAAGTAATAATTTTTGAGATCAGCGCGTTTAATCAAACACACTTTTCAGCTTTATTATATAAGTGTAGATGTGCATACGTCGACCCGAATGGAGTGAAGGTCAATGATGCTTGCTTGTTTTTCATAATAATGCTCCAAGTATTTCTTTTTGGTTTATTTTGAACGTAAATATAATTGTATGCTTAACATGATGAAGTACAAAGGCCAATAGTGAAGTAGAAGCGTGCGACAGTAGATGTGTCAGGTTTTGGGTTCGATTTTCATGCGAGAAAATAAAATCTTTACTTACAATAACATTGTAATGGATCGGTGTCTGTACATGGAAAACATATAAGAAAAAATGTCATTGGGACCTTTAATAATGTACTAGAACTCAAAACAATAATTTTTAAATTTTTTTCTGTTTGTCTGTTTCCGTATCCGTCTGTTATAGCTAATCTCAGAATTGGCTTAACCGATTTAAATGCAGTATTAACTCGAAATTGCGCGGAAAGTGGAAAAAATAGTGTATTAACAATAGATTCCCTCTGCATCTTCTGCTATATGCGAGATATTAGGTATAGCGTAAAGCTGAAAAAAAATTAAATTACTGTTTACCTTTATCTATACATCTATGAATATAAATAAAATTAAAGGATCTGTCTTTGATATAACTATTTACACGATACCAAAACACAACAAAATAATTTTAAGATTTTTGTCTGTCTGTCTTTCTGTTTATCCGGGCTAACCTTCAGACCAGCTGAAACAATTATTGTGGGACTACCACTGAAAGATAGAGGTTGTGGAGCAACATATAGTCTATTTAATATAATAAAAAAATTACATACTACTTTTTAAAAGAGTTATTTTATACATCTGTTATATTGAATTGGCCAAATCTTTAGTTTTCAATGTTTTATTGTTTAATTATTTACAAATTATTATTTGTATGATGATAGAAAAAACTTGAGATATTTATTAATATAATATATATAAAATAGGCCGAGATTTTAAGATTAAGGATTTTCCATTATAAGTTGATGCCCTCTCAAGCAGCCGCGTAGTGCTTGAAATTCTCAATAATAAATAGAGATTTGTGGAGCTATTTCAAAAAATTCACATTAAAACATAGATAATAATCTATGTTTTAATGTGAATTTTTTGTGGAATTGAAATTTATGTGGAAAAAACCACATCTGCAGTGTGCGCAGCTACGGCTTACCTAGACAGATGTGAAATAACTATACATTTTTCTATTAAATAAGAAAATCTAATTAATTTCCAAAACACTTATTAATTATGATTTATTTGATGAATAACCAAACTAAAATAATGAATCTATTATATTTTTAGGGTCCAAATGCTTCTAATATAACTCAGTCAAAAGATATGAGCATTTATGTATTGTTTTTGCTTCATTTTATATGAAATTTACCGCGCAGTCAAAACTTAACTGTTAATTTTATTGGCCGCATCATCAAGATCTATAAAGTGTTTCCCAATCACAATCCTGAAATTGGTACAAAACCCTCTGTGGGCATGACCGACTCACGCTTGGTCGATTTTTTCTTAAATACACCTAAATAAACATTCGTATATTTCAAGCGAGCGTAGCCACACGGGGGCCGCTAGTATTTAATATTTTCATTTCTTCACTCTGGCCACGGGGAGACGGAAGTGTCTGAATTAGTTAGGTTCCCTCTGCTTACCCTGCTGCCTAAGGGATACAACGTGAATCTAAAAGAAAAAAACTATATTTATCAAATAAAATATGTTTCCTGACTATGCGGCTTTGTCGTAAAATGTAACTAGAACTGGCAGTAAATGTCCTTTCATATGTATAATATAATAGTAAATGGCACAAACTGCCCATTTAAACCAAAATTGGGGACATGAGATTGTGTTATGGTCATTTTGTTATGATAATGCCGTGGATTAGTTGGTAATTATATATTTGGTGATGATAATAAGCTTTCGTTTTAATTAGGACGCATTTTTTTATTTTTTGCGGAGTAAGCAGAAAAAATATAGTTTTTTGTAAATTACACGCTGATGATTAAGACAATTCTGTTTCCCACGTCCCGCCGAATTCTGGAGGCATGGCGTGTTGAGCGGAAGAATTTTATTTTCATTTACTCGATTTAGTAACGAGGCAAAGCGTGGCTTTGAGTTCTGCCACTCAACACGAATTGTGACAAGAATTTGGTGAAAAGTGTGGAACGGAACTGTTATAATGGATTGAGATGATCTAAACACTAGCTTCCCACCGGGTTTTTGCGGAATATATTTATGTATTCCGCACATATCAGAGTAGGAGAGCCTGGCTATAGCTTACACATCACAATAACACATAAGTTTAATTAAAATAACTAATATTTATACTAACATAATACAACAATAAGTTTAAGCAGACGAAGCCCGAAGGGTCACTAGTACTCTTTAAATACATATATAATATATACATATACATACCCAAAATCCCCAATCTATAGTTAATAGTAACCACGACAAGACCAGCGTGCGACGCTAGAACGGTTCCATCGTATGGATTCCCTGAACTCCACTCGTAGCTTTCGCCGTGCACAAACACCAGCACTGGGTACCTTGCTACTGCATCACGTACACCTGCTGAAGAGAAAAAATATAATAAAAAGACTGTTGTACTTTAATAATATAATGGTTTTTAACCGACTTCAAAGAAAGAAGTTATCAGTTTGACGCTGTTGTGGCACATCATCTGACTGTAAACGAGACTATTATGTTCCACTACTTAACACAACACGAAAATTAGGTTAAATTAGGATTAGCTCTGTCTACCCTTTCTCTGTGGGAAACAGCATGACCCAAAAAAAATAGAGTGACATATTATTATATACAGGGTGGAAGTGTCAGCGCTCCTTTTACGGGAACAGCATATAGGGTAAAATATTTTAAACCCATACCTAAAAAAAAATTATCAAGATAGCTCAACAGTTTAAACGTAGGTTTTTTTCATTTCACGATGTTTATTCATATCTGTATTTCGCGTGACGCAGTTACGCATAGCAATACCAATAACGTAAACACATGCTACTACAAAAATACTACTAAAGATTAAGCAGCCTTGAACTTTGCCGCCATCGATTTAATCGACTCGATTTCAGAATGAGGCGTATGCGGCGGTTTCCCTTTGATAGGTTTATGTGCGCAGCGTCGTTCTTGAAAAATGGCGTTTTATATTACAACAATAATTTTAATATTTATTTTGTTTGAAAAAATCACTTTAATTTTTGGAAAAAAAATGTTTTTAATTGTATTAGGCTTTTATAGAGTAGTTAACACTGTGGTTTCATTTAAAGTGGTGCTGACACTTCCACCCTGTGTATCTGATATTGTTGGAATTGGATAATATTTGAGTGTGTTAATATTGGGATTTCAGGTTATGGAACATGTGCCTTACTGCTATTGATGATAAGACTTACTAATATGGATATCGGATTTTCATAAAGCTTTTTGTTAAATCAACATAATATATTATACATTCATCATTACATCATCATTACATAACATATTTCCTTGTTGGCCACTATTACATTTCTAATCTGATTCATATATTTTTTTTCATATTTAGTTTCATTTAGCTTCATATTACATCCTGCATATTGCAGGGCAGGTACAGGTAACCTAGTGTTAAGACACTCCGTTTTCTACGAATCGCCTAACGTGCTTTGTTTTGTTGTCAAAGTGAGGGAATAAAATTAATTTAATTTCCACAAGTGGAAATCAAACCTACAACCATCGCGTTAACAATCATACACTGTGCCGCTATGATACATCAGTCTTCATGTCATTAGTTGTAGCATCATATTTCTTTACTAGATGTTTTGTTAACAGGTGTCAAATCTTGAATGAATTTTAAAGTAGTTAATCAACATTTCGTCCGACCGTCAAGTCAAATTTTTCATACAAACTAAATTTTGTGTCTCACAATGTGCAACCTCAAAAACTAAACTTGAGCGAAATTGGATGGTAGACTATTAAAAAAAATAGAAGTGCATTTATTTTTTTCAAATACATCATATATTTTAAATAATACAAGAAATACATGAAAATTTAAAATGAAACCACCGTTTCGCATGGACACAATCGTGACACTAAACGCGACTGTTGTGTGTTCGATTCTCACTCAGGGGAATTAAATATTAAATATTTTAATTTCGTCGCTCTGGTCAAATCGCGGCGCGTGGTGTTGAATACCGCCACTCAGTATGCAGTGAAGCTAAAAAATGTAATGCATTTAGAGTATGTTAATCTATATACGGAGATCTATCCCGCATATAGCAGTGTAAGCAAGGTGAATTTAGTTAATTTTCGAGATATTGCGTGTTGATTTGTGCATGCCACGTACTGTCCCAGTGGGAATCAAACCCACACCATCGCACTGCGCTACGAAGGCGACTATTTTATGTTCTTGTCTATTATGCCATAAGAATTTCAATACTGCTAATTTAAATTCGTTTTATTTGACTATAGCGTGACATTCAAACGTTATGACCTAGAACATCTAATTTTATTTATGTTGAAACTAATATTAACTTCCAAGTATCACGCTTTAGCACCATAAAATCATCGTATACAGCATTTTACTACTGATTTTAATAAATCAAAGTTTCTTGTTTAGGCATTCAAGTGTTATTATTTTCGTTCATTTTATATTTATTGTACGTTTTTATATCTTTACGCTTTATTCTGCACTTGTACTGCGGTGCCATGACACTCAGATTTCTGGGCAAAATTTGAAACTTTATGTGTTGAGAGGGGAAACTGAAAGCCACGCTTAGTTTACCAGAGCAGGAAAAATTTAGTGTATATCGAATCTGGCGCTTTTCAATGACGCCATGATGGCTGATGGATGATTCATTTAACAAAATGTAAATAATAAGATCTTTGATTATTCTGCAAGTATTATAAGTAGTTCTGTAAGAGTAGCCAGGGCAATACTAGAGGCAATTGAGAAATCATTGACGGTAGTTTGAAATAATAATTATTAACTCACAGATGGACGGTCACTTCAGTCTACCCGTGACCACGTAGGTACCGTAAAGTGTACGAAACGTCGGGTTTCCAAAAATGTATACAACTTAAAATACACAATTAGTTCAGTTAAAGGTTTTTCATATAAAATGAAACACAACTATTTTAATGTCGAATAGTATCCGTAAATTCAGTGAAATCGTAAATTTTTAGTTAAACTAAAACATTTTCACAACAATATACACATACATATGTACGCGAACATAAAAACACTCTAAAATTGACGTTCTTACAAAGTAATATAGCTAAATCACAGCGACAATGACCAACGATATAAAAAGAGAATAGCGGGCGTATGATCCTATTACGTTAAATGGCGGACTTTAATGAAACGGTCTCCTGCCGTCACTTCATGTCCATTTTTTGTACTTTACACGGTTTTTAGAGATGGTTTTTACTTTTTTATAAATCTAGTGATTCAACACTCTCTTCTACATATTCTGCTCAATGTTTGTAGTGTTGTACAGCAATTTGCTTCGCGTTGTATTGCAAGATACACACAGGAAATTTGGGAACCCAGTATTAAGACATTGCGTTCTCCTTAAGACACTTCCGTTCTACACTTTCTGCCGGAATGTGGAGGCATAACATGTGGAGTGACGAACCCAGTGGTTAGACACTAAGTACAATATATTAAGTATAGAGATAGATACACAACGCCGCGCTCTGTCTTACCAGAGCGAGAATATAAAAATAATTTTATTTTTTAATATTTACTCCTACGACTGGTAATTGAACCTACAACCATCACAAGACACAATCACATAGACGCAATCGTGGCTTCAAATTTAACGAGTATTATATATTCCAATAAAACCAAATCTCAAACAACAACATCAAGTCCGGCATACAATCAAAGTAAATTTTTCGTATACATCAAAAGTAATAAAAGGCACCATAATAAAACTAACTACGGCGGAACAATTTATGAAACTTCTGCTCTAACTAATATTGGATACATATTGGAAAACTCATATGTTTGTAGTTGGAGTGTCATAGCGTCTGTGTGATACTAGATAGATAGTTTGAAATAAGCTAGCGCTTGTAAAAGCTAGGAATAGAAATGTAATATAATAAGTTATATATATAATTTTATTATATTTTTTTTAGTTTCATGCTGTATCCAGCACACCAGAACTTGGAAAGCTAGTGTTACTACCGATACACCGTTTTAATTAAGATATATCTGTTCTCCACTTTCCGCTAAATTCTCGATACTTTACATCATGCGTGGCGGAGCATAACGCCGCGTTCTAGTTTTGAGTTTGTTCTTGCAAACCCACAACTGTTACGTTTACAGATGTACGCTTGTTCTCCTGCGCCACGATGAGCTGTCTGGGGAGGTCTAGAGAACATAATATTAAGTTAATAAAATTTACATTAGGTATTTTTTTTATGGAAAAAGACAAGGTAAACGACCGTATGGGTCACCTAATGTTAAGTGATCATCACCGCCCACGACACACTGCTTCAGTAGTGCGCGTGGATGATAATTGAGCTTGTGATGTAAAAATCCATATGAGGCCGAATCTGGGCCCTATACAGGCAATCGGTGTTTTGGCGTGAAGTACTGCTTTGCTCAGCTGATGACTCCTAGTTTCTATGGGGCCAACCTGGCTTTGCTTTCCAGATGATCGGGATACTGCCGATCGCACGAAACGTTAAGGTGCGCTGATACTAAGCGTGGCGATAGGAGATTTTTTTTAGTGGTTAACGCGCAAACTTTTGTCTTCTTGTGGTTAAATGCTGAAGTAAACAGTTCCACTGTGCTATTATCTGCATAGCAATGAATGCTAGAAACCTCTAACATGTCATTGATATTGTAACTGATATCCCAAACACCTTTGAAAATATTATTTAATAAATAATGCCTTGTCTCGTGATGTGTCTAGTGGTTAGAACCCTTTATAGTTGTGATCGTGAAGAACCCAAAATCTTTTAGAGATTCAGATTCAGGTAGCAGTGTTAAGAATTTTATATAATATTATGCCATTAGAAGGTATGGCTTTAATAAAATATAACATTGTCATAACTCGAAGCTCGTCCGAGGAAAAGCCAAGAGCGCGTCCTATCTTCCTCTCCACTATAACTGCGAACTAGTTATAATAAAAGGAAGAAAGGGTACGGGCACCACCCCAACACCGTGAATTCCGACCAGACCGCAGTTTTACAGTTATCGTTGAACTCTCGGAGACGTTTGTGTATGATCTTTCTAAAGGTACTTGTTACGCTTGTTTATATTAAGATTGTATTAGAATGGTGATTCGTGATGTTGATTGATTTGTGAGATCAATATAAGTCGTTGGAACGAACGCACTACCGCAAGCGGCCGAAATGTTAAATAAACGCACGGCACACACCCCACAGTCATGTCTCGAACCGTAGGCGGACACTACTACATACACCAGAGTTTCAGGACATAAAATAGCACCACACATCCGTATGAGACGGGTTGACGTTACAACATACACCGGAGCTATACCAAGCTATACCAAGTATTCCAAGTCGTAGAAGTGATATACAATATATCAATGACCAACGCCATACAAGCATAGTTTACGTACCGCGAGCGTACTGCGAGACGGCATCAGCCACGACATAGTTAATGTCGCTATAACAGTTCGCATAAGCCCATCACGTCAGCTTCCGCGACGTCAAGCAACATTCAATATCATAATATTGGTCAAAGATCACTTGGATCCACAATATGTGTCGCCCCTACACATATATTGCCTTTATAAGAAATTCGATCCTAAAAGATCGTGCCATCATAGGCTTCGAATTATTATATTATATTTATAATATACTTGGTACGAGTCTTTATGTGCATCATATTTATTAGTACCGTAGTACTTAAGAGTTCGACTCGACCGCTGCCTTCCAACCACTGCACCCACTATATAGACGGAACGACGGTCGCGACACTCGGGACGACAATACACAAACTCGTCTCGATTAATATGGCATTAAAAATATATAGTTTGTATTATTCATAATTAACTATGTTATTTATGTGTATTGCCATGCATATTTTATTTTATTTATTTATTTTTAACTTATACCCAAGGTACATACTGTTACAATATGCAGAAGAAACGTAGGGGACAGCACGCAGCCTTGGGGAACTTGGGGAACCAGCGTTCACGTGCATGTATTGGAGCAAAAATCGTCGATAGCGACCTTAATGCTGCGCCCAGTGAGAAAGCTGGCAATCAACTGGATTCACAAAATTAAGTGCCGGGAGTGATAATGATCCTGTTGGGCCTGCTCATGTGTGATGCCATTACTGGTGACGTAACTCTCCCACGCGTAATTTAGTCACCTTTTACAACACCATCAGTACCAGGGATCCTATTCTAAGCCGTAAATTACACGGCTAAAACTATAAAAATATATAGATGCAAATTTATTTTTATACAGTAAACACTAAGAAAATATCAACAAAATCCCGCAATATTTGTTCACTTTTATCTCCAGCTTCTAATTTGGCTGCTATCTCTTCTATTAATATAAATGACCTTGTTTCATCCTATTTCATTAATCAGATAAGCTCCTTACAGACACATCGAACGACCGTTTGCCTTTATTGGTTAGGAAACGCTAATAAAATAACATATTGATATCATTTGGTACTCGGTAGAGACAAATTTGGGCTACAGTTGGTTAGAATGTTTTGAAATTAAATAGCTCGCTTTCACGCTCTTTCCCGCATAGTAAGCTTATGGAATCTAATCTATTTTCCATTAAATCTTTCGAGATATTTTATGTTGAGTGGCGAAACTCAAATTCGTCCTTTGGCCTGTTACCAGAAGGAGGAAATGACAATGAAAATAATAAATTTCCCTGCATTGGACTTGAACCCAGAACTGCATTTGAAACATAAGATTATAACATGTTAAGCTTAATTCTCGAGACGAAACTCAATCCAGTGCTTTGCCTTGTTACCACAACGAAGAAATGAAAATATTAAATATTCACTGAGTGGAAACCGAACCGACAACGATTGTATTTACAGTCACAGGCTACTACAGTCTTAAATCATAATAAACATCAAAGAATTTTTTTAAGTTCCAATTAAAATGACTTTAATTTAGCAAAGCTTAATTGTAAACAGAGATTTTTGGGTAATTCACAAGTTGTATTTTATTTGTTTTGGAATGGTATACAATCCAATTATGATTTACAGATTTATAGTTCTTACTTTAATTATTTTAGTTTTACTTTGGAAGATAACTTTTACTTTCATTATATAAAATGCTATTTTCCATTTTCATAATGAAAAGTTTATTATCTATTTAGAGAGCGACTAAAAATAGTATGAAGGGTAATTGTTTAGTTTTTAGGTATTATGAGGCTAAATAATGATTTAATAAAAAGTTCCATTTTCTTAGCTTCACGCTGTTGCTGTTGCTCTTACTGATTTTTGCCAAATTCTGGAGACGTTGAATGGTGGAATTCTACGCCGTACTTTACTCGTTAACAAAGCGAGGAAATGAAAATATTATAACAAATATTTCATTTCCTCGAGCTGGAACTGAACCCATAACAACACAGCTGCACACTTATGCCTCTACGTCATAAATAGCGTCAATTCCCTTCTGTCGTTGATTTCTTATAAGAATTTTATAGATTTTAGACTTACGGTTAGGCAAAAATTTTAATTTTTAGAAAATTTTGCAAAATAAAGCTTCTTTTTTCGCCTAATAGAGTACGCAGAGAGGTTTAAGATTTAGTAGATTTAGCGGTTATTTGGAGAGTAAAACCAAATTGACAATATAATTATACTTTATAAGGCTGACGTCCAGCCCCAAATGCAGTACTCTCATAATATATAGGCCAGCGACCTCAAGTATCAACTAAAACCACTTGACTCCACAAAGGTAGCGTCAGGCAATTCGAATTGCCAAGCTCACAAACGGATTAATGAATTCTGGTTCTTTGTGAACATTGGTACTCTGTTGGTATTCTACCAATTTTACTATGGGGAATGCTTCCAGTAGTTATTCCATTTGCTGCCACGATATTCTTTTACCATTGCCTCTTCCACTTAAGATGCGCACCAGGATGCATGGTTTGCGCTTAAAATATGTACATGCATTAAGGTCATTCTTTTTGTTTTAAGAAAGCTGTGGAATGATTCTTTTCCTGATATGTTTCCTACACACAATTTGAGGATATCATTTCGGGGCTTTTAAGCTTTCATTCTTTCAGTTTCACTCACAAGGTTGGCATCGTACCCATAACCCCGTCACTTGTAGACGTTCGTGGAAAAAAGACTCGCTCACCATCAAGTGGTCCTTCGTCTCTTTTTTGTAATAAAAAAAACTGGACAAGCGTGAATCGGGCTCGCCCACCGAGGGTTCGGTACAAAAACTGGAGGTCTAGAGCTTTTTCTGAAATTCAGACTTAGCTTAGCCAGATTCTTTAATACCAAATTTTGCCCCCCTTTTAAGGCTTTTCTTTTTTAAGATTTAACCACAAATGTATAGTTTTCAGTTTTTTTTTTCTAACTAGTACTACTAGTAGATGCCAGATGCAAAATTTTAAATATATAGTGTTATATCTTTATAGTGTTATATCTTTTTTTTTGAAGTAAATGTCCCATGACTTCCTCAAAAAGAAACGTATTTCTAATACGTTTCTTTTTGAGGAAGTCATGGGGCCGTAGATCTAGGTATATAGTTTGAATTTTAACTCGCATATCTCCAAGCATACCTGAGATAAAGGTTTTTGAGAGCCAGATAGACAGACACAGGCAGACGGACAACAAAGTGATCTTGTAACTTAACTTAACTTAGCTTCACGCTTTATCCCTAGCGGGGACTACCCCGCTAGGGATAAAGCGTGAACGTGAACGGAGCCCCAAACGCTACGGTCTCTATATACGTTTTTCACCTCGTCCACTGTCATCAACCTCTTCATACATGCCCTCCGGGGGATCCTCATGCTTTTTACGTGACCTTCCTCCAGTATCTTTGATACTGTGTTTTCGAAGGTCAACCGAGGTCTCCCCCTACCTCTCTTACCACTCACTTTTCCATCATAAATCTTTTTTGCCATTCTTTCATCACTCATTCGTTCGACGTGCCCAAACCAGCTGAGCACGTTCTTCTTCATTCTCACTGTGACATCCTCGCTAGTACCTGCCATTCTGTGTACCTCTTCATTGCGGATTCGATCAGCTAAGCTGACTCCACATATCCTACGAAGAGATCGCATCTCCACAGCATTTTCATCTTTCTTTCATTCTCCTTCTGTAATACCCACGTTTCGCTGCCGTATAACAGAGTCGGTACCAAAACTGCATTGTGTACGGCCAAACGCGCAGCTGTGCTGACGTTTTACCGTCCTATCAATGAAGCTAAGGCTCCGTTCACCTTGTTACCGGCGCCAATACGCGTTTCCGCATCCATCTCGTATCTTCCATCTCTACTGAACATACTTCCCATGTATACCACTTCATTCACCTGTTCTAATACCTTACCATTTACACTGATCTTGCATTCTGTCCTTTCTCCGTCTCTTTCAAATATCAGAAAGTGATCTTATAAGGGTTCCTTTTTTCCTTAAAAGGTACTTAACCCTAAAAAGGAAAAATCTTTTACAAGACTTTTTCCCACCCCCACTTAGTGCTTTAGCGGAACTTAACGACGTACTTTGATAGAGCGAGAAAATTAAACAAATTTAAAACTTATATAAAAAGCACCCAATGGATCCAAAACCAAATGGTAATTGTATATCCAATGGTATATCCAAATGGACGAAAAGGGCAGTACAATAAAGCTTATTATCATTAACAATTACATATCTATTCTCTTTGCGAGCCTCAAAAAAAACAGGATAGTATAAAAAAGAAACTTGGCACTTAACACGAGATATTCACACACAATATTTTAAAATTCAATTCTTTGTCGTCTTTTGTACTATTATATTTCTTTCGTATCAAGTGAAAAATATAAAATGGAACGTATCGGGATGAAAACTTCGTATCTGCTATTCAAATGTTAAACAAAAAAGCGTATCTAGAAGGTTCAGCATTGGCAAGGCTTATCACAAGGATAAATCGAGGGTAGGGATAAATCAAGTTTTGCAATATTTTAAAGGAAATGAATTGGGTTTTTTTGCGTAGCTTTTAAAATCTTGGCAAGAATATAAGTCTTACGATCAGATGAAAGAGACTAATGTTTAATGTAAGCATCTTTACAACAGCAACAAAGTACTTAGTGATAAAGTAACTTAGTGATAAAACTCTCCGATACCCAACTTCTGCTCAATTTTTCTAGATATCGTGTGTTTAGTGACCGAAATCAATGCCATGCTGCGTCACTAGAACCTGGTAAATACTGATTTGACCTGATTATTCATGGTGTTTAAGGGCCACGGGTTCGAATTCTGATATGTTCAATTTCTGTACGTTTCCCAAATATTTTTCTTTCTTTGTTTGTCTAAATCTTAAAAATATTTGTCTAAATTTTAATAATATAACTCGACGGTTGTCAGTCCCATGAATCCTGCGTAATGCCTCGATAACTTCACGTAAAGTGGGAAACGTAACTATGACTGATAAACATAAATAATTTTAAAAAATAGACAAAGTGTCGTAAATAAATATCTACATTCTATTCTGATAACTCAATGAATAATTTGAACCTAATTTAGCAAAATATGAAATTTAAACTCATAACTCGATAAAACAATGCCCAAATCTGATTTCCATCAATTACAAATTGGCAAATATGGTCGATGCGTTTGGCGTCGGCATTAATAAAACAAGGGTGGGGCCAAGTAGGTCAGTAAGCAAGTCAATACATTTACAGAAACAAAAACCCCAAAGGTAATAACATGGTACGGCATACGTTACAGTGTAGCGATACTGAACGTAGGTAAATAATAAATTATGATCTTGTGGGAAATACCAAATAACCCGATTACAATTTTAGATTTTGTAACTGAATGGCAAAGTAAGAGACAAATAAAAATTTTTGTAAAGATATACGATAATATAATATCATTTTTAGGGAAACCTGACCGGAAAAATTGAACTTTTATGTTAAAATGTCCACAAACTTAAGTTTGTTTAGTTGTAGATATAAGTTGTACTTTCCGTTGACCTGTAATTCTGAAATTGGTACTGAACCTTCGGTGATCGAATTTGACTCGCTCTTGACTAGTTTGTTTATATACATATCTTGAAAAGGTATTATAAGAGTAAAAAGATATATCAAAATATATTTGTAAGAAATTGTGTGAAATGTGTTTTTCTACATTTCCGTTCTTTTTTAAGGTATACAAAAAGAATTTACTTTTAAAAGAGATTAACTACTTCCTATCTATTTTTTCTTTCTATAAGATACATTTCTCTAATAGTGTACACCATTAGATTATTTATGAATTTATTTTATTTTCCTACTCTGGCCCGACCAAACGCAAAGTTCACTTCCGTCACTCAACTTCCTGAACTTGCTGCCACAACGGAGCCTCTAACAATGCGTATAGCTTTTTTTTATGGAAAAATATAAGGCAAACGGCGTATGGGTCACCTGGTGATAAATGATCACCACTGCTAACGGCCCCGTATAACACCAAAAAAGCTAAAGTTGCATTACCGGCCTTTGAGGTGGAGATAGACGCGCTTTTTGAAGAGACCCAGGTCATTCCACCATTCCATCGTTCATTCCACCGTTGCATGGTTAGTGGAAAGAAGTTCCTACGAAATTGCACAGCATTGGAGTGACACGTATACAGATGGTGTAGACAGCATTTAAATTTGTGTTTTCATAATAAGCTTTAAACATCTGGCAACACTAAACTCAGTTTCATCCTTCGTTTAACCCTGACGTGGACCAAATAACCAGACGATATTACCAAAAACATGATGTATGTTTTCAGATAGATACCTAATTGATTGGTACGAACTGACAGAATAAATTCCCACCGTTGTATTTGCGGAACTCATTTATACGGATTTATGCCGCGACGTGACTAATGCACGGCAGCGTTTATTCACCCTAACGAGGTATTACATTATGAAATTAGGCTTGAATTTTGTATTTTATTTGATGAATTATATTAATAATTTCCCTTAAATTTATGGGATCAGCGGTTGGCGGGTGATGGAATGTATTATTTATGTGGATGTATAGAAATAATGAGGCTAACGTTGTGCAATGGAAAAAAAGTAATGATAAACCTGATGATTGTAAGTTCGATCCCCACTCATGAGAATTAATTATTTTTATTTTGTTGGCATGGTACAAAGGCAACTCGCGTTGGGCTCCGCCAATTAACATACATATGTTGTGGGTTCGATCCCCACTCGAGGAAATAAAATATTTATTTACATTTAAATTTTCATTTCTTTGCTCTGATGTCGAGGCAAAGCGCGGCGTTGAGTTCCGCCACTCAACATGCAATGCCTCCATAACTCGGCGGAAAGTGGGAAACTGACTGTCTTAACACTAGGTTCCCTCTGCTTACCCTGTTATGTGCGGGATACAGCGTGAAGCTTAGATTAAACAATTTATGATATACTTTTAATAACGAAACGTTTTAAATGTAAAGTCCTTTTAAAACAATAGCAATTTTTTTTGTTGCATTTTTAAGTATATCTGAAACAAAGCATGTCAGTTGTCTAGACGGTTTTCAATTTTTAGCCTAAAAGCTTTCTAAAATTAACCGCACTTTACACTTTAAGTCATATACTTTAGCGTTTCCTTGAGTATAATGTGTGTCCAAGTTTTGTTTATGTTCCCATCTATATATAATATTATAAAGTTGAGATTTGGTTCGTCTGAACGTATTTCTCAGGAAGTACTAATTGTTTTTTATTTTTGACTAGCGGACCCGGACGCGGCTTCGCCCGCTTGAACTATACGAATATTTATTAAATATTAAGAGAAAATTCTTTTTATTAATAAAAAAAAATAAAGTAAAAAAATACTTAACTAATTAAAGTGAACAAAAACAATAAGTAACCAAAGAAAAATATTAATAAAAAAAATAAAGTTGAAAAGCTGGTTCTGTATTATCAACGTAAAATAAATATTTAAACATTAAAATTAAAAGTAACACGAAATCTATAATAATCAACCCACTGTACCTAAAGTTACCACGTGAGTTACCTCGCACACTTAGAATGGAAAGAATGTGTCTAATGTTAAAAACAACTATTAGTAATTTTGATTTGATTATTTTTTAGTAAGTATTCTTTAATTATGTTCAAGTATTTCTTTTCTACAGATTAATTTCCTTTGTGTGTTTTCAATACAATATGAACATTTTTCGACGTAGTAAATTAGTAGTAGTGCTGAACTGGCACGCTCGAAACACTACAAATGAAAAACTAAACTAAACTCTTTGTTTTTTCGGGCAAAACCACCTGTAAAGCATATTTAAATTTAATACGGATATTATATCTCCTTTATTCTATGATCTTAATTACCTTCAACTCAATTTTTCTATACATTTAAAAAAAAATACTCTTTTTAAAATACATTTCCCGTTGAGTGATCGAACAAAGCGATCTTTTGCGCCAATCGAAAAAGTTACTAAAAAAACAACTGACGCCCGAACGTATTCGTTTCAACGTAATATTGAAGAATGTGAGGTCTTTTTTGGAGCTGCGTTGCCTTTATGACGACACTGCTTAGCATTGTTGCATTTACGATCGATAGTTAGAATTTGGAGGATTAAAACTTGGAACGTTGAATAGGAAGTGATGGTAGTTTTTTTTTAGGTTATTGTCCATGATACTGTGTAGTGATTGGGGTTAGGTTTTATGAAAATATCATTTTTTGTTTTCTTTGTATTGTTCCGAAACTATTATTCGTAATGAAAAGCATTTTTTGTAGAAGTTGTTAATATAGCACACCTATATACCCACA
>JAAIXJ010001883.1:58151-133820 GCA_013403705.1 Heliconius hermathena
GAAATTTTTATACGCTTGTTACAACTTATTTATGTTGTTAGCATCTCTGTAGGGAGATTTTTACAAATTTCCGCTACCCAAAGATAATTACTAAGAATTATCGTTTGGCAAGAGAGAAACTATTTTTTAAATATTTTTAAACATTTTTAAAGTGTTATTCCACACTTAGAAAAGAAAAATACTTATTTAGAAAACGTATAAAAATTTGAACGTAGAGGGACTCGTTTTACTCGGGACTCTTTGGGTAGCGGAAATTTGTAAAAATCTACTAACGATACTAACAACATAAATAAGTTGTAACAATCGTATAAAAATTTCGACGTAGCTTGGCGAGAACGTATGGCTTAGTGGTCAGAGCGCCTAGTCGGTTTCCAGGAGGCGCGGGTTCGAGTCCCGCTACGTTCAAATTTTTATACGTTTTCTAAATAAGTAAGAATAAATAAAGTCATTGTAAAAGCTGGATTTTGTGTCTGTTTTGTTGGTTCGTCCGACAATATATTGATAGTTACAACTGAATATATTTTTGAAAATGTTATGTACATTAAGAAGAATATTAAAGATTTTGCCAAAATTAGTGATGTACATAATATCAATACTAGAAATAGGAGTAAACTTATTGCACCTGTAACCCGATTACATCGGGTCCGTAATTCTTTTATGGGTCAATGTGTACGCTTTTATAATAGATCCCAGAAAACGTCCGAGAATGTTCTATATCACAACTTAAAAGAGTTGTGAAAAGATGTTTGTGTGTTAAGGGCTATTACCAAATTAATGATTATATAAATGATAACACACCTTAGGAATGAAATGCTCGCTCCAGTCTGTTTCAAAATATCATTGTCAGAAATGTTAAAACGTATTTTTGTATAATTGATTTAAAAAAAAGTCCCGCTGAGTTTCTTGCGCCAGTTCTACTCAGGTCTGAGGCATTAAATTTTTCGAACTGGTGGTAAATTATTTGACGTTCAGAAAATTAAGCATGTAACTTTTTATTTTGAATAAAATTATTTGACTTTGACATATTTTCTCCGAGGAATTGATCACCATATGGAGTCACCGTATTTATAGTCAGACTCCGCCCTAGTCCACAGCGGGTCTTTTAAGGTAAATATTCTATGTAATTTGGTTTTAACTATCTACATCAATAAATCTATCCTGAACTATTTCAATTTATTGTTTTAAAATTACATGAGGGTTTTAGCCATAACATTGACTATGTGTATGTATGATCTACAAATGTTTATATTAATTCATTAATTTACCCAGAGCAAGAGTCTTATTTTTCAGTGACTGAATACCTTTTTAAAATCATTTATTGTACATAATCTACTTTCGAGCTCATATACATTTTTTCCTTAATTTAAATTAAACTTTCGAATAGAAACTAAATTGCAAAATTCAATTCATTTAAACGCTAATGCATCTTTATTTGTTTCACTAATTAGGTGTCCACGAATTGTGAAATACACTTTCGTGTTTAATTCCACCGAATTCCCGACCCGTTTCCGATCCACTGGAAATGCTATTTCCATCCAAGGGCAAAATTACTTTTCAAATTATTCCTCTAAACGCTTTGTCTTTTAAGATTATAAATTAGATCTAATAACGCTTTTTGATCTTTACTTTTATACTTAAAAAGTCAATATTTTTGTATTTTTAAAATTTTATCTAAAATATACATAATTTTAGAGGCCGTCGTAGCCTACCGGAACAGCGTCGGTTGTGGGTATACTTTGTAATGCTAAGATATTGAGGAAAAATATATTAATAAAATTAATCTAAATTAGATTTAGTTACCTTGAGCTGGCGCGTAGATATTCAAGTATAAGCAATCTTCCGACTGATTTGTCAAAAATGGTAATATCCTTTTCAAATATTCAAGTCTTCCTTTTGATATTCTTTTAAGGACAGCCGTCTCATTTCTTATATCTGGCAGGACTTGAGGACAGACTGGACCAAATTCCTCAGCAATCTTTACACCAGACCACTGAGCCCCTGAGACTGGCGGCATAAACCTTAGGGAACCTACAGGAGGCGATGCATAGGGGACTCCCCTGAACACTTCCACTGGTTCCAAAAATCTCGATTCTGGGGTAGTTATGAAACCTCGAATATCACCGTATTTAGTCCGAACAACACGAGAACTTATCACAGGTAAATTCTTTTCCTCCATAGTAGATTCACCGTTGACTGTTTTGGATGACAGTGCGGGTAGAGTGATGAAGTGAACTATGATCAATATTAACATTTTTTTCGTTTACACCGTCCGTGGGCATGGGATATTGGTTGGTGCTATAAGTCTACCATTTTGCTATTTGAATCTTCCACGGCGCGGCATTCAACGCGGTGTCTGTAACAAAGTGGAATTTTTATAGTACTGAATTGGTTAAATTTCTATAGCAACTGATGATTTTTCTTTAATTTTGTATATAGTTGCATATGAGTAAACATAATTATACAATTTTAATATTAATTGATATTGATAGATTGAGTGCGTTAGTTAGAGATAGTAGGTTCCCTCTGCCTACCCTGCTGTGTGCGGCATACAGCGTGAAGCTGATTTATTTATTTGATAGTAATACTATGAAGAGATTGTTTACTTTTTTTAATTATAGCCATTTACAAATATTTCAAAGAAAGGCTTAAAGTGCTTTTTTTTGGCATTTTAAATAAATAATTCATAAATAGAATAATTGAGAGGACGTTAGGAGACATTACACAAGTTAAATATTTTAAAACACATTTTGGGCTCAAAAGAATATTCAGCTCTTTGCCAGCATTTCTGAAACAGTCAACCATCATATTGTGACCCACTTTCATGTCAAATTGCTTTCGAAATCCATCGCATGTAGGTCTTGTTTCCGCGTTGCGGCCTCAAAACGTAAATGTACAATTTGAAATAACATAAAACTGTCAAGAGGGGATCGAGTCAAACCATATGAACGCTTTAAAATATTTATATGATGTTTTATTTTGAAGTCCCTTTTTTGAAAATAAAAGAGATGTCATTAGCATCACCTCGGACAGTACAATACATTTGGTAATACTTAGAAGTACAGGAATACAGAAAATCATCAAACGTTGTTTACTGTTCTTTTTTTACAAAATTTTACCGGGGACGAGAAAAGGGGGGTTAACTTTTCAGTAAGCCTATAGCCAACCGTTCCTCGGCCTCAATAAATGCACTATTGTATTAGAAAAAACTGTTTTTGTATTTGAACCATTACTTTATAAGATTAGTGAGGCCGGTCGTGGCGCAGCGGCATGAGGTGTGACTGCAAAACCGACTGGTTGTGGGTTCGATCCCCACTCGAGGAGATGAAATATTTACTTAAATTTATATTTCCATTTCTTCGCTCTGGTGTCGAGGTTAAGCGCGGCGTTGAGTTCTGCCACTCAACACGCAATGCCTCCAGAATTCGGCAGAAAGTGGGGAACGGAGTGTCTTAACACTAGGTTCCCTCTGCCTACCCTGCTGTGTGCGGGATACAGCGTGAAGCTAATTTTATTTATTTTTATAAGATTAGTGCATTCCACCAAACTAAATTTTGAATAATATTCATATAAAAAAAATAATGCTCTACAAATTAGAGACAAAACTACACTGCTTGACAAATTAGAGACAAAATTACAGGACTTAGACAATTAAAATATTGCATATATAAGCTAATCTAGGTAGATTAGCTAGTAGTGTTCTACACTCTCTAATTTAGGTAAATTAGGGAGTGTAGAACACTACTCCTAAGGGAATAAGAAGTAAAAGACCTTCTTTGTTAAAGTCCACGCAAACAAAGCTGCGGGCGACAATTAATAGTATAACATCAATATGCTTTTATTTTAATTTAAAAATTATTTCAGATTTTATTCGGGTTAAAGCTCAGAAAGCCTTTTGAACGGTCCTCTCAGGTAGCTTCTCAAGGGACTCGTAGCATGACTTATTTAAATTAATGACTTAAAAATGTACAAAAACACATTTTCAATAAAATATTTTTAAACACATTTATCGACTTATTTACAGCGTATTTTTAACTATTTTTTTTTCCGGTATGCTCATTAACAATGTTTTCTTTGATTCATGTAATACTAAGAAATTCGTTAGCAAATCAACAACTATCGTGTGTATATATATACTATAGACTCAATCACACTGCGTCATGAGGGTCTCAGACAATTAAAGATCTATCACTTTTTAGGGTTTCGTACCTTTAAAAGAAAAAAGAAACCCTCAGGAACGTCCAATTAACTTCCTGACTGCACCACTAAATCCAATATTTCTAAAGATATCGAGTTGAAATTTAAACCATATATTCAAATCTATAGTCTTATGATTTCTTAAAAAAAACATATTTCTATATTTACTTAAAAAAGATATAGCCGTTTTTATCGCAAAAAAACGTGTATTGCGACACTATAAAGGGAATCAAAATTAATAGGGAACTTCCGGTTGACCTAGAATTATGATTTCTTTTAGATAGCATCTACAGGTAGTACTAGTTCAGGAAAAAATCTAAAAATTATTTTCATTTGTGGTTAGATTCTAAAAAAATAACAGCCTTAAAAAGGAGGAAAATTAAAGCCGCCAACTCAAGTGAGGTTTTCAGATGAAAGGGCTCCGGCTAAGTCAAGCCTGAATTTCAGAAAAAGCCCGAGACCTTCAATTTTCGTACGGAACTCTGGGTGGGCGAGCCCGACTCTCGCTTGTCCAGTTTTTTTTATTTGGCAAGTCAGATCTGCGTATTTACTGGTGAAATTCAACACCGCGCGGAAATAAAAACTAAAATGTAGAAAAATATGTTTAAAATTTTTGAAAGTAAAGACAAATAAAGAACAATTATTGAATTATTGATACTTATATGCATAGCTATCTACAATTTAAAATACGTTATATTAGAGGTCGGTACCATAATAAGCATTTTTAGTCGTTATATCGAATCCAAAAATTCGATATAACGACTAAAAATTGTAGATAGAATACTAGGATCTGCCACATGCTGTGCAGGGAGGGTGAAGCTGAAATGCGAGACTAAGTTGCGCAATGTATTTAAAAAAAAAGTAAGAGACACTTAAAATAAAATGACTCTTTAAAATCTTGATTGTTTTAATTTCTTTCCCAATTGCCATGAAATACAAAAATAAATACTACATTTTAAAATACGAGACCGTCTCAGAAACAGCTGTACTAAGAATCGTAATCAAAATCCTTTAATAACCTCACGTAACAATCAAACACAATAAAAACATTTCAGTTGCGAATCTTCTCCTTGTTAAAGTCGGTTAAAGAGCATTTAATACATGGATAAAAAAAAACTTCTTTCCCAACCACTTCCTTTAACACCTTACACCTTAGAAAAAAATATCAAAGAAAAATTTCTAATATAAACACTTAAAGCATAAAAGATTGCATGTTATCTGGGTCATATCTAACCATGTATTATTCACACTCGGTTGGCACCTTGTAAGGGTAAATATATGCACTATATCACCAACTACACTATGAAAGATGAGTAAGCGTTTCTGGCAAGAATATTGAAGTTAATATGAGTTTAAATTTAAAATTTCTGAATTTGAGGGTAGTTGTGTGGTTATGAGTTCGATTCCTATTCGAAGAAATGAAATATTTAATATTTTCATTTGTCCTCTCTGGTAACGAGACAAAGCAGTGTTAAGTTTAGGTACTCTACACGCAATTCATTCACAATTCGGTAAAAGATAAGAACAGAATTGTCTTAATGTGGATCGAGTTGGAACTCGGAAAGGGGAACCTGAGAACCTAGTTTTAAGAGCTATTATTCCCGATGTTGTCGCACTGCGCTACGACGGCCACAAGTTATTTCACGATTTAAAATTTTAAAGTTCTGAATTTTGTTCGTAGAATATTCGACAGTAAACGGTTTATGTTGGGTGACATAAGTATTTTGAAATATCGAGGCAATGTTTCATCAGACTATAGTTGTTGTTATAAATATTGGAGGAAAGTTTGGAAATTTTGTCTGTGAAGTTTCTTTCGATATTATATAAGGAACAGCTTGTGGAAGTATGAATTGTGGAATTAGGTTGACGTTGTGGCGCAGTGTGTGACACGACGGTTTTGGATTCAATTTCTACTCGGGGGGAATAGTCAAATTATTAATATTTTGCCGCTAGCTTTGGTTAACAAAACACGGCGCTGAGTTCCGCCCATCTATGTGTAGAATATTGTATCTGTCTATCAGTGTCCAGCAATGTGTATTTTACACGAACCGTTTCAAGTTACTTTTGAGCTCTTGACAACTCGTAAGCCAATTAATCCTTGGTTGAAATATATATAAAATTTCAACAATTTAACTTAAGCAATTATTGATATATTAACGTTTAAAAATTTCACAATTTTTGTGATTGACTTCCTTATCGAAAACCTAACCATTGAGGTGATCTAGACACCCCGAATGAACACAGACCTCGGCACCCATATAGAAGGTAACTCTGGCCGCAAGTAAAGTACGGTTACATTGAAAACAAATCAGCTTCATGCTTTATTCTACATATACCTGGGTAGGCAAAGAAAACCTAGCGTTGAGACACTCCATTCCCCACTTTCCGCTAAAGTTTTTGAGGCAATGCGTGTTGAATCGCGGAATTTAATACCAGACTTTTGCCTTGGTGCCAAAGTGAAGAAATGAAAATATTAATAAAGAATAATTCATTTCACTGAGAGGGAATTGAAACCACAATCGTCGTGTTACAGTCACACCCTTGTGCCCCTACGCCACGCTGGCCTAGTGTTACATTGAATTTATAATTATAAAGTAAAGGCTATCTATCATAGTTTTCCTGGCATAGTAGACTATTCTACAAAAATATATTTTTTCCATTCAAACCAGTACTTCTTCCTGGGATTAGCGCGTACAAACAAACAAATTCTTCAGTTCTAATATATTAGTATATATTCATTGAGCTCTAATCCAGTTATCGTATTACCATTGTTTGTTCGTCCATACAATAAATATTCAGAAACCGTATCTACAGTTTTATGTCCGCATTCAAGTCCTTCCTTTCCAAGGCTTTACGACGGTGTATATTTATCTCTAGTAAATTTATTGCGCCAATAACTCGACATGTCGATGCGATTCTTACTTCTTATCTCAGGAACATATGTAGCAAATATATGTATATAATATAGTCTTTATATAATAAGCATATTATATAAAGAATATAAAGGTTTTAGAGGAGATTTAAGAAGGCTAATGGCTTAGTTTTGACTGTAAGACGTGATAGTTGTAAATTCGAATCTCATTTGATAGAAACATTATTATTAATTATAATCATTGATTTCATATGGTAAAATAAAATCTGGTTTGGTTCTGCCACTCTTACTCACTCTCTAAATGTCCTCAACCCTTAAGAACTATAATGAATTACATAACCCACTAAGACTAATGGATGTAAAAATATCTTCTTTATAAAAGTAATTAAATTATTAATGAATTGTAAGAAATTGTAAACAATTAACTGTTAATAAGTTAATTTGGAACTTTGTCATTAAATATATGTAGTTATTTCTATATATTTTTAAATGCGTTTCGAAAATATGACTTAAAAAGCTGACTATACAATAATATTCTATTTTTTATTGTAAAATAAAATCTAAATACAGTACAATATCAATATATTTGTCCTTAACCGGGCTAAATTTAATAAATGATATATTAAAAAATATAATGAATTTTTTTCTCACAAGTGTGACAAAAAAAAACTTAAAACTCTTAGGGAACTTATAGTTTCTCAGTCATTTTAATTTTTTTTCTATTTTTATTTACAAAGTGTTCTTATAAAAATAATATAGTTCTTTCTTCTTAATCGACAATACTGAAGATAATTTTGATAATGTTTTTCTTCTATTAAGTCCTCTTCGTCAGTTGGCTCGTCGGCATATGCTAGATTTTAAATTTACGAGATTCTAGTTACTACTACTTTCGTAGACTCATGATGCAAAAAATAATTTCCATTTTGATAAAGCATTTCCAATGCGTAATTCTTTAAAAATGATTATAGGTATCGATACACCCGGGAGGCAAACGTGTGGTAAATTCACGTGCAAATGATCATTTCCTCCGCGTGTTCAGAGGCTACGCACAACTCAGAAGGATACACAAAAGTGCAAAGGCTGTGACAAAAACTTAAAAAAGTGTAGTGGTTTTTAACCAAATGTACCTGAGTGTTTTTACACCCATATAGCCTTTAAGGGTTAGAAAAGTATTCAATTCAATAAAAAAAAATATTGTATCATTACATTTTCTGTGGTTTATAAAATTATTCTGATTTTAATTACTTGCATAAATATAAAATAAAAGGCTTCCGTACCAATTTCTTGAAGTATAACTTGTGAAAGTTGATAAACTTAAGTTTCCGGGCATATGCACTAATTTTGTATGTGATTAAAAAAAATAAATTTAATCAGCTTCACGCTGTATCCCGCACACAGCACGGTACCTAGTGTTAAGACACTCCGTTCCTCTCTTTCTGAGTTCTGGAGGCATTGCGTGTTGAGTAGCGGAACTCAGCGCCGCGCTTTGCTTCGACACCAGAGCGAAGAAATCAAAATATAAATGTAAATAAATATTTGACTTCCTCGAGTGGGGATCGAACCCACAACCAGTCGATTTACATTTTACACTTTGTGCCTCTGCGCCCCCACTGTCCTCTTGTATGAGATGAGCTGAAATATAAGTTTGTAATGATTTTTTTCTATGAAATACTTATAAATTTGAATTTTTTGTTTTTTTTTCTTTTGTTGATATTGTAATTTCTCAGTTCATACCAAATTTTATAACTGTAAATAGGTCCACGGGAAGTACATAAGTTTTGATTGCATGACTATTTTCGTACAATGATAAATGCGTCGATATTTTGATTGCGTTGACTTAAAAGCTTGATTTTTTTTTGTGCTTCAAAGGACTATAGACCTGGATATTTAATATTAATTTCAACTTGATACCTCCGCGCAATCTCGAGGTAAATGATCTTGACAGACGGACAGATGGTCAACAAAGTGATCCTATGAGGGTTTCGTTTTGTTATTTTGAGGTAAATATCTCTAAAAAGGAAAAAAAATATTCTGAGTATTATATTAAAGCTATGGCCGTTGTCGCGAAACGGTGTATCATCTGACTGGTAACGCAACTGATTTAGGTTGGATTCCCACTCGCAGAATAAATATTTCCATTTTCTTGCTTTCGTAACAATACGAAATTTGGTTTTAAGTTCCTCTACTCAACACCCAGTTTCTTAAAAATTAGACAGATAGTAGGGAGCGTTGTAAGGCGTTTTTTTTAGGTTCCCTCTGCCTACCCATATGCGGGACACAGCGTGAAACTTAAAAAATAATAAAAAAATGTAACAGTTAAGACTGAAGAGATTTAACCCGTTTTAAATTTTTTACTGAATAAATATCGAAACATTTCATACATTTCATATATACATTTATTTCGTGCGTATAGTCTTTTTTGCTGATGGAATTTCCTGGTTTCAGTTAGTACGTTACCGCTTACATAAAGGGCATCAAAATGTATTATTTAAAAATACAAGATGTTTTTTTGTTGAAATTTTTATGCTAAATTAAAATGTAGGTACTTGCATATATTACTAGGTATTTAAAATTGTGATTTTTGCGTATATTGGTTTTTTCAGCTTCAAACTGTACTCTGCATACAACCGGGAATACAGAGAGAGTTAGTTTACCACTTTCCGCTCGATCTTTAATACTCCGAAGGAATTAATTGGCGGAATTTAACGCTGCTCTTTGTCTAATAGAAAAGGTGAACGAAACAAATGTTTTCTTAGAGAAGTGCTTGGTAGTGATACCAAAGTGTAGGTTGAAGGGGCCTCTATAACACCTCATCATCACTTCCAATGTCTCAGCTCCATTCGACACCGACCCCAAATTCAAGTTGATGACAGTTCTAGATAGGTCAAGATTACTTAGCAAATTTTAAAGCCTTTAAATCAAAATTTAAAGGCTTTAAAATTTGCTAAGTAATCTTGACCTTATTATATATAAANTCACACGAAATACAGGTATGGATAAAAATCGTGAAATGAAAAAAAAATCCTACGTCCAAACTGTTGAGGCATCTTGATTAATTTCTTTAGACCCTATATGCTGTTTCCGTAAATGGAGCGCTGCCTCTTCCACCCTGTATATATATATATATTAGCTTAGTCGGTTTCACAGTCACACGAGGTGTGACAGTGAAACCGACTGGTTGTGGCTTCGATCCCCACTCGAGGAGATGAAATATTTACTTAAATTTATATTTCCATTTCTTCACTCTGGTGTTGAGGTTAAGCGCGGCATTGAGTTCTGCCACTCAACACGCAATGCCTCCAGAATTCGGCAGAAACTGGGAAACGGAGTGTCTTAACACAAGGTTCCCTGTGCCTACCCTGCTGTGTGCAGGATACAGCGTGAAGCTGATTATTAGCTTAGATTTGGTGTATTATTTATTAATTATCTATTAAGGTAATTTTTGTCTTGGCTGGCATCGATTTAAAAAATAACGTATTTTCAATTGTAAACAGGCATACTCATCATTTCGTTTATTGTTTTTAATATTCAATTTCTCTGGGATTCCATAATCAGATCCTAATTAAAGCAGCCTGAATAAAACCTTAACGAAGATACACTTTTTTAAGTATAAGAAGAATTTTTGCTATCGGTTCTAAAATACTAGGGATCGTTGGATATGTTGATTAAAAAAACGTTAACCACTGCTTTTTATTTTTATAAGCTTATCTGCGCAAAGCGGGGTAGGCAAAGGGAATATGGGAACCTAATACTATTCTCCAGTTTCAGATGAATTCTGGATAAATTGCGCGTTGAGTGGCGGAACGCAACGCCGCCCGTTGCTTCGTTACCAGAGGGAGAAAATGAAAATATAAAAAATTTATTCTTTCTACTCAGAATCGAACCCACGAACTGTCGCACGCTAGTGCCCCTAGGCCACGACCAGTCTCACTGTTGATTTCTAAAATTATTAGATACATACATATACTTAACAAGTCGTTCAGTACCCTTTACTTAATTCTCAAAATGGAGATAAAATATAAAATAATATTTCACCACAAACAAAAACACATAAAAATATTTTTCATAACAGGATATATACTTCAAACACGAAATATATACATTGGTATGACATCCTACAGGTACAGTTATATTAGAACAAAAAGTAAGATTTAATTCGAAGTTTTATCATAGTTTCGCACGAATGGGTGCTACGTGATGCTCAGATACATGTTACATTATTTTATGGGAAATAAATGATGCGTACCAAAATGTACGCATCGCTATCGAGGTAACACTTTGTAGGTTTTACTAACTAATAGAGTAAATTTTGTTCGTTGTGGTCGAAAAGGCCACAGAAAACTCTATTATCTATTTTTTTTATCTTTATGCTGTATCCCACACATAGCAAGGTAGGCTTAGTGAGCCTGGGAATTTGTAAATCTGGGAAGTGTAAAGGCACTCAGTTCCCATTAAGACTCTTCCGTTCCCAACTTTTCGCCGAATTCTGGTGACATTGAGTTGAAATAAAATTATAAATTGCTAGCGACCAGCTCGCAGCTTCGCCCGCTTAAATTTGTGATTTTTTTGTTTGTTTAAGTACAGGGAATTACGTTTCTGTATTAATAAATAATGTATGCTTGCAGTACACTTAAGATTTCTAAAGTGATAATTATTAAATGTGGGTGGCTTTTCGATTTTCATTAAAAAAGTTATTATGCCCCCATTTAATAAAATAATAGAAGCAGAAACAATGAAATTTAAAAATTTTGTCTGTTTGTTGGTTTTTCTGTTTGTCGTCGCCTATCTCAGAAACGGCTTAGCCGATTTAAGGAGCGAAGACGCGAGCGAGGTGCAGGAGCGGTAGCGGTAGAATTGGTTTAATTGTTTTTATTTATTTTTTATTGTACTAGTTCTATAATACTGTAGAACATTGTTTTGTTCTATCACCAATAGTTTTCGCAGCGCACGTGATAATTTTTTTTTTAAGATCAATTACTTATATAACCTTAAATTGCAATTTCAATTATTTATAATTAAATTTCGAAACTCTATTGTTGCCGGAAATCAACATCGCGCTTCGCTTCGTTACGAAAGTGTGAAAATGAAAAGAAATATAAAATAAAAATTGAATTTCCTCGATATCGAACTTACAATCTGTCGTTTACAGTCACACGCTTGTACTCTGCGCCACGACTGGCCTCAGCTAGTAACATATCAAGCAGAAAATTCAATAAATAAATAAATAAATATATCAGCCTCACGCTGTATACCGCACACAGCAGGGTAGGCAGAGGGAGCCTAGTGTTAAGACACTCCGTTTCATACTTTCCGCCGAGATCTGGAGGCATTGCGTTGAGTGGCGGAACTCAACGCCGCATTAATATATAAATATAAAAAAATACGGAACAATAATTAAGAAACAAACACTAACTAAGTATATTTCCAGTACATTATTAGCTTTCATAGTAACAGAAGTAGATACAGAAAGGTTCGGAGTTTCGCGCTTAATTTCCCAGTTGTAATGCAAATGACGTCAACGAGTATACTCGTACTGTGGTTTGAATTCGTTACTATTAATGGGTTTCTATGTTTGTCGGCTGCTTACTTCTTGATAGTGTATTATTAGATGATTAAATTGTGATTGACCGTTGTTACGCAGAGACACGCATGTCAGTCATAAACGTGACGTGTCTGTTCGGTTCTCACTCGTGGGAATTAAATATTTAATATTTGATTTGCGCGATTTGCTGGTAACGAGATAAAGCGCGGCGTTGAATTTCGCCAATCAAGACGCAATGCCTCAAGAATCTGGTGGAAAGTGGAAATCGGAAGTATCATAATGGGAGAGGAGTGACTTAACAATAGGTTCCTAGGTTCCCTCTGTATACTCTGCTATATGAGGGATAAAAAATATAAAAAAAATATATTATTGCTGAGGCCTTCGTGGTTAATGTGACAGCGTCTGACTGCACTGGAATTTTATTAGATACGCGCGCATTGAGCGCTCGCATTTTGGAATATTGGTGCATTATTAGGTAATAGTATCAATATTAATAAAATTTTGAAAAGACGAAGAAGATTAAAAATGTCTCCAATTATCAGGTCTTGACTCCATCACCAGACCAGTTCGATGATATCTTCACACACTGTGCTGTGTATACATTACTACGAAATTTCGTGATGACACAATTATTAAAATGGGGACAAAATTCGGTTTCTTACATTTTATTACATAGTTACAGCTCGACCTAATAATAAAAGTGGGTTAAAAACATTAAGGAACCTCCCTGTTAAGCTGTGACTGCAAACACAAAGTTTGCACTTCCACACTACGTAAATAGGAAGGCCCATAAAATACAAGTTGATATATAAAGCGAACAATTGGCTACACAGTACAGTACGGCACCTACAATTTCCCACAGACACCATTTTCCTTTGCGTTATTGCTTCGAATGCGGGTGACAAATTACTAGACTACAGTTGCATGTTAGTTGAAATACTGTTATTCTAATAGTAGAGATTTATTTGTTTTCTTTTTTTTTATTTCACGCGTATCACGCATATATCAGGTTAGGTGGAGAAAACCTAATCTTGTCTTCGTGTCAAATATTTTTTGGGAATATTTGTATTTTAAGTGCCTTTGAGAGAAACTGTGTTTGGTTGCGGAATCCAACGACAGGTTTTGTGTTATCAGAGCTTATAAGTTACTTAGATACATTAACCTACGCCGAGTTGGAATTGAACCCCTAATCATCATTTATAAAGTAAGACGGCGCTAAATAATAAATCAGTTTAAATATAAGAAAAATTCTTTCTAATTTATACAGGAACTTTTATTATTTAACTTCAATCAGATTTTAATATTTATTGATGAACTAATTTATTCAATTATACATTTCCTTTTGAAATATAATTAAATTAATAGACTGAGATCCCAGCGGCACGAGGTGTGACTGTAAAACCGACTGGTTGTGGGTTCGATCCCCACTCGAGGAGATGAAATATTTACTTAAATTTATATTTCCATTTCTTCGCTCTGGTGTCGAGGTTAAGCGCGGCGTTGANTACCCTGCTGTGTGCGAGATACAGCGTGAAGCTGTGAAGGTGATCCCAGAGCTATATCATTTTAGTAAAGTTAGACTAAATATTAGACTAATAGTCCTCAAAATTTCAGACAATTTTCTATAAATAATAATTTAATTTTTTTTTATAATTTATGGCAATTAGTAAATATTTATATCAAGTTTGCATATTGCATAAAACACGAGTAAGTGGTGAGAGGATGGGGAAACCTTCAAGAACATAATAGGTGTAATGGTACTGGAGGAAGATCACGTAAAAAACATGAGTACACCTTAGAGAGACCGTAGAGTTTGGTGCTCCAGTTTTTCTGAATCCCAGCAGTGATAAAGCGCAAAGTTACGTCACAATTTTTTGTCATGACTGCAAAGTGGTGGTACTGGGGTCTGAATTAGAACACAATGGTTACTGGTACATGGTTCCTGCTTGGTGAAATTTTTGTTGTCTCTACCAATATACGGTATACAGTGTGAAATTATTTTTATTATTTTTTAATATAAAATAAAATTTTCACACTATAACAAAAGATTATATATATATATATATANTATATATATATATATATATATTTATAGACCATAAAACGTTCTAGCTATTAATCCTATATGGTTCTAACAGTGAAGCGTACATAAAAAGAAATAGGATTGTGTGAAATTTTCCTCTATTATCGTCTGACCATTTTCTGAACTCAGTATCGTAACCCGAAACCTTTGTTTTATTCTTATCAGTTTTCAAACTACTCAAGTAGTCCCCTATGTGTAGAAAGCCTTTATGACGATATATGAAAAAATATATATGAGGCCGTCGTGGCGCAGTGTGGCGCTTGTGCCCAAGCGTGCTGTAAATGCGATAGTTGTGGGCTTGATTCCCACTCGAGGTAGTGAAATATTTGGTATCTTCATTTTCTCGGTCCAATAATAAGACAAAACGTTGTGTTCCGTCACTCAACAAAAAGGGAATGTCTGAATGAAATCGAAGTTTCTTATTACTAGGTTCATAGCTGCCCTCTGCCTACCCTGGTATGTGCGGGATACAGCGTGAAGCTTTAAATAAATAGCTCCACGCCTTTTCCCGCATAGCACAGTATTTACTTCAAAGACACTTTTTTCTCTAAATATACATGGTGTGCTGGTGCAATAAGTTCGTGGCGACGGCTTAGTACAGCAGTATTGTATTGTAATATATTATTATTTTTTTTAAATCACACACAGGAGAAATCTTTTTATTTATAATACAAGCATAAATTGACACTGAAGTAATTTTTGTTGCGCAAGCTGTATTTTTTGAACTTTACCCTATATACTCTAACACTACTTTTCTCTTCCTAGACTAGTATTCTAGGAAGAGGAAAAATAGTGTTAAGGCACTCCGTTACTCGCCTTCCACCCAATTTTTAAAACATTGCGTGTTGAGCGACGGACCTCAACGACACGCTTTATATATTTAGCAAAGCGAGGGAATCAAAGTAATTCATTCCTACGACTAAGAATCAAATTCACATCTATCACGATACAACTAGATGCTGTGCTGCTGCACCACAATAACCTGGATGAAATTAACAATATACGTTTCCACCTTCTAAATCCAATCTTTCACTAAATCCCTTCATCATCATATTAAATTTCACCATCCCTATTACTAATATCAGATCACAAATTGTTTTAACTAAAACACTAAACAGCAAAATCCTTCGGGCCATACATAATTGGCACGAATAAAGCATTTTAGACGTTTCCCCCAGCTTAGTGTGAGTTAATGGAATAGCTCGGCTGTTTATTAGAGTAATGCTGAAAAACTTTTCGACTTAAGTGCAGGAGCGTTCACCAGTCAAAGTGAAAGATTGCCTTCGCTAAAGAAAACACTTGATATACTATAAGGTTTGTGTTTATTTCGTATGTGTGTAGTTTGTTTGTTTTTTGAGCTAAATTTTAATGCAGTTATTTTTTTTTTGTTAAGTTAATGTTTTGATATTTTTTTGAAATGTGAATGTAAATGTATTTGTCTGTTTCTTAGTTCGGTGCATAAGCGCGGTGATGAGTTCCATTACCAGGTTCCCCCGTTTCCTATTTTCTGCCCAATAATCGAGACATTGCGTGTTGAGTAATAAAACTAATCGCCGAGTTCTTATATAATATTAACAATACAATGGTTTTCGGCAATTGTGTCCCTTATTTACTAACATTTAGTTATGTTTATATTTTAAAGTTAGTTAACAAGTTTAATAGCAACAAAACAAGGTATACAAGAAATTCCTAAACTAAAACCCAAATTCAAAACTTTTCGTTTAGAAACAGAAAACCAAGTTCTACTAACTTGATTATAATATACTGTCTTAGGCTAATTACTATAAAATATACGATTATATTTTCTCTGGGTTTCGTACTTTTTTAATGAATCCTTATCAGATTACTTTGTTGTCCGTCCGTCTGCCTGTTGGTCTGTCTATCAAGACCCTTTATCTCAGGAATATATATATTTTTTATCTTGGAGATATCGAATTGAAATTCAAATCATAAACGCAGATCTACTGCCACATGATTTCCTGATAAAAATATATTTCTATATTCACTTAGAAAAAAGATATGGCCGTTTATATCGCAAAAAAAACGCTTATTTCGACACTATCAAGGGAATCAAAATTCATAGAGTACTTCCTGTTGACCTAGAAACGATAAATGAACTGATAGAATAATGAAATTTGGCAGCTAGCATCCATAGGTAGTACTAGTTCAGAAAAATCTATACATTTGTGGTTAAATTCTATAAAATAACAGACTTAAATAGCAAAAAACGCGTATTAAGACACTATAAACGGAATCAAAATTCTCAAAATCTACCTGAATTAGTACTATTTGTACTAGTTCAGGAGAAAAAGCTAAACATTTGTGGTTAGATCCTAAAAAATAATAGCTTTAAAAAGGGGGGCAAAATTTGGTTTTAAAGTCGCTAGTTCAAGAGAGGTATCAGATGAAAGGGCTCTACCTAAGCTGAGCCTGAATTTCAGAAAAAGCTCAAGACCTCACATTTTTTACGGAACCCTCGGTGAGTGAGCCTGACTCGCCCTTGTCCAATTTTTTAACATACCCTCATTTGAACCTGCTCTTCTTGAAAATCCTTCAAGCGCTCCAACCACTAAAGTCTATGTTCATTTGTTATTTTTTTGTAAAACGCTGTATACTGCACGTAGCACGATAGGCAGAGCAAACCTGGGATCTTTATGTTAAGATACTTTGTTCTGTTTTAACTTCCGTTCGCCGTTTGTTTCTTTTTATTAAAATTTATATATTTTCTATATTTATAATATTAAATTTATCGTCATCATTTGCTTTACTACGAACTGAACTTTAACATTGAAAACATAATTAGGTTCTACAGAAACGACAAATTGGAACGATAAACTGATCATACGTCACTAGTGCCATTTATGTATTATAAATATAAGATTTCTTTATAGTATGACGCCTTATGCCGAAAATTGTAGAGTAGGTAGAAGAGACTCATTGTTTTAAGACACTCCGTTCTCTTTTCATTTAAATTTTTAAGACATTGATTATTGAATGGCGTTGACCCCACACTTTGCCTGTTTACCAGCACGAAGAAATGAAACAATTTAATTTCCTGACTGGAAATCGTACGCATAACCGTCATCATAGCAATCGCACCTTTTGTTGCTGTGCCACAACAGCCTTTTCAACATTCCCCTGAATTTAAATAAACCCACAAGCATCGTGCCTATTTCAACTCAACAGTATTAGATTTATAATGAACTACTTAATTACAATGAATATTTAGATATTTAGCGGAAGCTAGTATGTTCTCAGGATATAACGTTCAGTCTTCCTAAGCAGAGCAGCATTATCGAGCTTTACTCTCAATAGTAATAGCTATACCATTATGTGGATTTTGAGCAAAATAATAAATTTTACCTTGTAGTAGAAATTAGCGTTTTGTTCATTGTTAAAAAGTGTTTTTTTATCTTCACGCTGTATCCCGCAATGATAGGGAAACTGGGAACCTTAAGGTACTCCGTTCTAATAAGACACTTTGCTTCTCCACTTTCCGCTGAATCCTGAAGGAATTGCGTGAGAGGCGGAATTCCGCGTGTTGCCTCGACACCACAGCGACATGAAAATCAAACCCACAACCTGTATCGTTTACAGTTCCAGACTTGTGCCTCTGCACCACGACTGGCCCATACAAAAGTTTTGATTTGATTTATCGATTTGGTTTTTTTTATGTAAGTTCTTGATAAAAGAAAATCTTATTATGTAAAAAATATAGTTTGTTTATAGTTATTAGTTTGTTTGTTTGTTTATATAAAAAGGAAGATTCTGTTGCAATATAATCTGGAAGAAAATAACAACAAAAAGAAAATAAAAACATCGACAAGGCAGTATATTCTAATAAAATAAAATATATATTAAGACAAAAATGACTCGTCTAGAATAAATAATCAGAAAAGTTATTTCAAACTAAAATTGAAAATACTTCAAACTAAAACTATTAAAAAACTTATTTTCTTTTTGTAAGTTTTTTGAAATATTCATTAAAACAAGTATCTGTCATAAAATATTTATTGAAGATTTTTTTCAATTTTGAAACATATTAGGTAAGTCTGGAGCGATGTACTTATCCAAAATGACTTTGATTTTATATCATGTGACAAAATGACGTGAAAGTCTACAAACTGATATTGGACAAATTAAACTTTATTTTAATTTTAATATTCTATTATTTGTAAATTTTATATTATAACTAGCGACCCGCTCGCGGCTTCGCCCGCTTATACCACAGAATTATTTACTTAACACACTGAATTATGTTCGTGTTTTGATATACCTATTATGTATGTTTGCAGCGCAATGAAGATTTTTTATGAGAAAATTATTAAAACTTTAGGTCGCATTTTTGTACCTCCCATAAGAATCTTCAATTGAATGTTTGAAATAAAAACATAACTTATCGATACTTACAATAAAATCCTAACTNTATATATATATATATATATATATATATATATATATATATATATATATATATATATATATATATATATATATATATATATATATATATATATATATATATATATATATATATATATATATATATATATATATATATATATATATATATATATATATATATATATATATATATATATATATATATATATATATATATATATATATATATATATATATATATATATATATATATATATATATATATATATATATATATATATATATATATATATATATATATATATATATATATATATATATATATATATATATATATATATATATATATATATATATATATATATATATATATATATATATATATATATATATATATATATATATATATATATATATATATATATATATATATATATATATATATATATATATATATATATATATATATATATATATATATATATATATATATATATATATATATATATATATATATATATATATATATATATATATATATATATATATATATATATATATATATATATATATATATATATATATATATATATATATATATATATATATATATATATATATATATATATATATATATATATATATATATATATATATATATATATATATATATATATATATATATATATATATATATATATATATATATATATATATATATATATATATATATATATATATATATATATATATATATATATATATATATATATATATATATATATATATATATATATATATATATATATATATATATATATATATATATATATATATATATATATATATATATATATATATATATATATATATATATATATATATATATATATATATATATATATATATATATATATATATATATATATATATATATATATATATATATATATATATATATATATATATATATATATATATATATATATATATATATATATATATATATATATATATATATATATATATATATATATATATATATATATATATATATATATATATATATATATATATATATATATATATATATATATATATATATATATATATATATATATATATATATATATATATATATATATATATATATATATATATATATATATATATATATATATATATATATATATATATATATATATATATATATATATATATATATATATATATATATATATATATATATATATATATATATATATATATATATATATATATATATATATATATATATATATATATATATATATATATATATATATATATATATATATATATATATATATATATATATATATATATATATATATATATATATATATATATATATATATATATATATATATATATATATATATATATATATATATATATATATATATATATATATATATATATATATATATATATATATATATATATATATATATATATATATATATATATATATATATATATATATATATATATATATATATATATATATATATATATATATATATATATATATATATATATATATATATATATATATATATATATATATATATATATATATATATATATATATATATATATATATATATATATATATATATATATATATATATATATATATATATATATATATATATATATATATATATATATATATATATATATATATATATATATATATATATATATATATATATATATATATATATATATATATATATATATATATATATATATATATATATATATATATATATATATATATATATATATATATATATATATATATATATATATATATATATATATATATATATATATATATATATATATATATATATATATATATATATATATATATATATATATATATATATATATATATATATATATATATATATATATATATATATATATATATATATATATATATATATATATATATATATATATATATATATATATATATATATATATATATATATATATATATATATATATATATATATATATATATATATATATATATATATATATATATATATATATATATATATATATATATATATATATATATATATATATATATATATATATATATATATATATATATATATATATATATATATATATATATATATATATATATATATATATATATATATATATATATATATATATATATATATATATATATATATATATATATATATATATATATATATATATATATATATATATATATATATATATATATATATATATATATATATATATATATATATATATATATATATATATATATATATATATATATATATATATATATATATATATATATATATATATATATATATATATATATATATATATATATATATATATATATATATATATATATATATATATATATATATATATATATATATATATATATATATATATATATATATATATATATATATATATATATATATATATATATATATATATATATATATATATATATATATATATATATATATATATATATATATATATATATATATATATATATATATATATATATATATATATATATATATATATATATATATATATATATATATATATATATATATATATATATATATATATATATATATATATATATATATATATATATATATATATATATATATATATATATATATATATATATATATATATATATATATATATATATATATATATATATATATATATATATATATATATATATATATATATATATATATATATATATATATATATATATATATATATATATATATATATATATATATATATATATATATATATATATATATATATATATATATATATATATATATATATATATATATATATATATATATATATATATATATATATATATATATATATATATATATATATATATATATATATATATATATATATATATATATATATATATATATATATATATATATATATATATATATATATATATATATATATATATATATATATATATATATATATATATATATATATATATATATATATATATATATATATATATATATATATATATATATATATATATATATATATATATATATATATATATATATATATATATATATATATATATATATATATATATATATATATATATATATATATATATATATATATATATATATATATATATATATATATATATATATATATATATATATATATTGTTGTTTTTTGTTGTCCTACTTTATAAAGTACGAAGGCGGAACCTGTGAACCTAGTGTTAAGACACTACGATCTCCACTAACTTGCCTTTCCTTCGCTTTTCTTCCCCACTTTCCGCTGAATTCTTCAGGCATTGCGTGTTAAAGGGCAGAACTGGACATTACCAGAGCGAGACAATTAAAATATTAAATATTTCATCCCTCGAATGGTAGTCGAACTCACAACCGCCGCGTTTACAGTTACACGATTGTGCACCTGTGCTACGATAGCCTAAAACTAACAAACAGATAGTAAAGTAAAATATAAGAGTTCCGTTTTATCGAGGTAATGAACCGTAGAAACTGCGTCACTATTCACTAAGTTCCTTCTCAATAAAAAAAATATACACGAAATGGTATCAATTTACGCCCAATACTAATAATCTATCTCCAACGTCAATCTTCGATTGTTCCATATATCTATCCAATCTAGAGATTGGATAGATATATGGAACAATCGAAGATTGCCGTAGGAGATAGATTATTAATATTGGGCGTTAAACAATAATATAATAGAGGCCCGTCGTAGCGAACAAGTATGCCCCACTCGTACAAACGTGTGACTGTCGACGCGACAAGTTGTGGGAACTCACTCACACTCGAGGAAAATCTATATTTAATATTTTTATATTCTCGCTCTAGAACCAAGCAAATCGCGGCGTTAAATTCCGCTACTCAACACGCCTCCTAAATTCGGCGGAAAGTGGAGAACGGACTTCAAAGGAGGAATCAAAGAGACCTTAATGGAAACGGAATGTCTCAATACTATGTCCCTTAGGTTACTAGGTACTATGTTTTTTTTTTATGGAAAAGACAAGGCAAACGAGCGTCCTGGTGACCTGATGGTAAGTGACTACCGCCGCTACAGAGCAGCAGAGGAGTTACAGGTGCGTTGCTGGCCTTTAAAGTGAGTTGGGCGCCGGAGCCCGGTATTACCTGATGCGAAACGCAGTGGCATAAAGCCACTACTTAATGCCGGGAGTGGTAATGATCCGGTCGAGTGTGCCCATGCGTGTTGCCATTGCTGGCGACGTAACTCTACCACAGGTACTTTAGTCACCTCTTACGACACCACCAGTACCAGGATGGTACTAATGGATATTCTTGGCCGGGATCACACGGCACAAATATGTTACTTAAGTTATGTGACATAGTTTCCCAGGTTCCCTCTTCATAAGTTGCTTTGTGCGGTACACAGTGTGGAGGTAAAAAAAACATTATTTATTAATTACTGCATTTCCAAAGTTATTTCAACATTTCAAACGTGTTCACAATAACTTACATAATAAAAACTACATAATTAATAAAAACTAAATTCCATACCCCCCACACCCTCGTATATGGGTTAACAACACTTCAAAATTTAATATACGTTTCAAAAAATCTTTAAATTAAAATGTTTTATTCGTACACTGTACATTATACAGCATATAGGTCGGTCCCAGTGTCAATGTAGAGCGTGAAACATAATGGTTCCTTTTTAATCATCCTATATATAATAAAAAAAAATGTCCGATTTTTTTAGCTTCATCGCATATAGAATTTCACATATAGCTAGGTTGACAGAGATCAACCAACTACTGTTAAATCACTCCGTTTCGTATTGACAAAACCTCGTGAAACTGAACGCCGTGATTGTTGACTTAGGTTGTCCGGGTTTGAATCGAACCTACAACTGTCACGCTTATAGTTAGATGCAGTACTACGACGGCTTCAAGTGCAAAGGCGGTGGATTTGATTTTCAGTCGGAAAATATTGTTAAAATGAGAAAGTAGCTTTGTATGTTTGCTTTAACGAGTAAACAATTTAAACGATCATCTTTGACTATATGACTGGCACGCCCAAAAGCCATAAAAAAAGAAACAGAACAGACTATACGATTATATATGTATACGCATATTCACAAAAGTATAGTATCTTCCAAGTAGTTTTATTAAAAAAAATATATCTTTTTACTTTGCCAGAGCAATGTATTAAAATGAGCAATGTAATAAAAAAAAATATATTAAAAAAGCAATAAATAATTTCTCCGTGTAGAAATCGAACCCACAACCGACGCGTTTACAGTCATACATAGTCATACGCTTATGTCACTGCACCACGACGGCCTCTGATTAAAAAATACAAGTGAAAATTGAGTCAAAACCAGAAGTAAAAGCTAGTTAGTATTAATATATTTGGAAAAGGCTTGGCTTGGCTTGGCTATATCATTTATCCCTAATGACGCTTGTATCGATATTGAATCGGATTCATTTTGATTAACGATGTATTCGTTAATCGGAACTCCATTAATGACTCGATACTGAGTAATGGATGGGATCAAATCGCGTGCGAAAGGCGAATAATAAGGATACAATATTGCGAGGTTAGTGTGATTGTTGCGTATACGATGACCGGGTTTTGGTGTTTATTTGGAAAATATTCTTAGAATTTTTTTTTTTATAAATATAATAATAAACATATGATTTTTTTATATAATATTAAGGTAATTCAGAAATAACCGTGATAAGTTCAAGTTCAATTTGGAGAGTTAGTGGCGCAGCGGTACAGCATCTTACCATAAGTGCGATGGTTGTGTGGTCGATAGATATAAGACAAAAATCAATACTCGAAGTGTCAAAACAACAGCTTGGAGCTGAAAAAAATAACGTCTGAGTTTATGCTTTCTGGAGTTCATAACGTAAAATAAATAAAATATACAAAAAATATGCATATAATACAATTATATTTCCGTAATATGTCTAAAATTATTAAAAAATCATAATTATTTTCTTAACGTTGCTTAGGCACTTGTAAGTACAATATGAAAAACAATTCACAATATCTAAAATATAAACAAATAAAAACAAAAACATCATTAATAGCACCTGCCTCATTTTAGAAACATTTCTTTTTAATTTGAAACAAATCAAAATCTACTGTACAGTACAGTACAGTTCTCATTGACCTAAATTTAGGAAATTCGGTAAGTGCTGAAATTTTGTATTTTAGTACAAATAAAGAATAACTGAGGCGCTCGAGGCCTACACCACAACTTCTGACTGTAAACGAGATTATTGTGGGTTCTGTTCCGACTAGAGAAAATGCATTATTGTTTTTTTCTCGCTTTTGTAACAAGACAAAGATCGGCGTTGAGTTCCGCTACTCACCACTCACTCTCACAATATATAGCTAAGGAATACTTGCAAAAATATTATTTTTAGTTTTATATTTTCATGCTTTCCTTTCATCTTATTTCATAGCCATTCGTGCGTCAAATGGCAATATAACATTTAAAAGAATAACTACTTTTTTTCATAATAGTTTCACTCATAATAACTGACTTATGGCACAAATGGAGCGGTGATGTTGCAGTAGTTATGAGTTCATTCACACATAATGCAACCGCAAACTATGTAAAAAGTTAAAATTTTAAATTTTCTGAAAAGGAATTGAAGAATTGAAATTTCGTTACTTTTCAATTCAATTTGTATCTTCATTTATATTTTTGTGACGAGATGTCCATTTTTTTACCTTTTTATCGACTATATATGATAGATGTTTTTAGTTTCACGTTTTATCCCGTATAGATAGAATCTCGTGTATATATTATACTTTGTCAAAGCGGAACAATGACAATATTTCATTGTCCCAAATGCGAATTCGAACCCGTACGGCACTGTATGTCATAATACAATTCATAAAATTTTTCTAAGTACTCTTAATAATAAACTCTTAAAATCTATACTATGCTGTATTTCAATTATCTATCTCTAATATTTCCTAAATTTAGGCCAGTCGTAGCGCAGGGGCACAAAGTGTGACTCTAAAAGCGACTGGTTGTGGGTTCGATCCCCACTCGAGCATATAAAATATTTATTTATTTATAACTTAACTTAGCTTCACGCTTTATCCTTAGCGGGGTAGTCAGAGAGAACGGAGCGCCAAACGCTACGGTTATTTATTTATTATATTATATTTTCAATTCTTCGTTCTGGTGTCGAGGTAAAGCGCAGCGTTGAGTTCCGCCACTCTACACAATGCCTCCAGAACTCGGTGGAAAGTGGGGACGGGAGTGTCTTAACACTAGGTTCCCTCTGCCCGCACTGATGTGTAGGCAGAGGGAACCTAGTCTTAAGACACTCAGGTACACTAGGTAGTGTTATGTGTTGAATCCAGTTGAACAACGTGAAGCCGATTTTGATTTGATTTAAAAATTTGAAACGTTTTTAATTTTGAACTATGAAGAAAAATATCAATGTTTTCTTCACAGCGTCTGCCGCTAAACGCAGTGGATGTGGGTTCGATTCCCATTTAGAGGAATAAATTATGTGCAATTCCTTGCTCTGATAGTTAAATATTAATATCCTCTCGAGTGGAAATCAAACCAACAACCGTTGCGTTTACAGTCATACGCTGTCCTACTGCGCCGCAATGGCCAGTATTCAAAATTATCTTAAACAAAATTTTAAAGATTTTTAAAATCAACCTTATTCAGATAGGGTTTCAGTAACAAGCTGACACAACTTGAACACGCATTTGAATTGTTCTAGTTTAGAACTATGGCTTTAATTAAACTTAGCTTAGTATCGAGAGCCTTGTTCTCCTTGATTAGAGACAAATAAATATGCTATGCTTAACGAAGTTTAAATATGTTACATAAATGGTTTCGTGGCATACGATTGTAAGCGCGACGGTTGTGGGTTCGATTCTTACTCGAGGAAATACAAAACAAGACAAATCTAAGAGTATCCGGGTTTAACTCTATACTGTTAGATTGTTCTTGGATTCTCATCAAATAGTATTAATAGGACTTATGATGAGAATCCAACAATGTATATTTATTGAAATCGGCTCTACATTGTAACTACTAACATTACAATTGTATAAAAGACGGCAAATATGAACGTCGATTAATGAAATGAGAAAAAATCAAATGTTATATAGTGATAGAGTGATTTGTATTTGTAGATATAGCTTCCTGTAGTAAGCCGATGGAACCTAGTGCTAAGACACTCTGTTCATTACTCTCCGTCCAATTTTTGAGACATTGCTTGTTGAGTGATAAAACTTAATACCGCGCTTTGTCTTATTATCAGAGCGCCGACAGTAATAAATAGATTCTCCCGAGTGAAAATCGAAGCTACAACCATCGCGTTCACTTTACCATATAGAATAAGGGTTATAGGATAATATATTTAAATAATACAAATTTAATAGCGTTTAGCACTCAAAATACACTGAATAGAATAATTGCTAAACCCCAACTGTCTGTCTGTCAGCTAAAGAAATAGATAACGCTTTTAATAGTGAAGCTCTTATTATTAATTTACAAGTAAATCTTTAATTGACACTGGTTGTGGTGTTGAAACGTGCTTGGATAAACGGGATGGTTGTAAATTAACCCGGATATAACAGCGGATCAAATCTGATAGTGAAGCAAAGAATTCGGCTGAAAATGTGGAGCGGAGTGTCTAAACACTAGATTATCAGTTCCCATTTGCCTACCCTGCTATGTATGGGATACAGTGTGAAGCTGAAAAGGATATAAGAGAACAACAAGAGTGATTTTTTTTGTGTTGAATGGCGGACCTTAGTTCCGCGTTTTGTCTTGTTATCATAACAGGGATATTAAAAAAAAACATTTCACCGAATGGATACAGAACCCACAATCATCACGTCATGCAATCAGACATTTCTTATCGGATTCATTTACTTGATAAATCCCTAAAGCGGCGAAATTCCTAAAGAGTGGGAAAACTAAAGACAGGATTCCACCACTCAACACGCAGCTTCTAGAATTTGACAGAAAGTGTGGAATGGAAGTGTCTTAATGGGAACGAAGTGTGTTAACTTAGTGGTTCCCAAATTCCCTCTTCCTACCTTTCTATCTTCCTATGTGCGGGATACAGCGTGAAGCTAAAAATATATCTTTAATCTATTATATCAAAAATAAAAAAAATAAAACTACTTCATAATTTTCATAAGCTTCACGTACTTCACAAAAACGGACTAATCTAATTTTTAATATGGACCCCTGGTCAGCGTATATCTAACGACCCTCATCTATTTCCAAGCTCCAAGCTCTTTCCGAGTAAAAAGGGGATATTTCACAAGTGATCGTTAATAACAATCTCTGGGTCCACTGATTGAGTTGTTCTTCATTGGAAGTACCCTTGTCGTTCTTGGAACGGTGTAGGTATTGAGTTCAAATACTTAATTTATGAAATATGGGATTTTTTGATATTTTGGTTGACGATAAATTAATTGGAAGTCCAAGTAAATGGATTTTAATATTTGGTCATATTATGATTTTAAAAATCGGTGGAATCTAATATGAAATTTGTCTTTTGCCTAAACTTACTATTAGCTTGTATAGATGATATGGTATGGGCTTTAACTTGACTAAATAAATCAGCTTCACCTAGTGTAAAAACACTCCATTTCTCATCTCACTTTCTGCCAAATTCTGGAGGAATTGCGTGTTGAGTGGCAGAACTTAACGCCGCGCTTTACCTCGACACCAGAGCGAAGAAATGGAAATATATATTTAAGTTAATATTTCATCTCTTTGAGTGAGGATCGAACCCACAACCAGTCGATTTTAGAGTCACACTTTGTGCCCCTGCGCCACGACTGGCCTCAAGTTGACTAAGATATCACTAAAAATATTTAAAGTATGATCTATCCGTTTCTACTAATGTTATCAAACTGTGAACTGTTGGATTGGACGAGAACGTGATTTTTATATATGAAGATATAGTTTCGTACATAGTAGGATATATTTTTACAAAACTCACAGACACTCTGTTCCCTACATTCTACTTATTTTTTTTTAAATATTTCTTTGCTGAGTGGCTAAACATTTCGCCGCGCTTTGTCTTGTTACCAGAAGGAAAAAAAATAAAAATTTTTTCTCTAGTGGACAACGAATCGATTACCGCTTTAATTGCTACGACGGAATATATTCAAACAATACAAATTTAATAGCGCTGGTTTGGCTGAACGTATTAATTTTAGAAACTTCTAATTTTAATTAAAAAATCTTTTTGAGCTCAAGTTGTTCATCGAAGAAGGCTAATAGGCTATATTATACCACGAAAATCGTTTTAAAATTACTTTTTTAAATTTAACGTTCCAACACTCGCGAGGCCGTATGACGCTAGTAAATGCTGTTAGAAATAGAAATTGAATTTTTGACACAAAAAAATATATTTCTTCGCGTAGAATCAAAATACTAAGTAAGAATGTCAGAATCATGCAAATATGGCCTAAACATATAGAATAAAACTATTAGAAATAACAATCACTATTTATAAATATGTTTTTTACTTTCACTTTTAATAGGCATAGGCACAATATATAACTTAGTGTTAAGACACTACATTCCCCACTTTTCCCCCACACTCGAGACATTCCGTGTTCGAAGGATGAAATTCAACACCACACTTGTCACAGCGCCACAACATCTTCATAATTATTTATTGTATAGAAAAAAATAATCAAATATTTGCAATACAATTTCAATGGCGTCGCCGTGTCTAGACTCAATAGCTTCAATTGCTTACAATATAATCTAAAAAAATATAGAAGTATAGGAAAAAAATAATATTGACTTATAAAAAACTTTTGCGATTTTCCAAAATGTTACTAATACTATTGTATAATGAGACTCTTGTGGCATAACGGTACAGCATTTGACTGTAAAAGTGATGGGTTCCGTTCCCACTCAAGAGAATAATTATATTTAATATATTTAATTTATTTTATTATATTTAATTTATTTTAGTCAACACACAGTTTATCGAAAATAACACAAAAAGGAAGTGTCCTAACACTAGGTTCCCTCTGCCTGCTATTCAGGAAAAAGCGTAAAATCTGTTCTAAATAACTAAATCTATAGACAATATTCCTTGTACCTATTTGACCGGAAGTAATTTCAACAATTAATACAATTATTGAAACAGTAACACTTTGTACAAAGTTGGTTACCGCGGACGTGCTTTGAATATAATATCACTTTACTTCAGTTGTCTTAAACGAATTTTAATGTTTATTGTTAAGCTTTGATTCGTGACAAAAATATATTGGTTTTATTTTTTTAATATAAAAAAAAATAAAGAGGCCGGTCGTGGCGCAGCGGCACGAGGTGTGACTGCAAAACCGACTGGTTGTGGGTTTGATCCCCACTCGAGGAGATGAAATATTTACTTAAATTTATATTTCCATTTCTTCGCTCTGGTGTCGAGGCTAAGCGCGGCGTTGAGTTCTGCCGCTCAACACGCAAAGCCTCCAGAATTCGGCAGAAAGTGGGGAACGGAGTGTCTTAACACTAGGTTCCCTCTGCCTACCCTGCTGTTTGCGGGATACAGCGTGAAGCTAAAAAAAAAAAAAATATCCAGAGTATGAAAATAATTTATAGTAATGGCGCAGAAGCACAAGCGTGCAGTTGTATACGCAGCAGGTTGTGGATTCGATTCCCCTTGAGGAAATAAAATTTTTACTATTTTCACTTTCTCGCTCTGATATCGTGGCAAAGCGCGGCGTTTTATTCCGCCATTTAATACGACCCCACTCCGTCCGATCCTTACTTTCTACTCAATTCTTGAGGCATTGCTTGTTGAGTGGTGGAATTCAGCGCCGCGTTTTACCTTGTTACCAGAGGAAGGAAACGAAAATGCAAAAAAAATTCATTCCTCAAGTGATAATCGAACCCACAACCGTCGCGTTTTCACCACAATGGTTTCGATTGCTTAATAACATATTATATAATAAACATATTGCGCATCACAATACACTGACCTAAATGTGTACAGACAGACTCAATTTTGATTGACAATTGTAGCGATTAATTAATTTTAGTTCAATAATACATATATCACATTAATATGTAGTTGAATGATTTATATCATTTGTAACGTATTTCTGTTGATTTCATTTTAAAAATGTATGAAATGATGAGTGAAGAGTACAGACAGAAATACGTTTTTTTTATTTCAGTTTTACGTATATTTCCTATAGAAATACTCCGCTTCCTACTTTCGTTTTTTTAAGTAGCGGAACCTAACGCCGCGCTTTGTCTACCAGCTTAACATCATGCTTTGTTTACCCACAACTGTTGCTTTTCACGTTTTTCTTCATTCCGATTCTCGTTAAAATATGGTAAATAAGTCTTTGCCAGCCCTAAGTCTATAACATTCCACTCATCACGAATACCATACGTGCGCACAATGTTATGCCATATCAAAGATGGTCGCAATGAAAATGTCATATTTGGTTTTTAGCCTCACGCTGTATCCCGCACACAGCAGGTACGCAGAGGGAACCTAATGTTAAGTCACTTCGCTTTCCATTATCAGCCAAACTCTCCGGCATCAGAGCGAAGAAACGAAACTATTACATATTTCATTTTCTCGACTGAGGATTAACCTCAAAACCAGTTGAGTGTAAAATCACACACTTATGCTCCTGCGCCATGATTAGCTTCAAAATGTCAACAAGACCTATTAAGAAAAATCTACCTATTTATAATATTATACTCAATTCTGAAATATCTTATTAAATATTAGATATATTAGAGGCCGGTCGTAACCAGGTCACTGTGGTGTGGTGCGGCGGCAATGGCAGGGGCACAAAGTGTGACTGTTAACGCGACTGGTTGTGAGTTCGATTCCCAAAAAATTATTTAAATTTATATTTATTTAAATTTATATTTCCTTTTCTTTGCTCTGGTGTCGAGACAAAGCGTGGCGTTGAGTTCCGTCACTCAGCACGCAATGCTGGGGAAATTCAGGGGAAAATGGGGAACGGAGTGTCTTAACACTAGGTTATCTCTGTCTACCCTGCAGTGTGGGGGATACACCGTGAAGTTGATTTTTTTATGAAATTTGAAAATGAAAACGTGTCCAAAATTAAAAAAAAACATCATTCAAACATGAATTACATATCTAGAATGCTTTATATTTTTTTTATCAAAGAGGGTCAGCTCAGACCGTGACTGAGTGAAGGTTAAACTGAATAGGCTTTAGAATTAAAATCAATATCAACGTTATTGTGACACAGTTGGGAAATAGTTAGATAGTATCGCGGTAGTATTAGTCTCGAATCCAATGTCAGGATTTTGATGTATCCCGTGCATAGCGGGATAGGCAGAGGGACCCTGGGAACCTAATGATACATGACATTTTGTTCCCATTAAGACACTTCCGTTTCCCACTTTTCACTTAATTCTGGAGACATTGCGAGTTGATTGGCAGAAATCAACGCTGCGTTGCCAGAGCGAGGAATTGAAAATATTTGCCGTGTGATCCCGGCCTAGAATAGGATCATCCTGGTACTGGTGGTGTCGTAAGAGGCGACTAAAGTACGTGTGGTAGAGTCACGTCGCCAGCAATGGCAACACGCATGGGCAGACTCGACCGGATCATTACCACCCCCAGCATTTAAAATCGGCGTTAAGTAGTGGCTTTATGCCACTGCGTTTCGCATCAGATAATGTCGGGCTCCTGCGCCCGACCCACCTTACAGGCAGGCAACGCACCTGTAGCTCCTCTGGTATTGCACGGGGTCGTAGGTGGCGGTGATCACTTACCATCAGGTGACCCGCACGCTCGTCTTGCACGCGTGTCTTTTCCATAAAAAAAATATATATATTTTTAACATTTTTAAAACGTACACATCACACACACACTTAAGAAAGAAAAATATTTATTTAGAAAACGTATAAAAAATTGAACGTAGCGGAACTTAAACCCGCGCCTCCTGGAAACTGACCAGGCGCTTGTTTTCTCAATAATTATTTTTCTTTTCTAAGTGTGGAATAACATTTTAAAAATGTTCAAAATATTTAATAAATAGCATTTCCTCTTGCCATGCGATAATTCTTCGTAATTATCTTTGGGTAGCGGAAATTTGTAAAAATCAAACAACGTACCTTAATGAGAACGTATGACTTAGTGGTCAGGTCGGTTTCCAGGAGGCACGGGTTCGAGTCCCGCTACGTACAATTTTTTATACGTTTTCTAAATAAGTATTGAAAATATTTAATATTTAATTTCCTAGTGTGGTAATCGAACTTTCAATCGTTGTGTTCATAATCGCACACTTGTGCCACTGCGCACGAGCCACTGCGGAGTCGTTACAAGTTTACTCCGTACAAATTTACCAGTTCAGATTTGTAAAACAAAATACATGTATTTTCTTGAGCAATGTACCATTTCGGTATAGCAAAGTGCAGGATCAGGCAATAAAGTTTGATCGCGATACATAAATAACTAGTTTCTACCTGCGGCTTCGCCTCTGTGTTCAAATGGAAACAACTAAAAGTTATGTATGAATCATGACGTGTTTGGGCGTCTATTGTAACTTTGACTGCAGAAAAAAATATTACATTGAAACTAGTTTTTTAGAAAACAATTAAATATTTTAACGTAGCGGGATTTGAACCTGCACCACTTGGAAACTATCCAATCGCACTGAAAACTTAGAACGTTGTGTTGTTAAAAATCATATAAGAGTTTCGACGTAGCTTGATGAAAATGTATGGCTTTGTGGTCAGAGCGCTTAGACGGTTTGCAACAGAATAAATACAAAAAGAATTATCCAATTCGGAGTAGGCGTTTCTGAGGTAGGTTAATCGAATCAAACATACTCTTCAGTTTTATAATACTAGAGGTTACACTAACTTCTCTGTAATTTTGCTATAAAATAATAAAGAGAAACGCTAAAAATGAGCAACATCTGCAAAAGTCGAATCCAAATTTAATTTTTAATATCTCCGCATAAGCCTTTACGTACCCGCCTTTGGCCTCTTAGGAATATTTTATGAGAATATAACCATCTATTCAACCTGGATTTATTTGTATAAGTTATTTAAGCAACAAGAACCACCTAACAATTATAAAGTCATTTGGTCTTTGAATTGTTGAATTTTTAATACTTACCAATTTTGTGGGTTTTAAAGGCTTAAACCTAGGCAGTGATCAGCAATGGAACAGCATCTGTTTATAATGGTGATAGTTGTAGGTACGATCTCCATTAGAAAGAATAATTGTATTAAAATGATTACCATTTTTCCGCTCTGGTATAGAAAGTGAGGCGTTCCGTTCCGTTAATGAACAATGAACAATGTTTCGATTTCGGTCGAAATCCAGAACCAGAATGCAATATCGCGAAATCTGTGATTTCTTGAAATTCTTACGGGAAACTACAGGATTTTACGTTTAATTGTTAATACACGCGAAATTTCGGGCCAGTCGTGCGACTGTAAATGCCACAGGTTGTGGGATCGATTCTCACCCGAGGAAAAGAGATTTGAAAATTATGTGCAACGCGTGACGTTGAGTTCCAACATTCAACACGCAATACCCCCAGAATTGGGTAAAAAGTGTGAAGTGTCTTAATAGGAAAGGAGTGTCTCAACATTAGGTTACTACTTTTTCCATGTCTACCCTGCTATGTGCGTGATACAGCGTGAAGCATAAAAATAAAACGAAGATGCGGGCAGTAGAAAGAGAGAGGAGCAGAAGCAGAAGAGAGAAGCGGGGACTTCGAGATTAACTAAAGCGTGGCAGATTCATACTACGGAATACTGCGGGATTCCTTGTACTCAGTTAAGTACTTTCACCAGACATGAGCCCCACCATGTATGGCCGCCCGTCTAGGGTAAAGGATCAGATTAGTAAAAAAAATTGATCATCTGAAATTATCGAGCGCATCAGATTATGGTAGAGTGAGTTAGTTACATACTAAATCATGTATATTCCACTAATCTGACAATTTGAGAGTGACGTAAAGAAGGGGGAGGGCTACATAGTTGTAAAAAACACGCTATTTCGACATTCTAGAGCGAGATTTTTATTTTATTTTGAAGGGCATAATTCAAGGATTAAGAAAAATATATAATGTGACGAATAAAAAAAAATAAAAAAAAAAAATTCTCATATTAGGCAAGTCCCTTCAGATAATCGTCAGATAATAAGACAACACGTGTAGGGCATGAAGGTGAACCATATATGTATATCTTAATCTGACGCGCTTGAGTATTTCAAAATGACGAAATTGTTTTTGCACATTCTAACAATGGAGTTTGCGTCACATCCAAATCGTCAAATAAGAGCTTTTTTTTCAGGTTAAGTTGACATATCCTTAGAAAACCTGACCCATTCGATATTTTTTTTATCATTTTTAACCTTTACATACGACGTCGTCCATAATGGAAGTAATCAAAAAAAGTAGAACATGGACGATATTAATATATGACGCGCTCGAGTATGTCCATGCAACAGATTTTTTTCCATTTTCGAAAATCTATAGCTGCTCATCCCACCGATCAAAAGATCATTATATGTTTTTTTTTTCTTTTTATCATCTAAGCTTCGCAACCCAATAGGTCTCTATGACGCTCGAGTAAATACCGATTTAGCATCGTGGGCTCTCCTACAATAAGATGAAAACAAAAAACGCATTTTAATTAAATTCCATGCATATTTCACAGAAACAACTTACAAAGTAAACAATATCTTTATAAAATCCGGTAAAAACGTTCATCGATGCGGCGTCGTGTTTCTAAGCACCTGTCCATTATATAAATTAATTTATACTTTTTTGTCGTTCAAGCTTTTATTTAGAAAAAAGCACCTTTATAATAATGTATTAAATTATATACTGTGGTGTGCAATCCCAGTGAAAGATGACAGTATTTTGACATACGAAGTGGGTTCAATTCCTAGCTCAGTTTTTCTCTTATCACAGAGTGAGGTTCGATTCTCACTAGGAGGGATGGCATATTTAGTATTTTCATTTTCTCGCTCTTGTTAAGAGAAGAGGAGCGGCGGTAAATTCCGACACTCAACCTACATGTTTTAAGAATTTGGCGGAAATTGGGGAACGGTCTTAATAGTGAACAGAGTGTCTTACCATTAGGTTCCCAGATGTCCTCTGCATATGCTGCACATAGCGGGATACAACGTGAAGCAAAAAAAACCTCAATTTTTATGTATTACTTATATATTGAGAAGCAATATCCACTCAATGTCTTCTCAGCGTGAAAAAGACAAAACAATAGCAGATTCACGTTTTTTCCTATATAGGAGGATAGGCAGAGGCAAACTAGTGTTACATCTACACTTTTCGTCGAATTTTCAAGACATGTGCGATCTTTTTCTTTTTCTTCGTGTCATATGATTGGAATAAATTGAAGTTTTCCATAATCAGATTGAGAAAGCAGACGGACTGCTTGGGCAGACGAGAAAGTGTGTCATTGTTAATGGGTTGGTGCCGTAGTCGTACGTTGTTTGATCTTCCAGAGCGTATCTCCATTTTATGAGATTTTCTTTGCATCGGCCAACTTGGCTATGCAATCGATTTAATGACTTCTAAGTTGGCCACTGCAAGTTAGAGATTGTGGGTTGAATGGCGGACTTAATGCCGCGTCTACTACAGCATGGAAATGAAGAAAAATAAAACTAAAAATGAGTAACCGAATCCATAACTATCGCATTTCACGTTTCCCACTACACCCACTTAAAAAGGAAAAAAAAATAAAGTACTAATTTATTACTACAGCGAGAACCGAACCCACAACCGCCTTGCCTACGTCTCTAGGCTTCGATGAAATAACGTATGAGTAATATATACACATATAAATTAGAACGTAATCCAACTCTGTCACGTCGTATCAAATATCAAACGAACTTTGAACTGTGAAATTGAATAGCACATTACTCCAATATTAGTATAGTAATGATATATTAATTACTACAGACCTACGGACTGATATTTATATTATATATAAACGTATATAGTTTACTGACAACTATGTTATTTCATAAGATATAAGGATTAAATGAGGCCTAGGTCTAGACCTGATCTTAATTTGCTTAAATATCAATCGAAATTATTGTAGGTAGTGATTTTTTTTAACATAGTATAGAGCATCTGGATGTAACGTGAAGGCTGTGGGTTCAATTTTGAATCTGGGGAATGAGTTATTTTTATTTTCTCGCTCTGGTAACTGGAGGAAAATGAGGAGCGGAGATTTTTAACATTAGGCTGGTTTTGCAGTGTATAGAATACAGAGTAAAGCTGAAACAAAAAAACGAAAAAAAGAAATATTGAATGCTCTCATATATAATATCTTAAAACGTCAACGATAAAAAACTGAAAAACACATTGAAAGTGTCACTGAAAAAATTTTATAATATCATATAAGAAATGTTCACGCTAGCGGTGAAAAATCTCTTTATGACTCCAAGATATAAAACAAAGACTGCCTAAACAAGGATTTTTTCAAAGTAATTCGGTAAAAATGCAAGACGTATAGACTTTGGTAACGAAGCTTGGCAGATTTATAGCCCAATTTCACGTGGTATATGTAAATATATAGTAGCTTCACGTTTTTCCCGCATATAGCCAAAAGGAACTTACTGGTACCATCTGTTGTCCTCCTAATTTTAAGAGTGTTTTCAATATATATTGAGTGACGGAGCTCAACACCGCGCTTAGTCTATAAGAGCGGTAAAATTAAAATATAATTATTCCCACGAATAGGAAAATTGAAATTTAGAAAAGAATTAAATGTTTATATTTAAATATAATTTAAACATTATCATTCCCCCTGATGGAGTTTGAACCTAACCACCGCGTTTAAAGTCACACAGGAAAATCGAAGCTTACAAAATTTAAAATTCTTACATTTAATTCCAAGAAAATTTAAAAAATAAATAAGCAAGCATTCTTTTGAAATGAACCCACGCGAGTAATCGTCCGTCAAGGAGTTGAAATACGAAGCTTTTGATATTTTCTTTTTATCACCTACTCGTATTTATCAGGTGATATTTTTTTGACAATTTTGTTATTTTCTTTTATCTGTACTCATTTTCCGTTTTCTGAAGCACTTTTAAAATGTTATTTATACTGTGAATATTTCTTAGCTTCACGCTGTATCTTGCACGTGGCAGGATAGGCAGAGGGAACCTGGGAACCTAAAATTAAGACACTCCTTACCAATTAAGACACCTATGGTCCCCACTCTCCACGCCGTGCATTTATTTTAAACGAAAATCTAAAATATTTAATTTGAATTGAACCCACAACCGTCCCCACCACCAGTCTACCCACAACTTGTATGTCGTATTTACATATATTATACATAGTTACTTACAAAAAATATTACAGCTCCATATATACATTCACTTATCCAAGTAAAATCCAAGCCTATTAGATTTCATCTAAGACACTTTAGAAGCTACGGAGCACAGAATATTTTATGAAGACATCGACCGTGGCTTGAGTGGAGCACATTTTTCCTAAGTAAATTGTTTAGCTCTTGACAGTCGACGATTCAGGTTTACTTTCTTATATACGTTTTTTATTTATGAATAACATCAATATGGTACATATTTTTATGTAAATATATGTAAATTTCATTTAATATTTATTTTAGTCAGCTTATAGGGGCTTCTTAGATTTTCATAATGTGATACTCGTATCTGACTAACTTTTACTTTATGTGTGGAATCTTATACGACTGAATGTAAGTTGGAAAATGTTGTAAATGTGATGTGTTAGTATCTTAGAAAACGTATGAAGATTTTAACGTAATTGTAGACAAAGGCACAGACAACTTGGAACCTAGTGTAAAGTCACTCCGTTCCTATTAAGACTTTTCCGTTTCCCATTTTCCGCCGAATTCTGGACGCATTAAGACTTATTTCAAACCATGTGTTTAAAATTTAAAAATAAATGAAATGGACTAAATAAAAATAGGACCACACGGGAACCACTAGCTTTTCAATAAAAAATACTCATCAAAATCGGTTGATCCAGACAAAAATACTGAGGTACAAAAACACATACATGTGAAATTTCAGCTCTCTCAGTAACCGGATACTAGATTAAATTTAATTTACAGGATTTGATTACAGCCAAAAAAAGTGTGAAGTTGTGAAAAAGCAAATTCACGCTTTTCCATAGAACACTGTTAGATTATCCTGTCATTCATCACATAACTGATACGTAACCTTGTAACAGTATGTACCTTGGGTATAAGTCAAAAATAAATAAATAAATATAAAAATAAATATAATATAAATAAAATAAAATATGCATGGCAAAACACATAAATAACATAGTTAATTATGAATAATACAATCTATATATTTTTAATACCATATTAATCGAGACGAGTTCGTGTATTGTCGTCCCGAGTGTCGCGACCGTCGTTCTGCCTATATAGGTGGTGGTGATGCTTGGAAGGCAGCGGTTGAGTCGAACTCTTAAGTACTACGGTACTGATAAATATGATGCACATAAAGGCTCGTACCAAATATATTATAAATATAATATAATAATTCGAAGCCTATGATGGCACGATCTTTTAGGATCGAATTTCTTATAAAGGCAAAATATGTGTAGGAGCGACACATATTGTGGGTCAAAGTGATCTTTGACCATTATTATAATNTCTTCGGACGAGCTTTGAGTTATGACAATGTCATATTGTCGAGTTTCCAGTTATCTAAATAACTAACACAGGAACAACTTCTGATGGCAAATATCTTATTAAAGCGATACCTTCTAATGGCATAATATAAAATCCTTAATACTGTTACCTCTGAATCTCTAAAAGGTTTTGGGTTCTTCACGATCACAACTATAAACGGTTATAACCACTAGACACATCACGAGCCAAGACATTATTTATTAAATAATATTTTCAAAGGTGTTTGGGATATCAGTTACAACCTGTATCACTCAATATATTATAATATCTCTTAAATTGAATAAGAATCGAACCCACAACCATCGCGCTTACATTCAGACATCGTCCCACTGCACAACGATGAGCTTTTTGTATTTATATTATACATACAAATATACATATATGTATATATAAAAATATAAAAGTTTCACATTTATTTCCAAGATTATATTTATTTAGTTCACAGTTCGCGCAAGCAAATTAAGTTTTTGTTCCCCACACAAGTACGCTCTCTAGGGCAACCTTGCTAGGTCAAATAATAACAGAATTAGGTGAATAAATACTTCACACAGTTTGGTTTTGTTCTTACAGTTACTATTTTTGTTTTATGATAACTTATCATATGTAGAAAGCTGTTAATTTCTATTTAATTATTAAAAATATATATTAATACTAACAATCTACACTGACCAGGTCGGTTTCCAGGAGGGTTCAGGTCCCGCTACGTTCAAATTTTATACGTTTTCTAAATAAGTATTTTTCTTTCCTAAGTGTGGAATAACACTTTAAAAATGTTTAAAAATATATATTAATTTAATTTATTACCTTCACGGTGTATTCCGAATATACCAAGCAATGGAAACCTATTTTTTATTCCGTTCTGCATATTCCTCCTAATTTTTGACACTTGAGTAGTGGAACTCAATGCCGAGAGTGAAAATAATTCACTCCCCTAAGTAGGAATCCAACCCACATAGTCACGTTTACAATTATAAATTGTAAATTCATGTTCATAATACAATCTGGTTTTTAACAATTACGATTTTTTTAACATAATAAAGTTGTAACGAACATTTTAGAATTTTGACGTAGCTTGTTAACAACGAATAGCTTAGTGGTAAAAGCGCTTGGACGGTTTCCGAGATGCGTGGGTACAAGTCAATTTTTTTACATTTTTAGGGTACCGCGCCTCTGAACGTAAAAACGGGTGACATTATTGTCCGTCGAAATTTGGCAAGAAGCGAAAACTTGCAGTACAAATAAAAGAAAACATCCAAAAAGAGAAAATTTACAGATATTTCATACAGAAAATAAAAACAAATCTATAAATATATGTATACATCCACAAACTTAATTTTGTCAACTTTTAAAAATTATACTGCCCGTTAACATATAATCCTGAAATTGGTACGGAACCCTCAGTGTGCGAGGACGATTCGTATCTGATACATTTTTTAAAGAATTATGTACTATCTAAATACAAAAGCAAAACTAAATAAACGAAAACTTTTTTAATTAAGACCAAAACTTTAACAAGGGTGGATACGATCAGATAACAATCCACACGTAAACCTATAATAAAAGTATAGAGTCCAATAAAGCGATTAAATAGAAATGAAAGAAGGAAATGGTTTGTTTGTTAAAAAAGTTACTTATATTTTATGGGCTATTTTTTATTCAATATTAGTAGTAGTAGAAAAAGAAATTAAAGAAAGGTTTCGTAATTTTGAAGTCAGTGTCAAGCTGATGCTACAACAACCTTACTACAATATGAAATTACTAAGCCTGTTTGTTTTACTTGGCACCGACTTCAAAATTATAAAATCTTACTTTAATATTTTTTTTTAACAAAATGAAAGTACGTTTTGCTTTATGTTAAGTAAATTTATTTTATATTTTTAGTTTATTGTTTGAAGTCGGTTTGTTTGTTTTTTAGTTAAAAAATAATTTATTGAATAGATATATACCAGTCGATAGTGGAGACCAGTCGTGGCTCAGATGCACAATCGTGCAACTGTAAATGCGACAGGTTGCTCGAAAAAAGAAGAGAAATTGCACCAACCAACCAACCAACCAACCAACCAACGTGGCAAACGCTTTGCCACGTTGAAACCAACGTGGCAAAGCGCGGCGTTGAGTTCCGCCACTTAACTTACAATTCCTCTAGAATTCGGCTGAAAGTTAACACTAGGTTTCCAGGTTCCCTCTGTCTACCCTGCCATGTGGAAGCCTGAAGCATTAATCTAAAAAAATGTATCAAGATCTACTATGTTACATACATATTTTTAAATTGTAAATGTATCAAATAGTAACAGCTAATTTTCTTCGAAGCGATTAACATGATGTAATATAGGAAATAGCCTTTTTCAACGTATGGAATATTGAACTTAAAAAAAATCTAATTGAACCAGTACTTCCTTAGATTAATGCGTTCGATCTAACAATTTCTTTAACATTATAATATACGTATAAATATAGATTAGAAGCTGCATCCCATTTCCAAATTCACATGAAACCACAAAGGCAAGAGGAAATTGAGAAAGTTTAATTGGATAATTTAAACTTCATAATAGTTAAATAATTATAATAGTGAAATATATTTCATAATTTTAAATGTTTGCCTCCAAAATTTTGGTGTAAATTAGGAAACGAAAGTGTTTTAATAGGAACGGGACGGTCGTAACACAACGCTTCTGTTGTCTACTTTCCGCTGAAATATTAAGGCATTGTGTATCGATGCGAAACTCAACACCGCCCTTTCCCTCGTTACCAGAGCGAAGAAATAAAAAAATATTAAATGTTCCATCTCGAATGGGAATCAAAATCACAACCAGTCGCGTTTACACATTTGTGCCCCTACGCCACGACTGGCTGCAGCATGCAGCATATATTTTATTTGTTATATAAAGTTGTCTTTTATATAAATATAATAAAAGATATATGGAGTGGAAAATATACATCACTGAACACTAGGTTTCTAAGTTCAAAAGCCTATCGTAGCCAGGAGTAGGTCAGATGACTTAGAAGGAAAAAAAGTTCTTATAGCATTAAATTTTGTATTATTGTAAATGTAATATTCTTATAAAAAATATTATTTTATAATAAACTGTAAACGTGGATTGGAATCCCATCATCCCAGGGTGATAAAACATTTTCGATTAACATTGACTATGTGGCGTGGCATGGAGTTCCACCAGGTAATATATTAATTTTAGCTTTGTTTTAGAAATAGGCCTCGTATGAATAATAGATACAGTGATTTTAATTAAATTTTCAATCTTTAGACACAGACATACAGACAGAAGCAAAAGCGTGCAATTGTAAGCGCTACGGATTGTGGGTTGCAATACCCAGTCGAAGAAATAAAATATTTAATATTTTTATTATTCGCTCTCGTAACTAGTAGTTCCTTCAGTGATCTCCAGAATGTGGTTGACGGAAGTATCTTGATGGAAACGGAATGTCTTTACACTAAGTTTCCTCTGTCTACCATGCTACATACGGCGTGCATACAGCGTGAGGCTAGGAAAATATTGAAAATTTTCGGGAAAAACAGTGCGAAGAATATAATAATAATCCCACAGACTTTGAGTTAGTATTAAAAAAAACAAACAACTGAGATATTTAAATAATGAAGATAAAATACTGTTTTATAATGAAGTAGACGAAATCTCAAGTGCCATACTTAGCTGGCTTACGCTGTCTAAATCTTAAGAGGTATTTGAACAGACTTGTGGTTACTATTTTATTCTAAAAGTATTATAAATTTGACCTGTTTGTCTGTGGCATCGGATCTCTTGAATAAATTAACCAATTTGAGTGAGTTTTTTAAATAAAAAACCAATTTTCTTGTAGTGGTTCCTATGCTTGGTAATAACGTTTAGCAGCTGGTCTTTTCCAAAATGATGTAAATATTTTTTGGCAAAATATTAAATCTTAATATTGAATCTTATCTTATATTCATTAAAATGTTAATTTATTAATTTATAAAATATAGCAGAGCTATTGTTGCGTAGTATCTTGCTTTTTATTTTATGATTGTAGATTCAGTCAATAGATAGGAATAAGAATAACAGTTTCCCTAGTCAAGTAAATGGTTATTTGGTGGGTGGATTGGATGCCCGAGTTTGGATGGTCGAGAAATCTTGTAAGTTCTCATTATCGACATTCCTAATAGCAGTATATTCGTAGTTAAAATAAAATTATAATATTAAAAAAGGACCATTTATCTTTGGCAATCAATTTATTGATAAACTATCGACGTTGTCAGGCAAACCCTTACATAAACATCCATCCATTTCCTGCCCCGCTATTACATTTATAGTAATAATATAATATTGATCTTGTACAGTTGTACTTGTTTGACAATTCATAGTATGTTTGGATAATATATAAACCATATAAACATATAAAACTCTGTGAGATCTCCGTCTCTAAGATCTTTTTTGTTTGAAAAGTGACTTAATCTAGAGTCTTTAGCTTGATTCAAGAATATATGTTTTGTTATGAACCGTTGAAAATCTTCAGCTCTTTTCTATTTAATTTGATTTTTTTAGGGATTTTTGAATAAAAAAAATTGAATATCCCAATTTATAACATTTGCCTTATTTTTAAAACATAAAATGAATGTAAAGTGAAGAACTAAGAAATTTGAAATACAATAATAATATCTTACCAATGAAAAATCGAACCCACAATCTAGTTAAGCCACATACTGTTAAACTGCGACACATGATATTTTCACCATTTTCCTTTAATTATTAAGCTGATATTATGCAATAAATAACCAATTGATCTTGTTTGCATTAAATCATATGGCACATTTGTGTGTTAATATAATTGCTAGGTCTATTATTAACTCCTATAATCGTGTGGATATATCATTATTATATTGTTATTTTAAATGCCCATATTAGTAGCGCAGTGGTATAGTATCTGCCTGTAAGCGAGACGGCTGTGGGTTAGATTACCTAGCTAGGCGGCTAGGTAAAATAAATTATTTTCATAAATAATGAATCCTTGTTCTCTTGGGCAATGTCTTCAAAATACGGAAAGTGGAAAATGGAGTGTCTTAATACTAAGTTGCCCCTGCGTACCCTGCTATACGCGGCATACATATATGCAAACCTAAAAAAAAAGAAAGCTTATAAACGGTAAAATATGCGAATCTCTTGCAAATTGCAAATGACTGTAAATCTTCCAAATGGAGATCATCAAAAATGATGGCTGACATGAGTTGCAGATGTTCCGTACTCCTTATATTTAAAACTTTTTAATTTTTAACTTGATTGCTACTAAAATAAAGTTTAGGCTAATAACATCATTTGCTTAAAGATTTTGCTAGGGATGAGTGAGTGGCAAGAGAGGGAGATGTAGACCTCTGTTTACTAATATTAATAGTAATGTAAAAAAAGTAGATGATGGTGGATGAAAACGCAAAAGAGGTATGCAAAAATAGTAGACTCGAGGCACTGATTGACTGACCTTATGGGTATATAATGTGAAGCTAAAAAACAATTGTAACTTAATTTAGAGTGTATTGAGAGAACATTTTAATAATACGTTTCTAAATTATTGTCTTAAGATAAAATATAGGCAGAGAGAACCTGGGAACCTAATGTTAAGATACTTTATTACTTTGCTACCATTAAGACACTTCTATTCGTTACTCTCCATCGATGACTGGAGTAGTCTCTTTCAGTGGGGATCGAAACCATAACCTGTCGCTTTAACAGTCACTCGATTATAAAATACCAAAGTTAAGTAGATGCCACTTTCATTACTTCTTATTTTCAATATAAATGATAAAATCTATAATATGATTATAATAGAAAGAAAGAAAAAAAACTCAAGAAACACAGCCATCGCCAGTGATTTGAGGTGCTTTTGAATGAAATAAAGATAAACGTCCCCATTGTTATATTTCAACGTGAATAGACCTGGCCCCGTGGAAACGACGAAAATTGTATTGTATGTGAAATGAAGTTTGTGGATGGGAACTATAAATTATATTTCTACTTCCATTTTCTAGGAAATTGTTTAAGTTATTTCATTATAGTGTCTTTTTTTTGTTGGGTAAAGTAGTTGTTTAGTTTGATTTTTTTCTTCTTTCATTAATTTCGGAGACGTTGAATGTTAGATGGTGAAAAATTACAATAGCTTTCAGTTTAGTTTATAGGGTTCCGTACCTTTTAAGACAAAAAGGAACCCTTATAAGATCACTTTGTTGTCAGTCCGTCTGTCTGTCTGTCAAGAGCCTTTATCTCAGGTATAGAGTCGAAATTCAAACCGTATACCTAGATCTACGGCCCTATGATTTGCTGAAAAAAAAAACGTATAAATGAAATCAAAATTAATAGAGTTAATCTAGAATTATGAAATTTGGCAGCTAGCATCTACAGGTAATATTAGTTGAGAAACAAATCTGAAAACTGTACATTTATAATTAAATATTTCATTTTCTCAAGTAGGAATCGAACCCACAGCTTGTCGCGTATATAGTCACACGCTACGACTGGTCTCTAAATATTAATAACTTTTTACAAATATCTATATAATATAAATAATGTAAAATCTCTTAATTGCCTAAGCGCGGCGTTGAGTTCTGCCACTTAACACGCAATGCCTCCAGAATTTGGCAGAAAGTGGGGAACGGAGTGTCTTACCTTAGGTTCCCTCTGCCTATCCTGCTGTGTGCGGGATACAGCGTGAAGCTGATTTATTTATTTTATTTCTTAATTGCTTAGATGTAAATAAGATTATGTCCATACAATACTAGAAACAACTAAGTTTCAAGATAATTAAGTTACAACTAAAAGATTCCTTCCTTACGAGTCTCAGGTGAAAGGTTAAAACTTTATTTTTTAGTAACGCAGCCATCTGCTGTAAAGAAATGAAACTTGAGATTTAATTACTGTTATCTACAACTTCCAAGGAAATCTTGGAAGTCACTTGAGTGCAACAGTTTTGATCTCTTTCTGGGTTTAAAATTTTTGTTATTTTATTCATATTTTCTTTAATGGCTTATATATTTTTTTATAGTAAATATATTAAAAAAGATATTGATTTAAAAATGTTTTAAATGTTCTTTGATCTAATGCTTTTTTCTCCTTTATGCTGTATCCCGCATATAGCAGAGAAGATAGAAATTAGAACACACCGTTCTCAACAAACAATTCAATTTTTGAGACATTGCGACATTGCAATGGCGCACCTCAACGCCCTTAAATGGGGCGTCTTGATATCGCAACGAGAAAATGAAAATAATTTATTGCCTCGAGTAGGAATCGAACCCACAAGCTTTTCAAACTGCTTAAATTACTATATTTATTTTACAGTTTTCATTTAGAAATTATATAAGAAATAAAAGGCTTTATTTGCACAAAACCGATACATCCGTTGCTCCATTAGCGGCTACACTAAGTGTCCCCTTTCCCGAAAACGACACGTAACGCTTTACAACCCTTTCTTTCGTCTTGGTTAAAAATATCTCATTTCGGGGTTCGATTCGGAGGAAATTACTAAAATTACATGTAATATAAGGATTGTAATATAAAACTACCCTATGTAGGTGCTATTGTGGGAACAAGCATGAAGCTGCATATTTATTTTTAGCTTCACGTTATATCCCGCACACGATGTTGACACTCTCCGTTTCCCATTAAGACACTTTCGTTATCCACCTTCCGCTTTCCGAATTATTGAGTCTTGGCGTGTTGAATGACGGAAATTAAATTGCCGCGTGTTGCCTCGTTACCATAGCGAGGAAATAAAAACATAAAATATTTAATTCCACCGAGCGGGTATCAAACTCAAACAGTCGCGTTTGCAGTCGGACGCTTGGGCATCTGCTCCACGACGGCCTCATCTGCTGCATATTCAATGTAAAAATGTTACTTTCTCTTAAAGTTTGTATTTATTGTTCTTTTGTATTTATAAAATAAAAAAAATGTCTAAAATATTCGAACCAGTTACCTTCCTAACTCCGATTGCTAAAACTAGCCTATATTTTATATATATTTTACTCACTATATTTTACAATATATCACAACTGTACTACCCGTCAGTCGGCCTTGAAAGACCCCTTTATGGAAGTTCGATCGATAGATTGTCACTTAAGTAAATTTTCTTGAAATTTGTAAACCTTTTTGTAAACGTTTTTTCATACTCTTTTTATGCTTAAATAAAAAAAATGGCGACGTTCAGGAAAAGCGACACAATGTTAACGCGACGGTCGTGGATTCGATTTCTTTATTTTAATTTCCTTTCTCTGGCCTTTCACATACAATATTTCGAAAATTGGGTGGAAAGGAGAAAACGTAGTGTCTTTACATAAGGTTTAATGCGCCTAGCTTGCTTTCGAGACGTCGGGTACTGGAACTTATGTCGCATTTTATTTTTATAGTCGTAATATATTTGTATTTGCTGTAGCCGTACATGGCAGAGTCGGCCGTGGGAACCTCAAGTTAAGACACTCCGTTCCCATTAAGATACTTCTGTTCCGTACTTTATCAACACTGTACTTTACCTCGTCAATAGACCGAAGTAATAAAAATATTGCATATTTCATTTACTTGAGTGGGAATCGCACCCAGAACCTGTTGCGTTTACTATCACACACATGTTCCCGTGCGCCACTACTGGTCTGATGATATGAATGATGAATGAATATAGTTTACTATACTTATTTACTTGATCGTAACGTAAAAAAATAAATAAAATAAAATAAAACATCCCTCAAAGATACTATTAACCCAGTTGAAATAAAAAAAGTCAACTTCGTTTTTCACTTAAGTTCCGGGAAAGGGGATACTTAGAGTCGCTAATGGACCAGCGGATGTATCACTTTTACGCAAATAGCAATTTCGTTTCATTGCTACGAGTGGGAAGTGCCGTGCGGAGTTGGGAACCTTGTTTTTTGTTTGGCTTGCCGTTTTATTTCTTACTAATTTTCTCCTGCACATTTATTTTGTGTGATCGAAATTAATAATATTTGTTTATCTCATGTTTAGAATATATAGCCTATATAACTCCTCGCTAAATGTTCAATACAAAAAAAGAGATAGTCGTTGTGCAGGGGCATAAGCGTGCGATTGTAAAGGCGATAGGTTATGGGTTCGAATCTTATTGGAGAAAATCTCTCGTTCTGGTGCTCTTTGCGTAATATGGGAAATGAATATATTTTAACGCTAGGTTCCCAGGTTCCCTTTATCTACTCTGCTATGTGTAGGATATAGCGTGAAGCTAAAACAAAACAATTAAAAAAAAAATCTAACCAGTGGAGCTTGAGATAAGCGCAAAAAAACAAATAAACTGTTCAGCTTCATAATCTCTATATATAATAAAAGGATAGAAAAGTCAATTCTGTACATGAAAGATATAAAAAAAATAAAAATGAGGTCGGTTTATATGTCGATTATAGAACCTAAAAAACCACTCAGCAGAATTCTTGTCTGTCTGTCTGTCTGTCTGTCTGTCTGTCTGTCTGTCTNTTTTTTATTTTAACATTTATATACGATAATTAATGTTAATAATTGAATCCGTAATATTGTGTTTCTCACACACCGTCTAATTTTTGAAACATTGCAAGTTAAGTACAGAACGGCAGAACTCAACGCCGCACATTGTGCTATTATCAGAGCGGAGAAATGAAAATGAGTGAGAAGCGAACTCTTAATTGTCACGTAAACAGTCAGATGCTGTAGCGCTGCGCCACTATGGCCTTAAGATAGTAATTTGATTTTAATTGAAAATATTCTTATTCATAGTTTCACACCGTTTATGTGTGGACATAAAAGGCAGAGGGAACCTGGGAACGTAGCGTTAAGATACTCCGTTCCCAATGAGACACCATTCTTCCCTTTTTCCTCCTGATTCTGTAGGCATTGATTGTAAAATAGTGGAAGTCAACGCCGCGCTTTACCTCGTTACCAGAGCAAGGAATTGAAAATATTAAATAAATATATATGAAGCATTATATGACTTGGAGGCCAGTCGAGCTCCGCCACTCAACACGCAATGCCTCCAGAACTCGGCGGAAAGTGGGAAACGGAGTGTCTTAACACTAGATTCTCTCTGCCTACTGTGTGCGGGATACAGCGTGAAGCCGATTTATTTTATTTGATTTTGTTATATGACCTTGTCACCCAAAGCAGCTTGGTCAGTCTAATAGCCTACTTAAATATCATCATTGTCGAGTATCTTGGACTGGCCTTTAAAATCTTCATCATTTCTAAAAGTAAGCAGTGTTCGCTATTATTAAGTACTATTTTTAGCTCTCATGCTTTTTTTGTCTAGAAGGGTAGGCAAATGGAACCTAGTGCTAAGACACTTCGTGCCACTTTTATGCCTAATTTCGAGACATTGCGTTTTAAGTGCAGCCGCGGAACTCAACGTCGCGTATTATTTACCATAGCAGATATTTAAAACAATTTATTATAAATATAATTAATTTCTCGGGTGGGGATCGAACCCATAACCGGTAACCCATAGTTACATACATTGACACGACGTAGTCACGTTATTAATTAATGAGAATGAGTTTAAATAATTTCAAAAATCTAATACAAATAATAATTATGAAGAAAAAAATATGACTACCACTTGAAATGTTAAAAAATATTATATTTGAATCATACGACAAATATCAAACAAATACAGATTATTTTGCAAAAAAAAATATACATTCAATTTAATCTGTCTGTACTCTACATTCATATTATAAAGCTGAAGAGTTTGTTTGGTAGAACGCACTAATCGCAGAAACTACTTATTGGCATTGAAAATTTCCTTTTGTGTTGGATAGTCCAAGAAATTATATTATGTTAATAGTTTTTTTTATTTCCATATAATCACAGGTAAGCTAGTAAGGTTATATAACTGTCATTTTTGTTTTATTTCACGTGTTTACTGTATCTCGCAGATAGTAGGGTAGACAGATGTTAACTAGTGCTAAAACACCGCTCTCCACTTTCCGCCGAATTCTCGTGGCATTGCGTATTGAGTGGCGGAACTTAAATTTGCGGTTTACCTCGTTACCAGAATAAGGAAATAAAATTTTCAAGTATTTAAATATCTCGAGTGAGAATTGAACCCACAACCTATGGCGCTAAGAGTCGCACACTTTTACTCCTGCACCACGACTGGTCTAAGCTGTATATCTCTTTGTTCGATATTAACGGACAAAAGGTCCTATTCCAAAAAGAGCATTGTCAAAATGTATCTTGAATACACGTTGAGATGTTTTGAATCTGGAACATCACCTGTGCTACTTTAATGTCTAATGTGGAGGCTTTTTCTAGTGTACCATTCATGATTTGTAACGAGTAAATACTAATTACCCTGAGAATTATACGAGGTTTTCTGAGCTGGTAGAAAGAAATATGTACATTATCAATTTTAGAGAAAAAAAATATTTATTTGGTTATTACGGTTAGGGTATTTCCTTAATGGATGACAAAGTCGATGACATCTAAATTTTTTATAATATTTATGAGGAGGAAGTTCCTTGAGTCCAGTCGTGGTGCAAGGGCACAAGTGGGCGACTGTAAACGTGACAGATTGTACATTCAAATCTCACTGGAGGGAATGACTTATTTAATATTTTCATTTCTTCGCTCTGATAACGAGGCAAAAGCGCGGCGTTCCGGCCATCATCCAGAATTCGGCGGAAAGTGGGGAAAGGAATTATCTTAATGAGAACGAAGTGTCTTAACACTTAGTTTCCTTTAACAATTTTTACAATAAACACAGTGTCAGTGATTGGTAGTCGAACCCACTACCGTCGCGTTTGCCTTCACATGCCCTGTCGTTGCACCACTACGCAACTGCATCAGAAATCAGTTGATTTAGTAAGCCACTCACATATCTTCCTCAGCTTCCGGAACACAGAATACATTAGGAAGAATCGATTGTGATGGCTCCAATCCCCATGGAGTACACTGGATCTAATATTAATGACAACCGAATATTGTAAATAAAACATTCGACTCGATCGTGATTCCAAATGCGAATTGTTTTATTGGGTAGCTTGGACATGATAAATATTTGGCAACTTTAGAAGCATACGAATAAAAATACTAGTGCTTAACTAACAAGATCAACAATACAAATTTGCGAAAAAAATAATACCGTATTTTTGGTGAGGTCAGTTATGGCGGAAGGGAACAATGAAGCGAAAATTTAGTGGAAATGAAATATCACTAACATTACAAATGTGAGGCCAGTCGTAGCGCAGCGGCACAAAGTGTGACTGTAAAATCGACTGGTTGTGGGTTCGATCCCCACTCGAGGAGATGAAATACTTACTTAAATTTATATTTCCATTTCTTCGCTCTGGTGTCGAGGCTAAGCGCGGCGTTGAGTTCTGCTACTCAACACGCAATGCCTCCAGAAATCGGCAGAAACTGGGGAACGGAGTGTCTTAACACTAGGTTACCTCTGCCTACCCTGCAGTGTGCGGGATACTGCGTGAAGTTGATTACAAATGTGAAAGTTTATGAGGATGGACGTCCCGTATTCCACTTTCACGCATAAACTATTAAACGGTTTTAGTTGAAATTTACAGTAATAAAGCTTGTACGCCAGAATAATACACAGGCTACAATTTATGTAAAAAAATTGTATAATATAATTTGATCAAGTTTGTTTTAATTTGTAGCTAGTTTTATATATAGAGTTCCAAACTACTAGATCACCTTTACGATGCATCTTGCACATAGCAGGATAAGCAGAGGGGGATCTAGAGTTAAAACACTCCGTTTCCCATTTTTGATTACTAGATGCGAGTTAAAGAACGAAAAACACCGGTCAATATAAAAATATACCATGTAATTTCATATATTTTTACGTAGAAACGTGGAACATTCTGGTAAACAGAAGTAACAACTAAGTTACGATGACTTCTAATACTAGTTTTGTTTTTGTTACTAGAGATATATATCAGTCTTGATTTATAAATTCCCGTGAATTTGAGTTAGATTACGTTGTTGTAATAATTTTGTCATAATATTAGCTTTCTAGAGGCTAGTCGTGGTCACACAAAGCGTTACTGTAAAAGCGACAGGAAATGAAAAAGTGTCGATGCAAATAGAGTTTTATCACTAAGTTCTCTCTGCATACTCTAAAACTAAAACTAAACTATTATAGATTCACGTTTTATCACAGTCAGAGAGAACGGAGCCCCAAACGCTACAATCTCTACATACTTCTTTCGCCTCGTCCACTGTCATCAACCTCTTCATACATGCTCTCCGGAGGGTCGCCATGCTTTTTACGTGACCTTCAATCGAAGTCCTCCCCCTATCTCTCTTACCACTCACTTTTCCATTATAAATATTTTTTGCCATTCTTTCATCACTCATTCGTTCGACGTGCAGCCCAAACCAGCTGAACACGTTCTTCTTCATTCTCACCGTGACATCCTCGCTAGTACCTGCCATTCTGTGTATCTCTTCATTGTCGATTCGATCAGCTGAGTTGACTTCGCATATCCTACCAAGAGATCGCAAATCGATCTGTAATACCCACTGCCGTATAACAGCGTCGGTACCAACACTGCATTGTGTACTGCCAAATGTGCAGCTGTGCTGATGTTTCGTCGTCTCATCAATGCAACTAAGACACTGCATTCATCTCGTATCTTCTATCTCTACTGAACATACTTCAAACATATACCACTTCATTCATTTATCCCGTCCATCCATTCCGTCTTTTATTAATTTCTTTCAAATACCAGAACATTTGTCTTTCTAGCATTCTGGCTTAGATCATTATCTGAGGATCTGAGGATACAGTGAGCACTGTATCATTTGCGTGCAGCAGGAATTTACACTTAAGTCACCTACTTTATCTCCCATGTCACTTTATTTCACTCTTTGAAGATAGTTATACAAATTGAACAACCAAGCTGGCATGGCGCATCCTTGTTTAACTCGCGATTGGATGTCGAACCAGGGCGTAATGTCAGCTCCTACTCACTCGCAGGCTGAGTGATGTCTGTAAAGAGACTTTATAGTCTGCAGCAAGGGTTTGTTCACATTCTACCGGGGTAGTATCACCCATAATTTCGTTCTCACAACTCTGTCGAACGTCTTTTTCAAGTCTACGAGAGCACAGAAAACTTTTTGGTTAACGGTCAAGAAATTTTCCGTGATCATGCGGACGGAATTATTAATTCTTCTGCCATTCAACACGCAATGCTTCCAGAATTTTGCGAAAAGTGGGGAACGGGAGTATCTCAATAAGAACGAAGTGTCTTAACACTAAGTTCCCTGGTTCCCTCTACCTACACTTCTATGTGTGAGATTCAGCGTAAAGCTATATATATATATATATATATATATATATATATATATATATATATATATATATATATATATATATATATATATATTTAAGACGATAGTGTAGTACTTCACGTTATAAGAATAGAAAGAAATCGCTTAGTCAAAAGCTCTTTTCTTTGGGATGCGACTTCAAACTTCTTTTTTTTTAGCTTGTATCTTGCACATAGCAGGGTAGGCATTACCACATTTCTGTTCTGTATTTTCCTCCGAATTCTGGAAGCATTACGTGTTGAGTGGCGGAACTCAACACCGCACTTTGCTTCGTTATCACAGCGAGGAAATGTAAATATTAAATGTTTTCATTACCTCGAGTGGGAATCGAATCTACAACCTGTCCCGTTTACAATCGCATCCTTGTGCCATCTACTGGCCTGCTTGGTGAAATTGTCATAATTTTCAAAAATAAAAATATTTTTGAAAATTATGACAATTTCACCAAGGAGGCTTTTAATTTTATTTATATATTTAGTATGAATTACACTTAAAATGCCATAGGTTTATTTATTATGGTCCCAAACTACGATATAAAACAAACATATATTAAATATACTTACGTGCAAAATATAAAACTATGCAATTATTAAAGTTCAAAACAAAATAAATGAAGCCAGTCGTGGCGCACGGACACAAGCGTGTGACAGGTTGTGGGTTCGATTTCCACTTAAGGAAATGAAATATTTAATATTGTTATTTTCCTCGCTCTGGCAACAAGACAAAGCTCGGCGTTGAGTTCCGCTCAACATGCAATGCTTTCATAATAGCCCGTCAGGCACGGAAGCGCCTTAATAGGAACGGAGTGTCTTAATAACTAGGTTCCCAGGTCCCCAAAAAAAAGTAAAAAAAAAATAGATTAAGTAATGTTAAATTTATGTATCAATCATCTAAATGAATCAAAGTTGATGTACAATATTTAAGAGTATACTACGATATTCTGAAAAGGTGTTATTTTTCATTGACTTTTCACACAAATATCGTATACTCTCGTAACTTGTTCTTATATTTGTATAGAACTAAATTATTTTACTTTCAATTTCAGCTGGAGCGTATAGTCATATATTATTTACTTAAAGGTCACCCAAATATGAAACTGCAGTATTTTTAAATAATACAAAGCTATTATAAAACTTTTAATGTTATAATTAATTCAAATTAGATTTTTTTATTATTTTCCTATATATTTAAAAAATATAAAAAATAACTCAACACTTTTTTACCAAAAAACCCACGATTTCGTATCTCAAGAAATAGAAAAAACATATAAGCTATAAATTTAACTTGTGTATACATACCATAACAATCCCACACATCAAGACATATCCATAGCACAGTACACACACACAAACACTCACATAGCCTTGTAATGGGTTCGATGCCGATTTGGGGTAAATATTAACGCGGGCGCGGTCGTTATATGCGGCAAGTCCTCTCGCCAAACTGATACAATATGAAACTGGGGGTCTACTGCGCATGGTGGCGCGCACCCTCGTATCACCGACTGAGAGCGGAGCTGGTCGACTCACTACGAATAAATACTTGTCTGGTTTACGTTATAAGTCGCTGTTAATTCATCTATTGTTGGATATTTGAGTGTTAAGTCACTCTGTTCTTCGATTTTTTTTATTGAAAAATATATTATAATAAAAAAAATATATATTTTATGTCATCCAGGTTTACATAATTATATTGTAGATAAAAAAGCGACGTTGAGTTCTTTCACTTAACATTTCGAAAATTGTACGGTGTATGGAAAAAAACTATTATATTTCCCTTTGACTATCCTGTTATTGGTGGGATACAGAGTGAATTAAGAGAAAAAATAGTAGGTTGTGCTCATTTTTGAAGGTAAAGGGCTTGATACGTGATTCTTTCCGTTGAAGTAAATAAGGGTCAAACGTAAACGCCACTTTTTTATGATAAAAACGAGGAAACAAAAAAATATTAGATCACCTTTTATTCGATATGCTCGTTATTTTTCTATGGTACTGTAATTGACTCCTTTTTGTTCTGCAATTGAGTGTTTTCTGTTCTATTCTAACAGGTATTTTAGTAAGATCTTTGATTTTAACAATTATTATACTATAGAATATAATAGTATATATACTATACTATAGAATATAATAGTATAGCATTAAGGCACTTCATTCTCATTAAGACACTTCCGTTCTCCAGCTTCCGCCAAATTTAACGCCGCGCTTTACCTCATTGCCATGGATCGTCTTAAAACACTTTAAATAAAAATTATTTTAGTGGGTTTACTGGTACATAAAGTAATATAGAATTAATAAAACGGATATCAAAATCAGAGATATTTTGCTGAACTAAATAATAAGATCAATATTTCCAACAAATTGAAATGTATATCAAACACCAACATTCCCCTTAATGAGAATTGAACTAACAACCGCCGTATCTACAGCTGACCGAATATACTTTACCACAACGGCGTTAAGCTTACAGTGTTAATAAATTGACAGTGATATCTCATACACTGGATTTTTATCACACGATTGGCTGTCATGTACATTGTTTCGTGATGTAGTACTTTATGAAATGATCTCCCTAAGGCATACTGTAGTCTGTGCAAACATGTTTGAGAAGATTATTTTCCTTATGAAATGTCCAGCAATATAATTAAAATGGCATGTTGTTTTATGTTTCTTTTAGTTTCACATTGTTATATATGATATCAGGACAGCCTGTCCTGATGTCATACGTAGCTTTAAGACAATTCACTAAAATCTTTTTAAATTTATTTTTCTGAGTTTAAATCGAACCTTTAACCGTCACATTACAATCAGACAATAGCTCACTGGTGCACAATTTTTTTCTTAAACTTCACACTTCCATTTCCCACTTTTCGTCGGATTCTCGAGGTATTGCGCACTGAGTGGTGAAACTCAATTCAACTAATTTTCCGCATATTATAGCCTATATGTTGGTGCATAACCTCCTCTATCGGACAATGACAATCCCGTTTTTTTAATATCGTGTAAGTTATTTAAGTTAACTAGTAAATATGCACTTGAAAAAAATACGGTTATAAAATATCAGATAGATGTGTTCGAAGATAATATATTTATTCCTTCTCAGAGAATGATAATATTTAAATTATTTTCATTTGCTGCGCTCTGGTAGAAAAATCGCGGCGTTGAGTTCCGACACTCAATACGTAATGTTTCGAAAATCGGTCGAAAAGCGGAAAATGGAGTGTTTTAACACTAGATTCATTCTGGTAAGCGAGAAAGAAAAACAAAATAGTTAATTAATAGGTTTCATGGTGCAGTGACTGTAACGGCCACGGCTGTGAGTTCGATTCCTACTCGGAGGAATAAATTATTTTCAATTACTCGCTCTGATAACAAGACCAAGGATGACGTTGATATCCGCGGCTAAACACGTAAAGTCTATAAAATTAGACAATGTGTGGGGAACAGTGTCTTAATACTAGGAACATTCTGCCTAACCTGCTATAAGCGTGATGATAAAAAATATATCTGTAATATTACATCATTTATATCTTGATATATACCTACATATTTTGATCCATAACGGATATTCCAAATAGAGGGCACTGACTCAATAAAAAACTTTACCTACTATCTTAGTTTCTAAGCATACTATAGGAAGATTTAAATACAAGTAAACATTCCGGATATGTTCGGATGGATTCGGCCAACTTCGGCAATCATCGTGGCTACAAGAAAATCCCAATTTTTACGACTTTGCAGCCAAAAAAATGTAAATAACAATTTTCTGTCTTATTTCTATGAGTTTAAGAATCATTTTCATATATTATATTATAAATCGTATGCTAGCGAAGAATCGTCCCGTGATAGCCTTTTCGGTATTTCTCCTACCATCTTTCTTTGAGTTAAGAAATAAACATGTGTATATATATTCGACAAAATATATTTAGACGGCTTCAGAAGTTCGAATGAATTTGCGGCGATAATTCTCTATAATTTATTGTTATTGCAAGTATAAAACGGTATAATAATGTAGTTTATATAAGTATCTTTTTTATGTATAATAAGTATCTTAGCTTACATTTAATATTTAAGATAGTATCAATTGTCCAAAAGGTTTTTGAATATTTTGCTTGCAAAAATGGAGTGGTACATTTAATTAAACAATATATGTATTTATCTATCAAGGTAAGGGTTTTTTCCGCGTAGATCTCGATTTCGCATTTAATTAGAAAAATATATCTATTTATCTATCAAGGTAAGGGTTTTTTCACCGTAGATCTCGATTTCGCGGAAATTTTGGAGTTAAAATCCTTATTCATAAAAATCAGTCCAGTTTTTCCGGTGAAACGCCCGGATTAACAGACAAACATTTTAAAATGTATAGTTTCTGTTTTTGTGTTGAAAAAATACGGACAAACAATTCAATATTTATATATGTATACATATTAAATACCTGACATAGCATTGAGACTTTGAACTGTGAATTCGATTTCCACTCGAGAAAGTGAGCTTTTTTCACGTTATCGCTCTAATTACAAGAAAAAAAAATTCAAAATAAACTATACCTAGCAAGAATATACAAAACAACATCTTCTACTCTTCATAAGAACGTTACGTTACGTACAGTCAAACCTACTGAACTACCGACCTCTAATTAAAATCACTAACTGCTCCAACTCCACTCCAATTCGCAAAAGAAAAGGAAAAATCAAGTCTTATCTACTTTAAAAGCAAAAATTTTTCTCATAAATTGTGTAAAAGATGAGGTCTTAGAGCGTTCTGTCAATTACATAATCTACTGTCCGATAAGTAAACTGGGATACGACATTTCACAGAAGTTCGTTCCGATGGTGAGCTTTATAATATATGACTTGAAAAACTTTAAGCGAGAAATATCATGCACAAGCATCCCGCTTGCATAAGTGCAGCGTTGAGTTCCGCTCCTCTACACGCAACGCCTCTAGAATTTAGTGAAAAGTGAGGAACGAAAGTATATTAATGGGAAAGGAGTGCCTTAGCACTAACTTCCAGGTTCCCACTGCCTATCCTGCTATGTGGAGAATACAGCGTAAAGCTAAAATGAAATTATTAGTGCATTATAATGGATCACGAATTTAACAATCAGTTACTGTAAATTTTAGGCTCGTTAATCACTCTCAAGTATGAGGTCGATCTTCAGATGTTGATTTTATTCATAGATATATAATTTATAAATGGAAACGGAATCTCAAGATCTTAAACTTGAGAGCGGCTTTAAATACGAGCCTTAATAATTTAGATATAGAGCTAAGCGACATTATTCTAATAATTTCTACATAAATGTCCTTATACATTATCTATTTTTAATGGTAGTCTCCTTTTAAAGCTTGACAGAATGTCAATTGTATATTTTAAAATGCAATCTAGGACGTGACATTTTGCAGAAAAATGCTTCGATGGTTAGTTAAATTATGTAATCTTAAAGAGCATTATTTATAGATAAAAAGAAAAAAATAATTGTTCTTTCTTTCTAACCTATCTATCTGTCATGATGCTTGAACTCTACAATTTAAACTTAAATAAATTACTGTATAATTCGCTGTGTATCTTTTAGTGACTACGTTTCATGGGAGATGTTGCTTTTTAACTTCATCCTGTATCTCGCATATAGCAAGATCGACAGAGAGATGAGAGCGTTGCATACAACACTCTTCTTCAATAAGACCACTCCACTTTTTGCCGAATTTTCCAGACATTACGTGAACTCAATGCCGCGCTTCATGTTCATTTTCTCAAGTGGAAATCGAGTCCATAAACTTCACGTTTACATTTACACGCAGCGCCATTGAGATAACTTGAGATGTTTCTTCAAAGCATTCTGCCAATTACATGATCTGTTCAACAAACAATCTAGGATGTTACCTCTCAAAGAAGCTTATTAAAATAGTAAACTTTGTAATCTATAACTTAAAAGAAATTAATTATAAGTTAGCAGAAAAATATTTTCTTTTTCATCATTGTATACGTCAATATTAAATCCAAGGATAAAGTATTTTAGTTTGAAGCTTTTTAGCTTGTTATTTACTTTTTTAAATATTTTATGTATTTAATGACAGAGCGGGAAAATGTCCTAACTTTAAGTAGTTTTATTCTGATAACAAGCAAACTGACAGTTTATTTTATAAAGAAAAGAAAATTAGAATCTGAAAAATACTGCAAATTTAATAATACATTTAAGTTTCCCACCCAATTTTCAAGTCCACTTTCCACACAATTTTAAAACGTCCATTAAGTGGCGGAATTCAATCCTGCCGTTGTATTCTTAAGAAAATAATATGTCAATAGTACTATAACTTAACTTCACGCTTTATCCCTAGCGGAGTAGTCAAAGAGATCGCCAAACGCTACGGTCTCTCATACATGCCCTCTGGGGGGCCTCATGCTTTTTACGTGACCTTCCTCCATTATCTTTGATACTGAGTTTTCGAAGGTCAACCGAGGTCTCCTTCTACCTCTCTTACCACTCCGTTTCCATCATAAATCTTTTTTGCAGTTCTTTCATCACTCATTCCTTCGACGTGCCCAATCCAGCTACTATAAAATAAAATAAAAAAAAAACAAAATCGTACATCAACAAACAAAAAACGAATAGAACTATCCCACTTCCGCTTCCGCAAAAACAAGCGCAAAGTCGCTATACATTTTGTAGATCTTTAGCACTCCCTTCAGTACCGTGGGTGAAGTAAACTGTGAATAAATTTATTTCGTTCGTCTGTAAAGACTTTTATTTTTCTCTTTCGTTTTATTTCATTTGTCAATTCAAATGTTTGTGGATAGAAATTTTGAAGCCATCGTAGCGTAATGGGTCATATTCTGACTGTAAACACGGTGATACTAGGTTCCTCATATTACTCGGGCTCGCTTTATCCATAGCAGAGTGGCCAGAGAGATTCTATGGTCTCCATACCCTTATGACAGACTCAAGTGCTGTCTTCAACCTTGTCCTCCTCTCATGCTTTTCACGTGACTTGCCTCCAGTAACATCTGTAATATGTTCTCAAAGGTCAACCGAGGTTTCCTCTTGTATTTATTACCTTACCATGCCACTTACATACCACTTTGCTTTATAATTTGTAAGATGGCTGAAGACAGAATCTAGTGCTCTATTTTTTCATATAGAAACAATATAAAAAATAATAAATTCCTCGCCCCGTAGATTGCTTCAATAGGATGATTGTAAATTCGAATTTCACTCCTAAAAGTATTAAAATTAAGAACTCCCTCCGGTTTGGTTACGCAAAACACGACGTTAATTTACGCTATGTATATACATATAGTGAAAATTTAAATAACACATTATAAAACAGATTCTCGCCCTTTCCCTTATATCAGGGTAAACAAGAAAACCTGATGTTAAGACATTCCTTTTCCCATTTTCGACCCCATGTTGCGTGTGTCACACCGTAGCGGAACCTAACGCCGCACTTTCAATTTTAGAACAGGGGAATAAAAGTAATAGAATCATAACAAAAACTACTATAATTTCTTTTTAAAACATAACAAAGTAGCATTTGGACCGAGCATGTAATGTTTGAGCTAAATCGTTAATTTTGAGCCCTCGACCTAATTTCAGTTTAGCTCAATTTTCATGCGCTGCCGGTTCCCTGATTTACTTTATGGTATACTCTGTTATTGTTTCAGCAGAGATAATATGTTTGTATGTATTTTCAGTAACGATGTGTATGGGTGTTCTTTTAGTATAATAGGTTACATGTGTATGAAAATACTATTTTAAAGATAAATACTCATAAGTACTGTGTACTGTAGAAATTCTAAATAAAAATAAAATAAATCAAATAAATCAGCTTCACGCTGTATCCCGCACACACATCAGGGTAGGCAGAGGGAACCTAGTGTTAAGACACTCCGTTCCCCACTTTCTGCCGAATTCTGGAGGCATTGCGTGTTGAGTGGCAGAACTCAACGCCGCGTTTTGCCTCAACACCAGAGCGAAGAAATGGAAATATAAATTTAAGTAAATATTTCATCTCCTCGACTGGGGATCGAACCCACAACCGGTTTTACAGTCACACTTTGTGCCGCTTCACGTTGTATCCCTAGAGGAGAAGCCAGGAAGAACTGAGCGCCGAAGGTACAGTAGTAACTTAGGCAGAGGGGACCTGAGAATTTAGTGTTGAGACACTCCGTTCCCATTAAAACATTTCCGTTCCCTACTTTTTGCCATTATCCGCGGTAACTAAGGACGAAGAAATGATCATAACTCACTCTCTAAATTGGCATCGAACCCACAACCATCGATTTTTCATAATCTTAATATTGTCATAAAAAATGAGTCTTTCGATATATCACAATAAAGTTTCGCCATTCCATATTCCTACAGGGTTTCCGTTAGGCTACGATACTAAGAAATATTCCTTTCAATGTTTCACAAAACATGAGCATTGTATCTGGGTCACTAAAACTTTGTTATTTTAGTTAAGAAAATTTGAACTTTTGCCATGAGTTAAGTAAATTATTTAATATATTTTTATGTAAAAATGTTGCTGTCATAGTGCAGTACCGTGAATGACCCTAAACGTGAGTTCATATTCCAATTAAAGAAATCTAACGTTAACTATCTGCATTTATTAGAGCACGGGCACAAGCGACTGTACACTCTACAGGCAGTGGGTTTGATTTCTATTTAAAAATAAAATATTCAAATTTTCATCAAATAGGAATCATTTCCTCGCTATGGTAACGAGACAAAACTAGTTCCACCACTCAACACACAATCTCTCCAGGATTCGGCGGAATGTGGACAACGGAAGTGACTTAGTGGGAGCATAATGTCTTACACTAGGTTCATATGTTTCATCTGTTTATCATGCTTTGTGTGGAGTACAGCGTGAGGATAAAAAAAATCTATAAAATAAGAAAAACACCAGAGAGCGGAGTGTTTTGACACTAAGCTGATATATACAGGAAGACATAACAAAATTTCACTGACATCCTTTAGTATTCCGTCTAGTCCTCGTTCAGCAACTACTCTGATTTTTTCTTACAAATTACGAAACCCATTTGACCTTTTAAGGGTTTCAGAAAATCCTTTTCCAGCGGACGCTACCTACATGTCGAATTTCAGTTTTTTCAGCTGTACTTTGATAGATCAATCACCTTTTCCTTTTACGTATAATATTTAGAACAAGAGATACATATGTATGTAACAGCTAGCTAAATACATTTTGTAGATACTTCAAGAAATATTCAAAGTACCAATATGCGATGTATGATAGTTTAAATTTTATTTGTGAAAAAGATTGTACGCGTTGTCACTTTATTTTCTTACGTCACTTTTCGTTCACTTTAGTTTAATTTCTTTTTTTAACTTCACGTTGTATCTCGCACATAGCATGATAGGCAAAGGTATTCTGAAAACCTAGTGTAAAGACACTCCGTTCCCAATTTTCCGCAAATATAACGCCATAAAGGAGGAGGGTTGTGGGTTCGATCCCCACTCGAGGAGATGAAATATTTACTTAAATTTATATTTCCATTTTCTTCGCTCTGGTGTCGAGGTTAAGCGCGGCGTTGAGTTCTGCCACTCAACACGCAATGCCTCCAGAATTCGGCAGAAAGTGGGGAACGGAGTGTCTTAACACTAGGTTCCCTCTGCCTACCCTGCAGTATGCGGGGTACAGCGTGAAGCTGATTTTGATTTATTTTTTATAACGCCATAAATATTAATCAAAACGCTATTTCGCTTCCTCGAGTGGGAATCGACCCACAACTTGTCGCCTCTGCATCTGCGCCATAACTAGCTTCACCTTTCCTTACCCCTTATATTTTTACAGCTGTAGATAAAAAAAGATATTCAAATTACTTATAAAGTATAGTGACGTCGTAAAGGAAGGGTGCTTGTAAAAGGTTTATATTTTAACTTCACACGAGATTAGATAGCGAACTGTATTACCTCATAATGTGTGCATAATTATGTAGGGATAATATGAATATCCATGGTGTAACCCACTTTTAGGGAGAACAAGGTTAATTGAAAATATCTTTTGGTGGTTCAGCTGCATATGTCCGTAGGAGAACACTGGTTCCCTTGAATTACTTCACGTGACTCCTAGGTAGTGCGAATCTGACAACATTCTGATGGAAAGAATCACATGAGCTGACAAAGTCTTTTCGTGAAACGGCTTAGTCGTGTTTCGGCATGTTGTCAAATGAAACCAAAAAAAAAATTTGGGCGCACCTTGAGATTTATGTAGACCGAATAAGTTTTACAAATCGCTGCATTTGGTGGTTGAACGTGGAGGTTAGCGGGATCTAAGGCATAGTTCAATGCTGATAGACTGCAGGTAGTACGGGGCCCAAGTAGCGAGCTAGCCATTCGTATGTTATGCCGGGGATGCGCCCTTGGGCCCGTCGGTGACTGGATGAGAAGGCCCGATGGAAATTTTGAGGGGGCTCAAGAGTCCCAACAGTCTCCTCTCTAAATTTACTAATACTGTGTGAGTTTCTTATATATAATGCCTCGATTTATTGCCAACGCTTCTTACCAATATGAGCAACAGCAATCTCATAAAAAAAATTGCATAAGCTAAATATGATCGAACGTCTTATGTTGAGAATCTACGCAGTCTCTGATTGGGGTGATGCTAATCTGCTTAAATTTAACGCCACTATTATTGTACGCCGCGAAGAAAAGGCGCGTTACGGTATCTTATATCTTGAACTATAATACTTAGCCTTATTCTGTAACTGCCTCTTAACTTGGCTGGCGTGGCCCGTACATTGAATCCAGAGCTCAATTGGAGAAAAAAATATATAATGAGATTTATCAATACTAAAATACAAATACAAAACATATGTACATACAGACAAATACTCAAACAACTGGAATAAACAAATCAAAACTTCTAAAAGCTGTTTGCTAGATTAATTTCCACCCTTATTCCTTTTTATTGGTTTTCAAGCAATTTGAAAATTGCACCAAATATTATTTATCAATGCAATTTCGACTCTATTTTATATATAAATAAGATTGAATTTGAAAACTAACTTATGTTATATGTAGAAGTACATTTGTTTATGATAGTTAAAAAGTAAACCAATTTCTGTTATTTAAGAGCCTCTTAATCTATATTTTTGACTGACCTCATTCGGTTATTTTATTTTGACGTTGGGAAGTCCTGAGTTCGAATACTCCAAGTTAAATAAAAATCGTTCTCAGAAATATAAATGAAGATTTAAATGATATTAAATTGGAAAATTTCAAAATATCAAAACATAAAATACTTCTCGTTTCAAAAATAAATAATAGGTTAGGGCAAAAATATTTTCGTATTTTGAATGTATTATTAGTATACAAACCTCTTTGGCTGTACTGAATGTAACTGGCTGGTTTTAATACTTTTAAATGTGACATTCTGAAGATGAAATAAATAAATAAAAAACTAGTTCCCGCTATTTTTCAATTATTTTTCAAACAAGCAAAATCAACGTATGTTACGAAGAAATTGGATACATTTTAAAATTTTATTAAAAAAAGGTAAAAGTGCACCGAACGCTGGGTTTACGTACCTAATGCGGTATCAATAAGAGTACCACAAATGTGGTTCAAGCGTTTCAAGTCTGGAAATTTTAGTGTGAAACTTCACCGGTTCGCTATGGACGCCCTGTCACAGATAAAATCAGTGCCATTTTTGAGAAAGTGGAGCAAGATCAACACATTAATAGCTAAAAAATTGCTGAAAAACTGGATGTTGATCATAAAACAGTTTTACGTCATTTATGAAAGTCTGGGTACAAGAAAAAACTTGACATTTGGGTACCACATGATCTCACTGAGAGAAACCTAATGCAACATGTTTTTTATTTGCGATTCTTTGTTGAAACGTAACAATTCCGAACCATCTCTTAAACGGTTCATTACGGGTGATGAAAAATGGGAGACTTACGATAAGAAAGTGTGAAAAATCATCATGGTCGAAGCATGGACAAGCCCCACAGACCATGGCAAAGCCCGGCCCGAGTATGAACAAAATGATACTAAGTGTATGGTGTGATTGGAAAGGAATCGTCCACTATAAGCTTTTGTCACCGGGTAAAACTATCGATTCTAACATCTACTGTCAGCAATTGACGAGGTTAAAAAAGCTATAGAGAAAACCGGCTGGAACTAGTGAATAGGAAGGGCGTAGTGTTTCACCATGCCAACGCCAGACCGCACTCATCTATAGCCACGCAGCAAGATACTTATTTAGAAAACGTATAAAAATTTGAACTTAGCGGGACTCAAACCCGCTGTTCCTGGAAACCGACCAGGTGCTCTAACCACTAAGCCATACGTTCTTATCAAGTTACGTCGAAATTTTTATACGCTTGTTACAACTTATTTATGTTGTTAGCATCTCTGTTCTGTGTGGAATAACACTTTAAAATGTTAAAAACACGCAGCAAAAATTGAGTGAGCTTGCCTGGGATGTTGATGCATCCTCCTTATAGCCCAGACCTTGCTTCATCAGATTTCCACCTGTTTCGGTCATTGCATCACTCTTTAAGAAGCATGAAGCTAACCTCAGAAGAAGACTGTGAACAGTACCTATCAGATTTTTTAATCAAAAATCTCAAAATTTCTACAGGAATGGGATCATGGCACTACCCACAAGATGGCAACAAGTCATCGATCAAAACGGCACATATATATTATAAATAAATAAAAAATTATACCTAAAAAAAGATTTTCTTAGTATGAACAGCACGAAAATACTTATTTAGAGATTTCCTAAGTGTGGAATAACACTTTAAAAAATGTTAAAAATACGAAAATATTTTTGCCCCGACTTTATATTATTAACATATACATACATTATCGCTATTACATGTTGGATAGAGCGGGGTTTAGCAGGGTAGGCACAGGGAGCCTTATGCTAGTCACCCTCTTCCTCACTTCCCATCAAATTCTCAAAACCAGCATACACTAACACTAACAAAGTATTGAGCAAAATTCAACGGCGCGCAGTCTTCACCGGAGCGAAAAAAAATAATTAAATCATTTCCCCGAACGGAAATTGAACCCACAACCGTCGCGTTCACAGCCAGAGTTTGTCCCAATCTCTTTATAAAAATTATAATAAAAATTTTTGCTTCCAACAAAGGAAAGTGCATAACATTATTCCAAGATAAGAAGATGCGTGTAAAACGTGACGACGCAAAATGGCCGCCGCATTAGCTTCTTGTAACGAGAGCACTAGAACGCTTACGGTTTTGTGTACAAGAAAAATACATGGGAAATAGAATTTTAGCCTGGTTATTGTGTGGAAAATTGTGTTTTTAGATTGTCTTTGTGTATTATTCCTTTTTTAAGATAAGAGGTATATTATCATATTTTTAAAGTTAACGCGTTTAGAACAAAGTTAAACATATATATTTTTGTAGAAAGCGTTGAAACATTTCAACGTAGCGGGATTTGAACGGCTTACAACAGCCTTTTTCTTAAATAATATAAGAAGAGTTATTTTGGTGGTTCTTTGGGAAGGTTTTAATAAATGTGGATTAAAAATTAATTCTCTACAAAAATATTACAATTTATACTAACTTCGCTTATCGGCCACGTAATAAAATATGTTTGATCTTTATTATAGAGACTAGCAATTTCTTGCGGCTTCGCACTCGCAGTGAAATGGAAATACTATGAGTACCTACATACGCGATACGCAACGGAAACTCACATTTTTTTATAATTTTTACAACAATATTACTCTAGCTCTATTGGTCGTAATATAGAAATAAAAAAATAAATAAATAAATCAGCTTCACGCTGTATCCCGCACACAGCAGGGTAGGCAGAGGGAACCTAGTGTTAAGACACTCCGTTCCCCACTTTCTGCCGAATTCTGGAGGCATTGCGTGTTGAGTGGCAGAACTCAACGCCGCGCTTAACCTCGACACCAGAGCGAAGAAATGGAAATATAAATTTAAGTAAATATTTCATCTCCTCGAGTGGGGATCGAACCCACAACCAGTCGGTTTTACAGTCACACTTCGTGCCGCTGCGCCACGACTGGCCTCAAAATAATATACAACCTGGCGTAATATACAACCTACTTCAATAAAAAGATTATCTAAAATAAAAAAGATTCCTTTTAATTCGGGCCACCAGTTCCGAAGGTCAGCGTGTTCAAGAAAACAAACTAACTCTTTGCCTTTATACAAGGTATTTTGAAGTAAAAGTTTTGCTTGAAACAAACTACTCTCCTTTTTCTTACGACGAAATATTCTAATATATTGTTCCACTCTGTCCGAATTCGAATCTTACAGGTTTTGCTTTTACCAGAACAGGTGAAAAAAAAAATTTGGTGGATTCACACTATAGAGCCAGTCACAGTTCGTTCTCGTACCGTTCTCAGTCAGTTAAAAGTATTCTTATAAGACAAGCAACGACAAGACACGATAAGCATTCATACTATCGCTCCGGTCAATGCATGTATGTTCTTCTCTCTCACCCCCGAGGGGGGAGAGGGGGGACGGTATCAGGGCGAGGCCCTCTGGCCGTAGGATCAACCGACGACTATAAAAATAGTCGCGTAACTGGGTTGGGATATAATACACTGAAGGGTATCTTAATTTCATGAAGTTAGAGGAGGGGAGGCGGAAAGATATGAGCATGTGCTGACGGGGCGGTCAGCCCAGCCAGGTGAGACCCTTGGTTGACCCAAGGGAGGCCCAGCTGAGGCGACCAGCGACCACAATCAGCGCTCAGGAATCAGGGGTTGGAGCTGGGATTAAATCCCTGGGGGTGTTTCTGATATCTGGAGGACGGGCATGAAGTGGAGCGATATTTCGCAAATGAGGAAAGTCCGAGGCGTCGGCCCGACGAAACATGTTGGCAGTCAGTCGGCGGATGTGGTCATCAATGCTTTCAATGCGGAGGTCTTTATGCAGCGTCGCATTCCTCACGCAGAAGGGTGCTTGAGCTGCTCGTCGTAGCGCGATGTTCTGCACCACTTGAAGTCGAAGGCGTTGATGCTCATTGGGCAGGGCGTACCATGCAGGTGCTGCATATGTCAGACGAGGCCTAACATATGATTTGTAGAGTTGGACGCGAGTAGTCAGCGGGAGGCGTGAGCGAAAGAGCGGAGCCAAGGTATATAGGGCAGCTCTGGCAGCGTTGGAAGCCTTGGTGATATGCGGCTTCATGGAGAGCTTCGGATCGAGAATAACGCCTAAGTAAGTAGCTTGACGCGTCCACTTAATTTGTTGACTTTGGAGAATGAGTGGAGGAGGGTACTTTCTCTTTTTTGAAAAGACAATAGCTTGAGTCTTGGAGACATTGAGCGTCAGTCTCCAACGGGCAAACCAGGCCGGAAGATGGTCCAGGGCCCGTTGAAGTTTGCCAGTAGCGATGGTGGCGCTCCTCGACGTGGTCACTAAGGGGATGTCGTCAGCATAAAGGGCAAGGGCGGCATCTTCTGATGCTGGGATGTCGTCAGTATAAATTGAGTATAAAAGAGGAGACCAAATACTCCCCTGCGGAACACCGGCGAGAATAGGGTGGCTGCAAGAGATAGCACTCTCCACCCTAACGCGGAAACTTTGGTTGCTAAGGAAGTCTGCAACGATGCGGCATAAATGGTCAGGGATGCCAATCTTAAACATTTTGGTCAACAGACCAGGGTGCCAGACTCGGTCAAAAGCTTTCGCAACATCTAAGAAGGCTGCAACAGCACTCTCCTTCTTATTCATAACAGAGGTGATCAAGTGGATAATGCGAGAAGCTGGAAGAGTGGTGGAGTGTTGGCTGCGAAAACCAAACTGCTCGGAGCGAGGATTGAAGTGGGCCTGAAGTAGCGGCAGTACCAGCTTCTCGAACAGCTTGGACAGTGTACTCAGCAGCGTGATGGGGCGGTATCCATCCGCGTGTCTAGAGCTTTTTCCTGGTTTGGGGAATGCAACAACCAGACCCTCCTTCCACGCCTGAGAAAAGTAGCCCAGGCGCAGAATGGCATTGAAGAGTCTGGTGATGGCGGCAATGGTGCGGACAGGAATATGACGCAAAGCTCCGTTGGTGATGCCATCACCACCCGGAGCTTTATTGATCTTGAGACTTGCTGCAGCTTTCCTGACAGCAGTAGGAGACACGAAAGGCGGAGGTGAATGAGGTGATGGCGATGAGAATAACCGGTTGCGCACTTCTTCCAGATGTTGGTGGAATGCAGGCGTGAAGCTGGGATTGGGCGTGAATTGACGCGCCATGTGCTCGGCCAGGATGTTGGCGCGCTCGGAGGGGTCAAACCGCAAGGAACCGTCAGGATGGAAAATCGGTCTCACCGGTGTAGATCTTTTGGTGATCTGACGACACAATCGGTTGAGCGACACCTGATCATCGCTGGCAGCAGCAATACGACAGTCCCAGGAGTCAGCTGATTGGGCGTCGAGAGAGTCACGGATAATTTCAATGAGATGATTAAGGCGCGTTTTGAGTTGTGGATCTCTTGTTCTCTGCCAGACAGCTCTCACCTTCCGCTTCTCCTCTAGCAGAAGAGTAATTTTACGCGGGGTCCGAGGGAGTCGACGCAAGTGTGGTGTTATAGTAGCGTCCTCCATGGCTTCAGTGATAATATTGACCAGGCTAGATTCAAGGCGGTCAATGCTGCTAATGGAGTCGAGGGGTTCAGTCCTCGGCGGTGTGCGAACATGAAGCTGAGCCTGGAACTTGGCCCAGCAGATGATTCGTCGCGCCGGAGGGCGGCGAGCTATCGTAAGTTGACCGGCGACAATAGCGAGCACCGGCATATGGTCAGAGCCAAATGACTCTGGTAGGGTTTCCAAAGAAAGGGAGCCCAGACCCTTGTGCACCACTAGGTCTATGATGCTTGGAGCTTTGGTGGGATCTCGATTGTAATGAGTAGGCTCATCTGGCGCCGACACATCATAACGATGGCGGCATTGCAGCAAGTATTGCGATTGTGCCAAGATGGGTGTTTAGCGTTCCAGTCGCCTGCCGCCAGGGTAGGGGTTGCGCCATTAAGCAGTTCATGAACTTCCTTCACAGCTAAAGTTGTCTTAGATGGTCTGTATACAGCAAAGGCGCGGAGTGCACTGTTACCGACTTGAATTTCCACCCCGAGAGATTGAAGCGTCGGAGAGTCCTTAGATGGAAGGGGTTGATGAACCACCGAACGGCGAATTGCAACGAGAAGGCCACGGAAGTTATGCTCAGGTGTGGCGTCGAGACGAAGAACCCTGGAATGTTGATGTTAGCTGCGGCAGGCAGGTGAGTTTCATTGATTAGATCGCTCCGGTCAAGTTCCGATCCAATCATATATATAAGAATATTTATCTTACAAGAATACGAGATTTGACCGAGAAGAAACCGATGTCGACACTTCATTCCTCCAAATGAAGATCGAATTCAAAAGAATCAAGTCAACAAACACTATACCACGATATATAAATACATGCATTCCATCAAAAACGTAAGATTTACGATCTTAAAGAAATCCTATTATCTCAAGATCCCGTTTCATTTCTTTTTATGTTTTTTGTAACAATGTTACGAACAAGCAGAATTCAATGTATACTTATATACATATGTATGTATGTATGTATGTATGTACTTGTATGTATATAAAGCTATAAATTGAATTTTCTCGAAGAAAACTTTACGACGATTTAGGGACCTTTCTTAAAAATAATTTATATGATTATGTTCATAATGTATCCTGCATATAGTAGAGTAGGAAGAGGAAACTTAGTGTAAAGATACTCCGTTCCTCACGCACTGCCTAATTTTCGAGATATTGTGTGTTGAATGGTAAAACTCACTGTTGTACACGAACGTGTTCCAGAGAAAACCTTCGAAACTATTGGACGGATTTGAATTAATATTTTTTTGGAACAATGGGATGCTTTATGAAGCCATACGGGTGACTTAATTGTAAGAAACAATGAAATTGCCTTAACCATTTTTCATCTCTATATGATTTTTAGTTTCCGATGTGGACCAACATACATATACTTATGAAATTTAGCACATGTAATAAAACCCTAAATAGGTCATACATCAAACTGATAATCCTCATTTTTTTTAAGTTTCATGCTATATTCCGCACGCAACAGAATAAGCAAAAAAAACTTTGGAACCTAGTGTTAAGACACTCTCTCCACATTAGGACACTTCCATCCCCCACTATCCGCGGAATTCCGGAGGAAATTCGTGTTGCGTGGAGAGCTTAACGCCGCGCTGTCCCTTTTTACTAGAGCGAGGAAAACGAAAATATTAAACATTTCATTTCCGCGACTGGAAATTGAACCCACAACCTATCGTATGCCCCTGCGCCACAACCAACCTCAAACCAGCCCTTTTTAAAAACACGGTTAATAATTTAATGAATTCAATAAAAGCATAATTATCACTGTCATAGTCTATTAAAAGTGAAATACGGGAGGAAGTCGAAATAAAAAGGCTTCACGGCTGAAATATATGAAACGATCCCTCGGAAAGGATCCTATTACCGCATCCGATGATATTTGAATACGTTCATTTATATCCAACTGATGTTGAGTGCTGTATAAATATTGTCTAATAAATAAATAGCTTCACACTGTATCCCGCACATAACAGGCAATTCAGAGGGAACCTAGTGTTAAGACACTCCGTTTCACCTTTCCATCAATTTTCGAGGGATGGCGTGTTGAGTGGTGGAACTCAACGCCGCGGTTTACCTTGTTACCAGAACGAGAAAAAATCCAATATTGAATATTTCATTTCCACGAAAAGGACTACGAACCTACAACCGAAAGTGAGGAACATAAGTGTCTGAATGGGCAACAGACTTCTTTTAACACTAGATGTCAGCCTACCCTGCTATGAGCGGGATACAGCGTGTTTGCAGTTCCACGCTTATGCACCACCACGAAGCGTTTCCCTATAACTCTTACAGAAAAACGGCACAAAGTCACTACAAACACTAAAATCTAGGCTCATTTATATCAGCCACTAACACTAGCGGTCTAACTTACAAAAACTCTTCAGCTTTCTCAGTCATTAATGCTTTTTCCTGACCATTCACGACAATGATGAATTGCTTGGATCGGGTCGAGGAAACGTTGTTTTTATTGACTATTAATTTTGAGGCTGTAGTATGTGGAGTCATTAAAAATTATATAAAATATACAATATCGATAAATATATTATTGAAAAATTCTAGTCAGCTATTAAGAAATAGGAATCAAATAACAAAAAATTAGGTTCTTTGACATATATGGGATTGATGGGGATTATATAAAAAAACTATCTCGATATGATTTTAAGTTTTCGATAAATTTGTGAACAAAAAAAATATCAGCTTCACGCCGCGCACAGCAGGATAGGTAGAGGACCGCAACCTAGTGTTAAGACACTCCGTTCCCACTTACTGCCGAATTCTGGAGGCATTGTGTGTTAAGTGCCAGAACTCAACGCCGCGATTTGCCTCGAAACCAGAGCGAAGAAATGGAAATATAAATTTAAGTAAATATTTCATTTCCTCGAGTGGGGATCGAACCCACAACCAGTCGGTTTTACAGTCACACTTTGTGCCCCTGCGCCACGACTGGCCTCACATTCCTCCGAATAGGAATCGAAACCACAGTAATCTCGTTTACAATCGTATGTTTGTGCACCTGCACCACGTCGGCCTCCTGGGATCTAATTAGATCATCATACTCCAATATTATCTAATTCCAACAATAACACATACATATGTGTCGAACTGATAACCTCCATATTTTGAAGTCGGCTAAAATTAAAAACCTAATATGAGAAAGACGGTAAGTCTTGAGAAAATGTATTTATCAGAAATATAGACAGAAAACACGACTATTCCATTTAGAGTTGTCTAAGCATCTCTTCATTATTCTAGAGTATTGGATTTTACTTCTAAGTTTGTGCCGTGTCTTAATCTTCTTCATGTATTGATAAGCCAATTTAACATGAGAAAATACGTCTCTATGATAATATAGAGACGTATTTTGGGCGGGGGCTTGTAGTGAGTACGGAGCTAGTTGTCGTAATTTCAATTTTAAGTGAAAAGATAACTAGATACCTAACTATAATATAATCTGCCCATCTACTACCAGGCTGTATCTCATGAACCATGGCAGTTAAACAATTGCAATTGTCACAAATAATCTATATTGTTGCCACTATAATAACAAATACTAAAAAACAGAATAAAATAAATATTTAAAAGACATAATTTTATTGCCGTTTTATAGATCGAGTTTGTATTTTTATAAAAAAAATATCATCGTAGCGGAGCTTAACATTGTCTAACTAACTATAAACACGATGGAGTCGATCGCGACTCGGGAGAATAATGATATTTGAATAATTTTAATTGTCATCATCATTCATTTTCATCATCAGTCATTTTTAAGCTGAGTTCCTCCTGCCAAAACTTCTCAAAAAAAATCCAACGCTATCTTAACCCTACTTTACTTAACATTGCACCACAAACGCCTCTCGACTATCAAAATATAATCTTAACAAATAAATCCCTAAAAAGTAGAATTTAGGGCAAAAAATTATAATTTCAACAAAAAATCGACAATTTTCATACCACTTTTCTGAGTAATAAAACTTCTGTACACGACGCGTACCCGCCCATTTCTCATTTCGTAAAATGCTTAAGCTAACCGCAGACTCCCTCATATATTATTTAAAACGGACCCTTAATTAAGAAGTAGTGATCTTAAAAGCCTCACGTTTGGAATTTAACTTTAATTTAGTTTTGGGGTGGTTTAATTTTAGCAATTTAATAGTGGTATTTAAATATTTCATGTAATATAAGGGTTGTGAAGTGAGTGAAAGTTCTAAGTTATATTGAAACTGGGAAACTGTGAAGATCGCCCGTATGTTGTTATGATTTTTGTTGAAAATTTAAGTTATCGTTCTTATAAAATAGCATGAGTAGTAAAAATACAATATAGCTATTTACATTTATATATAATAACCGCGTTGCTTGTGGGAAACTATAAATAAGACACTCCGTTTCCATTACCACGCTTCTGTACCCCATTTTCCTCCGACTTTTAAAGACATTGCGTATGAAGTGGTGAAATTCGCACTTTACTTTGCACTTTATGGCAGTTCTCCTAAAATTGTTATTTTTAACCAAAAATTATGTCATTTTTAAAACCAGCATGTAAAGCCGTAATTTTGCTGTCAGATGTAAGCTTGGACATTATAATGCACGTTTATTGAAGTGGCATCTATGAACAACCCTTATTTATTTTATAAATGGAATTTTTAAAAAATGTGTTAAATCGGACAATGACGATTAGTGTAGAATAATGATAAGCAACTGGAGAAAAATTATGCTGTGGTACCAATAATGATTCTTTACAACAGAATTGAAATTATGCTGTGGTACCAATAATGATTCTTTACAACAGAATTGAAATTAAATACTTACTTATTT
>JAAIXJ010001883.1:144255-256964 GCA_013403705.1 Heliconius hermathena
TATTACAGTTATTTTACAAAGAATATTATGAATCCTTCAAATCAATAATTTAACATTTAAGGCTGTTTCTGAATGAATAAATTAAATTATTCACTGACATCAGCACATTTAACAGAGTATATTATATAGGTAAAAAGAACATAAAGTTACGAAAATTTATATTTATAATAAATAATTAGCTTTATGTATATTTTATAAATATCAAATATCAACAATGGTCGTATTTTTTTATTTAAAACAATCAAAAATTCTTTGACGATAATGTCGTAAAAAATCATATTAGAAGTCATTATAGTTCTCAATCAATTCTGCTTATTAAATCAATAATCATGTATTTTAAGCGGGCGAAGCCGTGGGCGAGCCGCTAGTATTTAATAAAAAGCGTCCCCAGTGCGGTTACGGCCGCTTGTAATATATGAATGTTTATTTCAGTGTATTTAAAAAAAACCGACCAAGTGTAAGTCAGACCTGCCCACCGAGGGTTCTGTATCAATTTCGGTCTGGTTAAAAGTTCTGGAGGCATTGTGATTGGGAAATACTTGATAGGTTATGATGATGTGGCTAATAAAGTTAACAAAGTTAAACTTGCGGCCATATTTACTTATATTGTGTTAAATTAAGTACAAATATAAGTTTGTAAAGATATATTTCTATGAAATATCTATAAATTTTTACTTTGCGGTTTTTTTTCTTTTTTTTTGTATTGTAAGATCTTACTTCGTCCTAAATGTCATAACTGTAGGTTTACGGAAAGGTTTTGATTACGCGGCGAATTTCATACAAAATGAAGAAAAACTGATACATAAATGCTCATATCTTTTGATAGAATTGTAAAACTGTAAAACTGAATATCTGATATTAATTTCAGCCTCAATCTCAAAGCAATCTCAAATAAAATAATCTTGGCAGACGGACATACGGACAACAAAGTGATACTATATGGGTTCCGTTTTTATCCTTTTGAGAGAGTACAGAACCCTAAAAATGGATTAATTATTATAGTTTGGCTATCTATACTATTATGCATTAAATAAATCGTACTTTAAGTATTTTGGGAATTGATTTGATTTTGCTTGCAAAAATTGTCGAATTTAATAGAAAAATGTTTAGTTATTTCATTTCTGTTTAGGTAAATGTAACTGCGCGCACACTGCAAACGCAGTTTTTTACCACATAAAATCCGATTCCGATAAAATACTAGGTTAAAACAATAAATAATATATTGCTACACAAATCTCTATTTAACATTGAGAAATTGCAAGCATTACGTGGCTGCTTGAGAGAGTGTCAATTTGCATTGCAGAATCCTATATCTTGAAATCTCGGCCTATTTTATAAACATATAATCTCAAGTTTTTTCTATCAACATACAAATAATAATTTCGAAACAATATCAAACAACAAAACATTGAAAACTAAAGATTTAGCTAATTCAATAAAACAGTTGTATATAACAACTCTTTTAAGATTGCAATGAGTAGCAATTTTATCGAATAACATACTTTAAACACGTATAACTTTTTTATTTTGTTAAAATAGCCTTTATGTTGCTCCACAACCTTCTCTATTTTTAAGTGTTAGTCCTAAAATAATCGGTTCAGCTGGTCCGAAGGTTAGCCCGGATAAACAGAGAGACAGACAGACAAAAATGTTAAAATTGTCGTGTAAATTACTATATGCACTAGAAAAAACACAGTTATATTTTTTAAACATTTTTAAAGTGTTATTCCACACTTAGGAAAGAAAAATACTTATTTAGAAAACGTACAAAAATTTTCTAGATTAGTATTTTTCTTTGCCAAACGATAATTCTTAGTAATTATCTTTGGGTAGCGGAAATTTGTAAAAATCTCCCTACAGAGATACTAACAACATAAATAAGTTGTAACAAGCGTATAAAAATTTCGACGCAGCTTCTCGAGAACGCATGGCTTAGTGGTCAGAGCGCCTGGTCGGTTTCCAGGAGACGCGAGTTCGAGTCCCGCTGCGTTCAAATTTTTATACGTTTTCTAAACACAGTTATGTTGATATCACAGAGAAATCTTTTAATTTTATTGACATGTATGTCGTGGGGCAGCGGCACAAAGTGTGACTGTAAAACCGACTGGTTGTGGGTTCGATCCCCACTCAAGGAGATGAAATATTTACTTAAATTTATATTTCCATTTCTTCGCTCTGGTGCCGAGGGAAAGCGCAGCGTTGAGTTCTGCCACTCAACATGCAATGCCTTCAGAATTCGGCAGAAAGTGGGGAACAGAGTGTCTTACTAGGTTCCCCTGCCTACCCTGCTGTGTGCGGGATACAGCGTGAAGCTGATTTTATTTATTTATTTATGTATACATGTACAGATACAGGTAAACAATAATTTAATTTTTTTTCAGCTTTAAGCTATATCTAATATTCCGCATATATCAGAGTGTGCAAGAGGGAATGTAATGTTAAGACACTGCTTTGTCCACTTACCACCCAATTTATGGGATATCGCATATTGATTGGCGGAACCTAACGCCACGCTTTGCCTTGTTACCAAAACAAATTTATTTGATTTTGCTCGCAAAATTTGTTGCATTCACAGAAAAATATTTAGCAATACGGTATTTAGGTAGACGGTAAGTACTCATGCACACGGAAGCGCAGTTTTTCCCGTGTAAACTTCGACTCCGATCTTAAATCAGATTTCAAATCTTAGTTTTAAAATTCAGCCAATTCAATAAAATAGTTGTATAAAATAACTGTTATTAACAATTATTTTATACAACTATTTTACGAGCAATTAACAAATTTGTTGAATTAAGAATTACTTTAAATTGATATAAAATGAAAATTAAATTAAATAAATTTAATTTTAGTTTTATATCAATTTAAAGTAATTCTTAATTTAAATTGATATGACTTATTAATTTATGTACCGATTGTAATAAAACTAACTATCTAACTAACTATTCTATATGTTAACTAACTATCTAACTAACTATTTTATATGTCTGGATAACTGCCAGAATCCAATAGTGAAAACCGCATATAAATCTGTTCAGTTGACTCTGAGATTAGCGTGAACATACAGACAAAAAGGCAAAAAAATTAATAAACATCGTTTTGGGTTCTTTTATCTTAATAAAGATCTCTAATAACATTTTTTCTTATATATCTTCCATGCACAGACACCGAGCAGTTACGATTTTATTATAAGTATAGATTATTTATCTGCGTAAACATTTTTGAGGCCGGTCGTGGCGCAGCGGCAACGGCAACGGCAACGGAGTGTCTTAAGAGTAGGTTCCCTCTGCCTACCCTGCTGTGTGCGGGATACAGCGTGAAGCTAATAAAAAATAATAAAAAAAGTAAACATTTTATTTTCAGCAGAGTAGCCGATCATGAATTAAATCATTCATGATCTCCAGTAAAAAATCTCCAGTAAATTTATTAAATCACTTATGAAATTTTAAAGGTAAACATAGAATTCGAATTTCAATCTATCATTTCGATAGTATATAATTGTGATTTAATAATATATAATTTTTAAGTGTATTTTATAAGATTAAAATAGATAGATATATATGAAAACTAGTCGCCGCGTGCTATTTTGTTTGTATGGACTTTAAGAAGTAAAATGGAAAACTTCTTATCTTACCTACACACGCATTTCAAACTTCCACAAGTTTCGCCTGTGCGTTGCTTGACAGTAATTCACTAAAGGAATCGTTTCTGTTTCCGAATTTGATCTATTTTTACGTTTTCTATTCTTTATCTACAGTTGAGGTCAGTCATGGCACAGAAAATATTTAAATTTTATTTCTTTGCTTCAGTATCGAAGCGAAGAGCGGAGTTGAGTTTTGCTACGCAACATGCAATGCTTCCAGAATTCAGTGAAAATTTTGGAGCGGAGTCTTTTAAAACTAGACTCCCTCTGCCTACCCTGTTACATGCAATATATAGTGAGAAGCTAAAAACAATCTAGAAAAAGAAGATTCGAGGCCAGTCGTGGCACAGGGGCAAATTCGCTTCTCTCTTCTTCAGTCCGTTCTTCATTGCTTTTTCCTGTAGATGTATAATGAAGTTTTACTATCATACCACAAAACAAAAAAAAAAAACAACTGAACAATTGAATTTGAATCTATAACTAAAGTAGTTCAATCAAACATTCCTCGTTTTTTTATTTTAAATAGGGGCACAAAGTGTGACTGTAAACCGATTGGTTGTGGCATCGATCCCCACTCGAGGAGATGAAATATTTACTTAAATTTATATCTCCATTTCTTCGCTCTGGTGTCGAGGCAAAGCGCGGCGTTGATTTTTGCCACTCAATACCCAATGCCTCCAGAATTCGGCAGAAAGTGGGGAACGAAGACGGTCGACAATCTTAACACTAGGTTCCCTCTGCCTATCCTGCTGTGTGCGGGATACAGCGTGAAACCGATTTATTTATTTAGGAGAAAATTCGCTTCTCTCTTCTTCAGTCCGTTCTTCATTGTTTTTTTCCTGTAAACGTATAATGAAGTTTTACTATCATACCACAAAACCAAAAAAAGATTTTTTTGAAACATTTAAATTTGAATCTATAACTAAAGTAGTTCAATCAAACATTCCTCGTTTTTTTATTTTATATATATACAATTCTACACACCAACGCGGCATTTATGTAAAGTAAACTAACGCACGGCAGTTCTATTCTTAATTTCACTGCGCATTCATCATTTCTATATGACATACGAGTATGTATTATTTTTTACACGAAACGTTGTATTCTACAAACAAATAAATGATGAATCGAACGAAATGGCTTAAAGTTACATACATCTATTATAATAGGAAATATCATATTTTTAAAACTAAATATTTTTTCACCTTTTCTAAATATGACAGTTTCTTTTCGCCCTAAAAGTTGTCTGGAAAAGATATAAATAATAGAAAAGGGAGAAAAGAAGAGAGCTAATAAGTCAAAAGACCACCATTTTATACTTTTGTTTTCTTTTCTGTTTTTTTTTTAAATTTATTTTTATATAAACCACTTATATACATATTTTGTACGTGGTACCAAATAAAGAATAATAATATGTTTTTATGAGGCCTACTGTAACCCAGGGGCACAAACGTGGGCATATCCCGCACATAGCAGAGTAGGCATAGGGAACCTAGGTACCTAGAGTTAAGACATTCCGTTCGTCATTTAGACACTTCCGCTAGTCACTTTCCACCGAATTCTTGAAGCATTGCGTTATTGGAAGTTGCGTTGAGTATCACCTGATTACCAAAGCAATGAAACGAAAATGTTATAATAAATACTTCATTTCTTCGAGTGGGAATCGAACCCAGAACGCCTATAATAGTCTTATATCTCGTTAGAACAATCATTAACTCCCTTTTGTTTATTTATAGATATTACATACATAAATTCATACAAACGTATGTTATTAATTATATTCCGAGCTTATCACCGCTTGGATGGAATGCGGGCCTATTGTTTTCATATATCGCCTTATTTGAATTGCGCCAGTGTAAGCGAATTGATTTTGTTAAGATATTTAGTTCTTAATTTAGAGGCTAGTCGTGGCTCAAGCGTGGAACTGTATGCGCAACAGATTGTGGGTTCGATTCCCACTCTAGGAAATCAAATAGTTAATATTTCGACGCTCCCTAATGTATCGAAAGTGAAAATTTGTAAATATATCTTTTATTGCTGATTTGAGCTACTAACAAGGTTAGTTTTCGATAACATATACGTTCAAAAAACGTATAAATAAGTAATTTTGAAAAAAAAAATTAGAACTACACTTCTTAGTGGTTTGAAAAAGCGATAAAAACATTTACAATTTTTCACTTTCAATACTCTACCTAGGAAAAATCAGCTTCACGCTGTATCCCGCACACAACAGGTTAGGCACAGGGAAATTAGTGTTAAATGCACTCCGTTCCCCACTTTCCGCCGAGTTCTGGAGGCTTTGCGTGTTGAGTGGCGGAACTCAATCCCGCGCTTTGCCTCGACACCAGAGCGAAGAAATGTAAATATAAATGTAAATAAATATTTCATTTCCTCGTTTGGGTATCGAACCCACAACCAGTTCATTTTACAGTCACACTTGATGTCCCTGCCTGTCCCTATATATATAAGGGACCATCGATTTTCATTTCTTCGATCTAGTAATGAAGCAAAGCATTGCATAGCTCCGGCATTCAACATGCAATACTTCCGGAATTCAGCGGAAAATATTCACTAGATTCCCAGGTTCCCTTTGGCTACTCATTATTTAAAAGGTTAAAAAAATATATTAAATTTCAATGTGGCCGTCGACGTCTGTGTATTCGCTTCCCACTTCGAGGACTAATTATATTGGAAAAACTTATATTTCTCCATTTTGGTAGGCAAAGCGCGGCGTTGAGTTCTACTAATTCACAAGTGTCTTGAAAATTGGCCAGAACGTTAGTTACACTAACTTAACTTTAGGTTTCCTCTCGCTTTGCTGCATACCTGCGGCAGAAATCGTTAAATAGTGGTGTTTTTCATATATATTTTTATACTCGCTATAACTAAGACCATATTCAAAAAGTTTATCTATCTTTACTTTAAAATAGCATTACGTCGTGCATATTTAGAAACTCTTGTATTAAACTAATATATATTGTACATATGAAATTTTTAAGTAATTCCCCAAATACCTTTTTTTAATATATTTTATTATATAATATAATACTTTGGCTCGTGGTGTGTCTAGTGATTAATACCTTTTATCGTTGTGATCGTGAGTAATTCAAAATCTTTTAGAAATTCAGAGGTAACAGAATTAAGAGTATTAATTATATTACGCCATTAGACGGTTTCGTAATAATAAAATATTGACAGTTATTTAAGTAACTGTAAAATCGACAATATTGCTTTGTTATAACTCGGCCAGGCCGGCAGGCTGAAGCCAGTCGTGGCGCAGCGGCACGAGGTGTGACTGTAAAACCGACTGGTTGTGGGTTCGATCCCAACTCGAAGAGATGAAATATTTACTTAAATTTAAATTTCCACTTCTTCGCTCTGGTGTCGAGGTTAAGCGCGGCGTTGAGGGCCGCCACTCCGAATTTGACGAAAAGTTGAGAAAGATAATATCTTGATAGGAACGGAGTGTCGTAACACTAGGTTCTCAGGTTCCGTCTGCCTACGTGAGGGTTCATATATATGAGGGATACGTGTATAAAAGAAAAAGAAAAGATATACGCAATATACCTATCCGTAAAGGTTCGTAAAGAAAATAGTGACAAATTATATACAATTTTAGATCAATCAAGATATATTACTGTCTGAACTGGATAAATAAAAGGGAAATTGAAATCTCTCGAGATCTAGGTTTCTTTCGTAGAAAATACATCAGAGAAAAGTAAGTAGAAATTGAATTTAGTCATATTGAAATTGAAAAATATATTGTATTATTTTATAATTTGGAAGAAATTGTTTGGGACGGATGAGTTTTAGCCTGCAGCTTTGTTTGCGTGCATTACATAAAAAAACGTTGTTTTCGTTTTCTTTGGCTCCACTTTTTACATAGCAAGGGAGGGCGAGATAATCTAGTGTTAAGACACTCCGTTTCCAACGCGCCGCCAAATATTCAAGATTGCGTGTTGAATAGCGATTTCAACAAAATTTAAAAATAAAATGCCGGTTTTTGCCTTTTCCACAAGTTTGGAGAAATCTTTTTAATAATTTCGGTGGTGTTTTAGTTGTTTCAGTCACTAAGTAACAAAAAAATTTTAAGTAATATATTTTTTCTTGAAGTCTTCGTGGCAAATTTATATAGTGGGTAGCTAGTATATAATATTAATTTATATGTTTGAAGGAGTAATGAAATTTAAATAAAATAATTTTGAAAAAAAACTATTCTGTATAGAAGTATTACATACCATCACAATACAGAGCTAATTTCAGTATCCACGTATTTCAAATACGAATCGAAAGCTTTACAAAATTTTAATATAGGAAACTAAAAACTAACAATGACTGTACGTTACACAATGCAACGTTAACATATTGCAGAGAAAAATGAAAATAATATGTACACGAGAATCGCGGATATCTCCATCTTAGATGGATATTGAGCTTCGCGTTTTGTATTGGGAATAATGTATGATTTTATATATTGACACTAGTGGAGTCCCGCGACTTTGTTTTCGTGAACTATAGAAAAATGGAATTCAGGTTTTTTTTCCCTTTTTCATAAGAAGAGATCTTCGCTTAGTACTCCACAGGAAACCGTTTTTTTAGCATTGCGCTGTATATAGCGGGGTAGCCAGAGAAATCCAAGTGCTTACGGTATTTTCTTAGTAATAAATTATATTTATTATTATTTTTTTAGATTCATGTTCTATCCCACACATATAGGCAGAGGGAACCTGAAAACTGGTATTATATTGGCATTGAGAGTCCACGTTGGAAGGCTTGCTACAGCGACGCCTGGCAACACTTTCGAGGGCTGCAACGTTTCACCGTTACCACGTGCTTCATACAATAATAGACCGCGGATCACTGCGTTCCCGCTGGTGTTTTAAGTAGCGACGAATATGGTATTGGAGACCGCCACCCAACACGCCATGTTGGGTACAGCGGAAGGTAAAGAACGGAGCTACAAATAACCCAGGAAACCCATAAATCAAATTCTACATAAGATATCCTATTAGTGTAGCGCGACGATAAAAAAAATCAAATATTATAATAAGACAAATGACATTGATTTCAGCCATTCAACACAACGCCAACATCATGAGCACAGTATTAAATAGAGTGTCTGGACAGTAAGATTTCTCTGCCCTCTTATTTTATGCGGGATACAGTGTGAAATTGAAAAGAAAATTATTATAAGATCCATAATTTATTTCATTTAATAATTTTACTAGAAAGTTTTTAAATTATCAACAGCATCAAGTGTCTGGAACACAAAGGTTTTGCTCTCGACACTTTTGACGCTCATACCCCAAACTTTCATTGATTTCAAGTTTATAGTGGGAAATTTAATATTGTATGTGTTATATTGTATATAGTAGAGGCCGTCGTAGCGCAGGGTTATAAGCATGTGATTATAAACGCGACAGTTGTGGGTTCCATTCCCACTCGAGGAAATGAAATATTTAATACTTTTATTTTCTCGCTCTGGTAATCGCAGTGTTGGGCTTCACGCAGTAACCCGCAAATAGCAGGGCAGGCAGAGGAAACCAAGTGTTTAAACCCTTTCCGCAGCTCGAGACTTTACTTTCCCGAGTGAGAATCGAACCCAAAATCATGGCTTCTATAGCCACCGTGGCACGCCGCCCTCTATATACACATAATATATATTAGTTTGAGTTTTAATAACGCTGTGTTTTCTCCCAAAAAACACTTAAAGAGACCGTAAAAAGTCAAAGTCAAATAATTTTATTCAAAATAAGAAGTTACATGCTTTAGATTTAACAAGCACAAAGTGATTAAAGAGACTAGAAATTCTGTCTTCTAAGCAACGAATTCTCGATTCATAGTTTATTGTCAAGATAATTTGGGAAGAGCAAAAATAGAAGTGCCTTATCCGCCACCCCTATTTTTATTGGAATAGTGGTTAATTTTCCTTATATATGTAGTAGTTTGGTCCCGAATTGATGTCCTCGACGGGATTTAAGGAGGATTGTGGTGAATCTATGGGATTACGCCGGGGTTATCCCGTACCCCGCGGGATAATCAATTGTACCTTTATAAATGTCAGCGGTAATTGTTATTCTATTGTTATCAGTTGGAAAGTTTAGTGTATTACGGTTGTAGGTTCAAATCGTTAAAGAATTCATTCTATTTTGTTGTTTTTATTTAGGTAAACGTTATATATATTTTTTATATTTCACGCTGTATTCCGCACATAGCAGGGTAGGCATAGAGAACATGGGGACCTGGTTATAAGGTACCGTCTCTACTTTCCGCCAATTTTTGGAGGTATTGCGTGTGGGGTTTTAATGGGAACTCCTACACTTATAATTTCTAGTTTCAACTAGTAAATATGTATAAAAATAAGTACCAAACTGTAATGTTAATTTTTTTTATTAAAATCTATTTCTAACCATTTTTTTTTATAAAACCCAAATACATCCAATCCTATTTGGTAAATCTTTACATTACATAGTAAAACCTGAGGTCTTCCAATATACGGGCTTGTCATAATGGTGCTGCGCAGGGGCACAAGGGTGTGACTGTAACGCGACGGTTGCAAATTTGATCCCCACTCAAGGGAATGAATTATTATTTATTAATATTTTCTTTCCTTGGCTATGGCACCAAGGCAAAAAGTCGGGCCGGCAAAAGCCATGAAAAATTCGGTGAAAAGTGTGGAAGTAGAGACACGGAGTTTCTTCTTTGCACTCCAGCACTCTTGTTATGGGTTTGATTCCCATTAGAGGATTTTTTTTTAAATATTTTATATTTTTATACCCTAATAATCTGATAATGTCAGAGGGACGAGAAATATATAATAAAATTTAAAAAAAGACACTAAGTCCCCAGGATCCCTCAACCTAACCTGCTATTTGCGATATACAGCGTAAAGCTAAAAAAATACGATAAGATTTGCTCTCTCTGAACACAAACTCGTTACATATGGAGGTGAATAAAACAATACATAAACCTTTTTTCCATAGTTCAATAGTGGGTCGATAGTCCGTCAAGACTCGAGAGCGTTAAGAGCGGGGCGGATCGCCGGATGGAAACATTTTACTTCTTCGCAAATACTCGTAACCCGCAGCTGTAGGTAAAAATTATATATTTAGTAAGCAGGAAGGAACCCAATGTTAAAGGCACTCCGTTCCCCATTTTCTACCCAATTTTTAAGACATAGCTTGTTGAGTGGTGGAACTCATCGCTGCATTTTGTCTTGTTACCAGCGTAGCAATGCAAATAATTTAGTTTCTCAAGTGAGTGAGAGTGAGTCGAATCCACAACCTTTGCATTTGCAGTTGTTGCAGTTAGACATGGCGGTACTGTCACTCTCCAATATCATTTTTGTAGTGAAGAGATTTTGATATATTATATAATATTTATGCTGAAATGTGTTTAAAAATAATTAAAGCTGTCATGGCACTGCAGCTATACGTCTGACTGTAAACGTGACGGTGGTTGATTCGATTCCCTCTCAGCGGCATAAATGATTTTCATTACCTATCCCTGATTACAAGACAATTCATTGAGTTCCTCAACCCAACATGCATTTTCTCAAAAACTTTGCGGAAAGTGGAGAACGGGAAGTGTTGACACAAGGTTCCTTGTGCTTATCCCGCTATATGCGGGATATATGTTGTAGCTATTTATAATGTTACATGATCTCTAAAGAAAATATCGCAAAGCTATTAACCCATGTCTTGCCGTCCGGTTTACTTGAAAATTTACACACGTATTCAGATGCGATGACAATACAATATTTTTATAGCATAAACATGATGTCCTTTCTGAATGATAACGAAATATATAAACTCATGCATTCTTTTTACTTTCTTAAAGTGTTTAGTCACTCCGTTCAAAACTTCTTATCGTATGCCAGCTTCACGCTGTAGACAGAGAGAGGCTAATGTTTAAATAATTAAATTCCACCAAAAACATTTTAATGTAAAATGTCGTCAAGACACGTACTGTTAAAATATTAGATTTTTTCCCAACACACCCTAACTCGAATATAAAAGCTCTAACAGCCCTAAAATCGACGCTGTCGTGGGGGCGTTAAGTTCAGCCTCTTAATACACCATGCGTTGGAATTCGGTGGACAGTGGGGAACGGAAGTATCATAATGGAAACGGAGTATCTTAACTACATATTTTTTTTTATTATTTATAACATTTTTATAATTTTTCTAATATCTAGTCAATTTATTATAAAAATCTAATTTAAAATTCTAAATTGGTGGAAGTCCCATACAAACTTCTCATATAAATCTCGTATTTTAAAATATGCTCACATTATCTAAATTATTCTTACACTGAAAACTTATATTATATCGAATATTATAAATACATAGGCTATCGGCATTGTTGATAAAAATGAAGAACTGAGGATGTTCCCCTTTTTGTAGCTCCACGCGTGTAGGCAGAGAGAACCTGGGAACCTAATGTTAAGACACTTTTGTTCCCAATGAGACAATTTTATTTTCCATCTTCCGGCGGGACTCAACGCCGCGCTCTCCATCGTTATGCCACGGCGGCCTCAGTTTTTCCTCTTTGTCTACAATAATAACATGCAATATTATTATGTAATTCACATTTTCCAGTCTAATAAGTCAAAGCGCTGGGTTTCTTTATATAACTTTCCTCTGCATAATATATATACATTGAAATGATACTTTGATTTAAACTATTCATTATGTAGTCTCATATTTTTTGTATATATTTGTTGTAAGCCCAGTCGTGGCGCAGGGCACAAAGTGTGATTGTAACGCGACTGGTTGTGGGTTTGATCCCTACTCGAGCAAATAAAATATTTATTTAAATATATATTTCCATTTCTACGCTCTGGTATCGAGGTAGAAGCGTTGAGCGACCGCCACTCAACACGCAATGCCTCCATTATACGGCGGAAAGTGGAGAATGGAGTGTCAGGGTAATCAGAGGGAATCTAGTATTAAACTAGATCTAGTATTAATCTAGTATTAAACTAGATTCCCTTTGCTTACACTGCTGTGTGCGGAGAATAGCGTGAAACTGATTTAGTTATATTTATATTTTTTATAGTTTTACGTTTTATCCCTAGCGCTGTTGCTAGAGCGCCAAACGCTATCTCTGCATACTTCTTAAGCCTCGATCATAATCATCAACCTCTTCATACTTGGCCTGTGGGGGTTCTCACGCTTTAATATAACCTTCTTCGAGTATCATCCACAGTGTATTCTCGAAGACTGTGCGATGTCCCAACATCTCTCTTTTACCACTTACTCTTTTTTTACAAAATCTTTTTTTAGTTATGAAAGAGTGGCTTTCATAACTCTTTCTCTTGACATGCCCAAAACACATGACTCTCACTCTTCATTGTGACATCCTCGCTAGTAAATAAAATCATAATAAAAAAACATAAATTTTCTCCACCCTTGTGGATGGAGAAAATTTTAATTAAAACAGAGAAATGGAAATAACATTTCATTATATATCTATGAAACGCTACAGGAACAAGTATCTACCTACGAGTATACATAGATATATTGCGGAAGTGGAACGATAAATTCCAAGTGGGTATAAAGCCTTCGACTCGTCGCTGTCAGTATTGTGATATACGCTCGGGATGTACGATTTTAATTTTTATTTTTCTCATACTAGTTTTGTATGGTGTATTGAAAATTGGAAAGTATCTGAATTTTAAAGCATAAGCAACTGACTGGTTGTTGGTTCGACCCTCACTCGAGTAAATGAAATATCTCTTTAAATTTATATTTCCATTTCTTCGCTCTGGTGTCGACGCAAAGTGCGGCGTTGAGTCAACACGCATTGAGTGGCGGAATGCTGCCTCCAGAATTTAGTAGAAAGTCGGGAACGAAGTATCTTTACACTAGGTTCCCTTTGTCTACCCTGCTGTATGCGGGATACAGCGTGAAGTTGATTTAAGTTTTCTAAGTATAGTTCAATTTATGCAGATATATGACATATTTAAAGTATATTTAATAATTATTAGAGGCCGATCAGGTTATCGGTTCAATTCCCACTCGAGGAAATTAAATATTTTTTATTTATTTATTTCCTCGCTCTGGTAACGAGGTAAATCGCGGCAATGAATTCGCCACTCAACACGCAATGCCTCCAAAATTTGGCGGAAAGCAAGGATTGGAAGTGTCTTAATGGAACTACCTGCTGTGTGGGGGATACAGCGTGAAGTTATAAAAGAAATTAAGGAAACACAAATAAAAGAAAACATATACGAGTATGTATGCATATAATATTTATATATCTAATTTACCATTTATACAACAACATTTGCAACACTACGTACAAACGTAAATTGCACATGTTCTAAAGTTACAAATGAGATTACTTAAGTTGTGTACAAAACAAACTTTTACGCGATGCCACGTTGAATTCTGTAAGTAGATTAAACGGAAATATGAGACGTGAAACGGAATTAATTAACGGACAGGAAGCATTATATTAATGTTTATTTTTAAATAGCTTTATGCTGTATCCGACATAATATGGAGGGGGCAGAGGGAACCTAGTGTTAAGTCACACTGTTCAGTTATGCTCAATTGTATTGTATGATAAGTAGCGTAATTTAACGTTATACTTAATTTTTTGAGGCCAGTCGTGGCGCAGCGGCACAAAGTGTGACTGTAAAACCGACTGGTTGTGGGTTCGATGCCCACTCGAGGAGATGAAAACATTTGCTTAAATTTACATTTCCATTTCTACGCTCTGGTGTCAAGGCAAAGTGCGGCGTTGAGTTCTGCCACTCAACATGCAATGCCTCCAGAATTCGGCAGAAAGTGGGGAACGGAGTGTGTTAACTCTAGGTTCCCTCTGCCTAGCCTGTTGTGTGCAGGATACAGCGTGAAGCTGTTTTTTATTTACTTAATTTTTTACCAGGGCAAGGGAATCGAACCAATAACCATCGCGTTTACAGCCAGATGTTATGCCGCTGTGCCCCGACGGCTCGTTAAATGTTTTATTTTTATTTTCGGAGAGAACATTGTCAATGATATATTTCTCCGATCTTCTATATAGTGACTAAAATCTTCTGTATAGTGGCTCCGATCTTGTATATAGTGGTAATTACTAGATATATATTTTGTATTGTCTATTATGGATAAGTGCTTGGACATAAATAATAGTTAGAGTAGTGATCGATTAAGGGCGTCGTGGCGCTTTGGTATACTGTTTCACCTTAAAAGCGTCAATCGAGTCGATCTCCATTTGAGAGATTAAATTATTTCATTTCCTACTTTAGCATTTACATTTGGTTTGGGTTTCCACCAGCCAACATGTAATAATTTTCAACGAAATAAAGTGGAAACGAGTGCCTTAACACTAGACGTAAGTTCCTTCTGACCACCCAACGGAAAAAAACATGAAGCTGCTTAGAGACCGATAAATTCTTACATTTGTCTAAAATAATTCCTATAGTATACAAAAGTTTCATCAATTTCAATCTAGTTCAAACGGTCTTACGTTTGTTGCTAATCCAATATTGATAGGTCGATGTCATGTCAGACGTTGTCCATCAATCAGTTGGAATGTATGGATCATTTGTAGGTCAATTGTAACTGATCGTGTGTATGGCGTTGAATGAAGGAAATAAGTTTTCAACAGTCTTCAATATTAGTCTATAAATGACTTTTATTTGAAGCCAGTCGTGGCGCAGGCGTAAAAACGCGTGACTGTACTCGTGATAAGTTGTTGGTTCGATTTACATTCGAGAAAATGAATTTTCTATTTATTTTTTATTTCTTTGCTCTCTTCGAATGTCAAGGCTAAGCCCGTCTTTGAGTTCTGCCAGAGTCAATGGGTTGAAAATTGGTTTCGGCCAATCGTAAAACTTAATTTTTACATTTTTTAAATCAATTCTCACAAAATGTCAGGTCCGTTGGATGCTTTCAAATAGTTCTGAGTTCGAATCCCGCTACGTAAATATTTTATACGTTTAGAAATCTATTTAAATTTACCGTTCTAGGTAAGCAAACTAAAACAATGATTGTGTTGTAACGCAGCGGTACAATGTCTAATTATAAATGCGTCATTAGTGGGTTCGATTCCCAATTGGGAAATTTAATTATTTTTAGTTTAAGGCCAGTCGTGGCGCAGGGATACAAAGTGTACTATATATGTTACTTTACTTATAACTATAAATGTTACTGGTACTGTAGATGTGACGATCCACACTCGAGGAAATTAAATACTTATTTTCTAGCCCGATAAGCGTGAGAAGGTCGCACTGATTTCTAATAAATTATTTTTAATATTATTGTTTTGCTTTTTATCTGAAATAGTGACACGCATTTTTTTTTAATCTAGCCCTTACAGTAAGGGAGTTATGGGAGTAACAACCATTAATGTTAAAGTTTATTTCCTCAGTATATATTGTAGTTATCTTCGTGAAATTAAAACTGAATTTGGATATGTGTTCATTATTTTATGTTTTCTTCAGATATTTTGGGTAATTATAAATTGTGAAAAATTGTAAATATATTTTTTGACGGTGGTTTTTTTTTGCTTATATAACACCCCGTAAATTAACATCTACTAAAATTATATTTATCATGGGTATATTAATTAGCTGTTTATGCTAGAAGTTACAAAAAAATCGAAGGAGTGGAACATATCTGAAAATAGTAACTATCATAAAGAGTACGTATAATAAATTTCTATTGAAATCTGTCATAATATATAATGTCATAATATATATATTTCTATTGAAATCTGTCAAAATATATGTCATAGTATATCTTATTAATGTTATCTAAATATAAAAGGTAAAAATAAATTAAAAAACAAGCAGTTATATAACCCTATAGATACAATGATGTCGTCTGTAAACTATAATATAATCAACGAAACAATAGCTATATTCAGTTTTATTTTCATGAATATACCTTCAATAGATAAATAAAATCTAAAGTGAAGGGTTGTTACCCCCCTAACTCCCTTACTGTAAAGGTTAGAGACAGTGTGTCGCTATTTCAAATAGAAAAGCAATTAAAAAAATCATAAGAAGCCTGTGCAGCTTTCCCATGCTTATTGGGCTATATTTTACTTTTTATATTTTCTTTACTTCGCTCTGTTGTCGAGACAAAGCGCGGCGTTTAGTTCCGCCACTCAGCACGCAATACCTCCAGAATTTGGCTGAATGTAGGGAAAGTCTGTCTTAACACTAGCTGTTTTCGTGTGGTAGAGTCACGTTCGTGTGGTAGAGTCACGTTCATGTGATAGAGTCACGTCGCCAGCAATGGCAACACGCATGGGCAGACTCGACCGGATCATTACCACCCCCAGCATTTAAAACCGGCGTGAAGTAGTGGCTTCATGCCACTGCGTTTCGCATCAGGTAATGCCGGGCTCCGGAGTCCAACCCACCTTACAGGCAGGCAACGCACGTGTAGTTCCTCTGGTGTTGCACGGGGTCGTGGGCGGCGGGAATCACTTACCATCAGGTGACCCGAACGCTCGTTTGCCTTGTCTTTTCCATAAAAAAAAAGGTTCCTTCTACTTATCCTTCTATGTGGGGGATACAGCGAGAAGCTGATTTTAATGTAATTTTTATTATTTTTATTTTCTCGCTTTGGTAATAAGATAAAGCGTGAAGTTAAATTGCGCTACTCAACATGAAATGTAGCAAATATTGAGATAAGCGGAGTACAAAGTATAAAAGCATTTGGTACCCTCTGCTCACGCTGCTGTGTGCATAAAAAGTTATAAGTAAAATAAAAACATTTTAATACAGTTAAATATTTTTTCACCTAATAAAACTGAAATTGCCTCGTCACTCAATTTGTAACCGGAGGTACTAAAAACCAAGACTAATGAAGCTTGATTTGAAACGTTTAAAAAAATGAGTCTTGTCAATCACTTTGATGTCTATTAATTAATTATTAAGAATGATACTCTAAAAGGATTAAGTACGACACGAAATTTTGTTTAGGATTTATATTAAACTATACTTAGCTTAATATATACACGTGACTTCGCCTGCTTAAACTTTTTGATTTATTTTGATATATAAGCTAAATTACTGTAAGGTTTCATCTCAAACCGTTCGGTAGCTTTTGCGTGGAAGAGGAACTAACATCCATATTCACTAATTTTCTTCGTCATTATATCTGCCTTTTTACGCCCTCTGTTGGACATAAGCATCCTCCAAGGATAGCCACGTGGATCTACCTGGATCTTTTTTTCTCCTATGGATGTCCTTATTTTTGATTCTATCACTTACATACACAGCGTGCAATGGAGACCAAAATAATTACTCTCCCTATTGCTGTGTAAATCTGACCCTTGTCAAAAGATACATTATTAGGGACCACGTATCGCTCTCGTATGTCATCACTGGCAAAACGCACTAGTCGAAGATTTTTGTCTTGAAACTTTTATTTACGACGAGGTATTTTGGATTCAAAGATTTGTCGTAGCTTTCCAAACGGTACCCTCGAAGTTTTACTTACCTACCTGGACTGCTTCTCAAATGTGTTTATAATGGTCAGCCACTTCGAGAGTAGTATTTCCAATACTAACTAAATAATAATACACATAAAACAATAAACATAAGCATACAAAATGATCTTGGTCTTGTCCATGTCTATCTTAAGCCCCGCTCTTTGAAAAACACTATTGAGATCTTCGAGCATTGTGTTCAGATCCATGGTCTTATATAACGTACATACTTCTGAAAACCGAAGATGCGTGAGGTACAACAGTGAGTAAAACAGTTTCGGAAAAACAACATATCCCGGTTTTACACTTTATTGTATTTGTTTGAATACTGACCTCATAAAAGGTGACGTCCGGGATATTTTCAGTTTAGTGTAAGCTTGGGTCTGACATTTTTGATTAGGTTTTCAACTGGTGTTTGATCTCTAGTGTTGTAGTTCCGTCAAAATTGTTCATGACCATAAAGAATAGTATCGATGATGGAGCGTAAACCTGATTAACATTCAATAAATATCGTTGACAAATTGCATAGGGACTTGTGGACGATGTAACCGATACCTCCCATGGACTATTGGTCACCCTTTCTGCAGTGCAGTAAGTTACCGGAATTGAGAATAATCATGTACTCAACCTCTCTTCGTCAACCTAATAAAAGTTATCTGTAACTTAAAGATAGCTTTTTCTACTGACTTCGGGTCAGTCCTCAGTTTGCGCTGGTGATTCTTTGCACCCACGCTCCACCGTTACCATAGTCGAGCGATATATACCGAATAGCGTGACTGCCTGTAGGACTGGGGGCCGTTGTTATGTCCACTTTGTTTTTTTTTTTGAAAGTTTTTGCAGTAATCAGCATCTATGGCAAAACTTTCACATTTATAATATTAGTTGGAGATAGGGTTAATAGGATTTTACTGATTTTTCACAGTCAGCGAAGTAAGCAAAGGGTGTTAAGATATTTTATTTATATGTCTATATAATTATACAGAAATTATTATGGAGTGTAAAATATAACCTACAAATTTTGGAAAATCATTTCATGTGATTCGCGAAATTTAGTTTCCCTGAAATATTGAATACTTTGACTTCCTCGTTCCTTTTGCCTATCCTATTACGTAGTAAGCAGCGCGAAGCTGCTTAAGCATTTTTTTTGCAATGAGAAAATCTCATATTAAAAAGTAAATAAAACTATGCATATCGACCTATATTTTCTAATAGATATGTAAATTTGTTTTGTTGAAGCCGTGATATATTCAACGCCCGTTTCTTTACAATGTTATAAATTGCCGATACAGAAATCTCATCCCGTTTTAAATTCAAACTAGTATTGATGGTTTTATTTTTTAAAACGTTGCAGCTGGGCATTATATCGATAGTTTAGGATTAAAAATGTCTATCTTCAATGTATATTATGCATACCATGCATTGAAGAGTTTTAGATAGATAGATAGATAGAAAGGAAAATAAAGTAATAGGAAAGATAAGGCTTAAACTTCTTTGTTACCGTCATGGCAGCACGCAGCACAGTATCTGACTATAAAGGCGACGATTGTGGATTTGATTATCCTTCGAGGAAAGGGTTAATTCTCATTTTCTTGCTCTGGTAACAAGGTAAAATGCGGTGTTGAGTTTCGCAACACGAAACTTTCTCATCTAAAATTGGGCAGCTCACAGAGAACATTAGGCTACTACTACGTACTCTGCTGTATGCAAGATACAACTTGAAGCTATTAAATAAGTGTTTTATATATATATATATATATATATATATATATATATATATATATATATATATATATATATATATATATATATATATAGGCCGGTCGTGGCGCAGCGGCACGAGGTGTGACTGCAAAACCGACTGGTGTGGGTTCGATCCCCACTCGAGGAGATGAAATATTTACTTAAATTTATATTTCCATTTCTTCGCTCTGGTGTCGAGGTTAAGCGCGGCGTTGAGTTCTGCCACTCAACACGCAAAGCNTATATATATATATATATATATATATATATATATATATATATATATATATATAATATGTCAGTCTAGTTGAATACATCTATTCCTGATTTCATCATCTAACTATTCTTGATTTTAATCAATTTTCTGTAGCTTCACGCGTTTTGACGCATATTATGATAGGCGGAGGGAACCCAGTACTAAGATAACTTCGCCCACTATTTTTCACCCAATTTTCAAGGAGAGAATATTTTTAGCTATAGGTACGCTATATTAGAGTAAACAAAAGGAATCTGTGAAGGAATTCATAACGTGGTGAGTGGCGGAACTTAACGCTGCGCTGTGGCTCATTATTTGTTATAATGACGGACGTTAATGAATGTATTTAAATAAAAATGATAACCATCCTCATGAGATCAAACCCACAACCTTCGCATTTATAGTCACAGTCCCACTATGCTACGACGGTCGTTTACATAGTGTGTAAATATCTAAAATAGCTAACAATTCCTATTCTATGGTGGTCTTATAATAGCTGAATAAAAGGTCACGATAGGAAGGTCGCGCAGTTCCAGTTACGGGGAACAAGGCGTGGCAGTGTTATCGCAAAATATGAAAAATGTGTAATCTTTTTCTAAAAGCTTCTTAGTGGAACCAAGTTTCAAGACACTCTATTCGCCACTTTGCGTCAAATTCTGGAGGCATTGCATGCTTAGTGACGGAACTTAACGCATTTTCCGCATTTGCCTCGACACCTGAGCGAAAAATGGAAAAATAATTTATTAAATTTATTCTTTTATGAAAAAAAATCTGTTTTTCTACCAGTCAGTTGTGGTGAATATTTTAGTTTTATTTTATTTAGGTACTAATCGACGCCCACAATTTGTTAAAATAGAAAATCCATTTTTTTCCCGTTTCCGTAGGAATTTCTAGAAATTCTATCTTAGTGCTTTTATACACTATCTAATCTACCTACAGACTGAATTTCAACTTTCTAAGTCCAGTAGTTTCGTTTTTGCGTTATCTCTTACAAGACTTCCTCATTTAATCACAGAGCATTAAAAATAAGTTGTACACAATATTTTATAATATTTCACAACTATGGAACATTTATAATCTCTTAAAGTAACTTTAAATTGTAATATAAAAATACATTTTAATATTATATTCAAAATATTTTTCACCTCTCATAATAGTAGTGTAGGTAGAGTAAGAGCTCGGTGCATCGTGAGAGGATTAACCAAAGCCGGATTGCAACGAGTATAATACGGGCAAGAAAATTTTCGATGAGATTTACTAGTATTATATCTCTTGGTGAACTGATAATTTCATGAAATTTAGTATTTTATGCAGATTCTCCACCAAAACTCTTATAATCCTTTAGTTTCTTCGAATGAGTTGGGCTAAATCTATATTTTAGTTTCCATTAAATTGTTTTGTTTTGTATATGTACAGTTCTTAATCTTTTTGACTGTATCTGGTATATTTTGTAAAATAATTGTGTAACAATAGCTGTCCTGGTGCATCGACACACCATTTGCCAGTATTTGCGATGGTTTTGGGTGCAATCCCACTCGGGGTATGAATAGTTTACATTTTTTCGCCCTCGTAACAAAATAGAATGCGGCGTTGAGTTCTTTCATTTAATATATAATTTCTCCAAAACTTGGCGGAAAGTAAGGAATTAAGAATTGATATAGTATCAATTTTCTCTAATATTGTCAACTCCTATCTCTATTATCGTAAAATCAACTCAAAATTTTTACACCAGGAATGAAATCGAGGACTTTATATCCAGTTAAAACTAAACCAACCAAACAATCTGTACAAATAACAGAGTTATCAAGTATTTTGAGGGTATGTTGCTTAATAGTTAGAAAACTGTCACAATACCCCGCCCGCCCGCACTGTTATGGCTAGATCAAAGCGGGGAAAGTGGGTCATTGAAATATTAAGTTTTACTTGCACTTAAGCAAATTGGTGTCCTGGTTATGTTATTAGTTGAAATATAGTATAGATTTAGAAAGGAGAACGCGAAGATTCCGAGTTCGATTCCTACTCAGGAATTATTTACTTTTCTCTCTCTGGTAACAAGATAAAGCGTGTTGTTGCATCTGCTAATCAAAATGCAGTGTCTCGAGAATTAGATGGAGGAACCTTGTACTACAATATTTCGATCCCCACTTTGCGCGCCTCGATCTTTTTACCAGAATTATAAAATGAAATTAATTAATTCTCCTCAGTGGGAATTGAACCCATAATCATGCACCATGACAACCTCAAGATTAGTTTTAAATCACCAATATTTACTTTCAATCACGTCCTAAATATGCTAAGGAAGGCAATTTAATTCCAGTTTTTTTAAAAATAAAAATCAAATAAATCAGTATCACGCTGTATCCCGCACACAGCAGCGTAGGAGAGGGAACCTAGTGTTAAGACACTCCGTTCCCCACTTTCTGCCGAATTCTGGAGGCATTGCGTAATGAGTGGCAGAACTCAACACCGCGCTTATCCTCGACACCAGAGCGAAGAAATGGAAATATAAATTTAAGTAAATATTTCATCTCCTCGAGTGGAGATCGAACCCACAACCAGTCGGTTTTATAGTCACACCTCGTGCCGCTGCGCCACGACTGGCCTCAAAGCCTTTGGCCTTTTTTAAAAGATTTCTAAAATAAAGAATAACAAAACAATCTTCTTACACTCATGGTCAAATTGGGCGTTCAATGGCATTGAAGGCCTATACGAAGAACAACAAAAATATTAGTTTAGGGCCTAAGGAGGATTATCTTTTATACATGAACAATATGATAACAAAGAAAATTGGTTACAAGAGTTTATTTATATATATAATAAAAATGATCCCTCTAGGATATATAGTCTATTTAAAAAAAAGGTAATTTAGGAAAATAAAAACGAAGAACGAATTCAAAAGCTAAAATCACTTCTGAACTTTCTATTCATCCATTATTGTTTATTCAAAGTTACAATAAGGAAAAACAATATTCAAATATATGTATATATTTCTCCGAATAACATTTTTCTATCTATAAAAAAAAATATCTGAAATATTTACAGCTAATATTCATTCAATCTTCAATAATACTTTCAAATCAGGTCAAGACACAATCAAAGTGTAATGAAGCAAAGAAACCGATAAACCTGTACAATTGACTACACAAGTACAAAATAAAAAATATAAAACAACCAATATTGCTTACTGACGACATCATAGCCCTGTAGATTCATTTTTTTTACTCAGAGGTTCTTTTTTCTGCATAAAGCAAGATGGGTATATGGAAATTTGTGCCAAAACACTGCGTTCTGCATTTATGGCCAAGGCCAAGGCCAATTATTGGATTTTAAGTGGCGGAACTCAATGTTGCAATTGTCCACAATATCCTTGGGTGGAATGAACTCAAAAACATTGTGCTTACGGTCAAACGCTATCCCACTCTGCAACGATGGCCTCGATGTTTATATTTCTTAATAATTCTTAAATTTGCGTTGATTAAGCGCACTGTGCGCAATCCTTTGTGCTCCACTCAGAAAAAAAATATTTCAAAATGAGTGGAAAGATGTCAATAAGAAGTGGATAACGAAGTTCTGACGCCGGGTCCCTTTACCTTGAAAGCGGAGAGTCTTAACACTTTGATTTCCATTTATTAAAAAAAATCCAACATATTTAAAGAGAAAAGACATTGATTGCAAAACAATAGTCGACTCGAAAGGCGTAGAAGCCAATTAGGACTCGCATCCTCGACCATCGAACCTCGTAACTAGTGAAGTTGTTCGTGAAGTAGACAGACGATGTTTTGTAGTAGAAGTATAAGCTTTTATTTCGTTTTTACTCTATCTTCCATATTTAGAGATTTTTCATCTTCACACTATTAGTCCTATGTCTTAAAGACATTTCGTTCTCTACTTCCCACAAATTTTTTAAGACATCGCGTGTTATGAGGCGAAAATCTACATCGATATTTGTCTTCATATTAGAGCTAGGAAATATAAATAAATTTTATGAGTATCCTCGAGTACCACCTCCACGATGACCTCAATAAGTCATAAATGAAGACGGGCATGCATTTTACATAAAAATGCTTAAAAACAAAAAAAAATCTTTATTATTTCCCAGCCATATAATCCTAAAAATCTGTAAAGATGATCGCAAAAAAAAGAAAACTGAATGATTGATGTAAATAATAGAGATAGGTTTTTTTGGTCGATGCAAATACCAATTGAGTGGATGCGGTTCCACAAGAGGAAGGTATCGATGAAACATGGGATATTTACCCTGATATTTCCCCGAGAACGTAATTAGACGGTAAGTAGATACTTAGCATCTTAATTGTATTATTGAGGGTAGGAAGAAAATTTCTTGTTTTTTTCCCTTATTCTTATAAAATACGTGCCTGTTTATTATATATGGAATATCTGTTCTTAGAGAAATTATAAAAAAGAGGATCTTATTAGAAATATATTGTTATAATTAAATACTTTCAATTTATGTGTGCTATATTTTTAACCGACTTCCGAAAGGAGGAGGTTATCAATCCAAGTGTATTTTTTTTATGTTTGTTACCTCAGAACTTTCGACCGGGTAAATCGATTTTTAGGATTCTTTTGCTCCTTTCCGTGTAGTCTCATTTTTATTTGGTCCATTTCTGACAATGTCATCCATAAGAAAATCACATAAGTCTTAAATTTACATTATGTATGTGCACGACAAATGGACGAATAACTCAATATCACTGCTTCCTTATATTCGTATTTAAAGAACAGTTAGTTTCCTTAAAACTAGTCAGTCTATTATAATAAATACTGTCATTATTATAGAATATTGGTATATACCAATATTACAAGGGCTACTTCTCGCTTCTAAAGTTTATCCTCATAATCTTAATAATAAATTTAGCTTAATAAATTTGTATTAATTTCCAAATCATCACGCAATGCCTCAAAAATTAAGCGGAAAGAGGGGTACGGAGTGTCTTAACACTAGGTTTCCTCTGCTTAATTTGCTATATACGGCATACAGCGTGAAGCTGGAAAGCTGAATAAAATTTCTAAACCTTAATTGCATATTCATCAACTATTAGGAGGAACAAAGTTCTGTTATTCAGTTAGTTATTGACATACTCGTAGAGTACACCACTTATATAGTAAAGGTACGAGTACGTAACTCGTTAGCGAGTATCGAAAATGGAAATCGTAGTAACAGCACAGTATAACGAACTAATTGATGTAGTCAATTACATCCAAATTAGGGTTAACGCTCAAACTTTAAATCTTAGCTAACAATTTAAAATACATGATTAATGAAGAATCTACTTTTAAATACTTGTTATGATTTTTGTTTGTTTTAAAAAGTTTCTTATTTTAAGACAAGAGTTTTATTTTCTTACATTTTACCGATTTTTTGGATTGCCATTAAGGAAGCGAGATTAATTAGATTATTTTGCCTAATGCTATAGATAGAAGTAACTTATTTTTATTATTGATGAACAAATAAGAGAAGAGGCCGTTGTAATTTTTTATTTTTTGCTTTGGCATCAAAACAAACGCCGCTTGACTTCCGCAACTCAACACGCAATGCCTCGAAAAATTCGGTGGAAAGTGGAGTGTCTTAACGCTAGGTTCCCTCTGTCCATCCATCTACATGCGAGATACAGCGTGAAGCTGATTTTTTATGAACATATAAATACATATAATTTTATATACAGAGTGAAACCCAATCGATGGATCAATCGTGGTCTTTGAGCACGAAACCTTTGTATTTATCAATTTATTCGGGAGTTATTTTATATATTTTTTAAAATATATTTTTTCTAAAAAAAAATATATATTTCAATATCCAAAATATCTTCTTATAAATCGCAAAATAATAATGAAACAAACTTGGTTTCTTACAGAATTTTATCCTACTAATTTATATTTTATTAAAATCGCATTATCAAAAAGTTATAAATCACACACACACACACAAGCCCTATCTCTATGTAGAAACCTTAACTGCGCAACTTCTTGGCGATGTGGGTCTTTGCCGTTTTGTTAGTACGGAAACTATATACTCGTATAGCATAGAAACACTAAATAGAATAGAATATACAATACGTTCCTAAAATTCGATTCGCTTCAAACATCGTCCAAAAGATAGTTTCAGACCTATCAGCAAGGTGTATCCTGTCATATTTTGACATACCAATTAGTGGGAGAGACGATCTCACGAGAGAATAAACTTGTTTACTTCTCGTGAGTAACGGCAATTGATCTACCATTTATACTTTATCGTTAGTGATTTTAGGTGCAGAGTTGAATTTAAGAACGTTTTTTATTTTTTAGATATACATTTTTGTATGATACCTAGCCTGCTATGTGCGGGATACAGCGTGAAACTAAAACAAATGTTATATCTGAGCATAACTAATCTTTGGTGGCAAAAAATGTATTTATAAAAAAATCGTAAGCACGCTTAACTACATAATTGTACTTTTAAACATTTTATTTATTACTGATTATTTTATGAAGAACGAAGAAATAATCTTATATATTATGAAGCCGTCGTAGCACAAGGGCATAAGCGTGCCGTATGGATTCGATTCCCACTCAAGGGAATAAAATATTTAATATTTTTATTTCTCTATTCAGGTAACGAGGCAAAGCGTGGCGTTAAATTTCATCAATCAACACGCAATGTCGCAAAAATTTGGCAGAATATTGTTGTATCTTTGTGTCAACGTAATGGTTGTGGGTTCGATCTCCACTTGGGGGAATTATAATGTTTTTATTATTTCATTCTGGTAGATAAAAAACGGTTTACAGTTCTGCCGCTCAACACACAGTGTCTTACCACTTATTCAAATCCTGCTAGGGAGAAAAAACATTAAGGTGATTTTTTTATTACCTACGCCACCTTAATATTTTTCTATTTCTAAAATAACTTATACATATAAATAAAATTAAAATATCTGTCTGTGATTTTAAAATAACAATTTTTTTCAGTTGTTTACACAAAACTAAAATGCAAATAAACAATTTTAAAATTTTTGTCTGCCTGCCTGCCTTTCTGTTTGTCCGGGTTAATCTTCAGAACCTCTGGACGGATTCTGGGACGGATGGGACTTTCATTGAAAGATATAATAGAAAGTTACCGAGCAACATATACATCTATGTTCATTCATGCAGAGTCCGGATTTAAGCAAAATAAACTGTATTTGTCACGCGCACCTATCGTCTAACTAGATATGTATAATAGTTTTAAAATAAATTAACATTTTTGTCATAGGATATTTTTTGCAAGCAAAATAAAATAAATTCCCAAAAAAAAAAAATACAATTTATTGTATATAAATTATTATCACTAAATATAAGAGGCCAATCGTGGTGCAGGGGCACAAAGTGTGATTGTAAGTGTAACTGAATGTGGTTGGACCCCTACACGAGGAAATTAAATATTTATTTAAATTTATAATATATTTCTACATCTGCGCTCTGGTGTAGAGGCAAAGCGCGTTTAGTTTGTCCACTTAACACAGAATTCTGCGGAAAGTGGGGAACGGAGTCTCTTGACATTAAGTTCCCTGTGTCTCTATCCTGCTGTGTTTTCTAAATACAATAAAATAAATAAATCAGCTTCACGCTGTATCCCGCACTCACTAAAATTAAATACACTACAATAATAATAAATTAAAATTCATATAATTGAAGCGGGCGAAGCCGCGCGGGGACGCTGTTAATAATAATAACATAAAAAAGAGGAAGAGTGAAGAACGAATTCACTAGGAATTTAGCGAATAAATACGGTAACTTTTAAAAAAAAAATCTAATAAAAGAAATCACTTACCCAAAATTACTTAAGCAGCGTTTCGCAGAAGTGCTCCAATGGCATTGATTGATATAGCATCACTTTAATGGAGTTCTGTGGTTTACCTCGAAATTTAATAGAGAAATTCTTGTAGGCCTGAGACTCATTTTTAGTTTATATTTTGGTATATTTTTAAATATTATATCTATATCTTTTATCCCATCCCTCTTGGGAACCGCTCAAACCCTCTGACCACTGTTTTATCTGTTGACATACAATTCTGAGATTGGTACGGAACTCTCAGTTCGAATCCGAGTCGCTTTTGACCAATTTTTTATTTCTTCTATATTCTTCTTAACTTCACGCATTTACTAGAATAGGCGAAGAAGACCTGGTTACGCTCCATTCCCCACGTTTCACACAATCGTCGAGAAATTATGTATTGAGTGGCGAAATTCAACATCGAGCTGTGTCTAGATACCAAAAGAATAAACTGAAAATTAATCTCTCATTTTCTCACTTCCTTTTCCGTTATAAATTATAGATGTTACCGTTGCCTCTGCTCCAAAGCTGTGTATAACACATGTAACGTTCTAAATGTCCGGGTTAATTATGGCCGGCGGTAGGCATATTGTGTTCCATAGAAACGTGGGGCCAGTCGTGGCGCAGGGGCACAAGCGCGTGACTGTAAATGTGACATGTTGTGGGTTCATTTCAAAATTAAATATTTAATATCTTCATACCCTTCACTGTTTGAAACGGCTCCAGATTTTGCCAGAAAGTGGGGAGTGAAAAGTTTTACACTAACAGTAGGCTCCCTCTACCTAGCTTGCTACATGCGGGATAGGGCGTGAAGCTAAAAAAATTTAAACGTAAAAAAAATTCGACGCAGCTTGGCGAGAACGCATGGCTTAGTGGTCAGAGCGCCTGGTCGGTTTCCAGGAGGCGCGGGTTCGAGTCCCGCTGCGTTCAAATTTTTATACGTTTTCTAAATAAGTATTTTTCTTTCCTAAGTGTGGAATAACACTTTAAAAATGTTTAAAAAAAATTTAAACGTTTTACGTCGTAAAATACTTATAGCCTTCTTCGCTAAATGGGCTAATCAACATTAGGACATTTTTTTTAATTCGAACCAGTAGTTCCTGCGATTAGCAATTTCAACCAAGCAAACTACTGACTTTTATAATATTAGTATAGATTTATAGATACATGTTCTAGTTATTTTTTCTTTTCTGTACTTGTTTACTTTTGACTACCATTAGGGCTAAAAAAGCGTAATGATTAGTTGTCGTCACGCAATACGATAATAAAATGGATTTTTTTAAAACCAATGCATTTTTTCTTGGTAATTATTTGAATTTTGTTTGTATCCACTCAACGGATTTTGATGCGGTTTTCACCATCATGTACAGTTTTTTCAGGGAAGGTTTATATATAATTTATTATATGTAAATTTTTTGTCATTTGACCTAAAGACGATAGATGTGTATAGAGTCCTACCCGTTGAGACACTTTCACGCATGCGCTGCTTTAATGCTAAGTACTACATTGAAAATAAAGTACAGGAGTATTGTTCCTTTTAATAAGATCTACAAAAATATGCTTAACGTATAGTAAGCATATTTCTGTCTAAAATTGTAATTTTAATATATTTTTTTATTGTGAGAGATATTTGTCCATAACGATGTTAATCCTTATCCTTTTAACTACTCTATTAATTCTACGATACACGAAGATAAAATTTGCTCTTTACACTATTTCGAAATTACAAATAGTTTTAGAGAAAAACGTATTTAATTGTTGGCACATCACGCATGCTGTATCGACTCATGTTTCATTTATCCATTACTCTCAGCATATAAATAAGTATTATATTTTAGTTACTTTGGCCATTTAATGTAGATCAAAACTGTGTTTTACAAATAAAAAAAAAAAAGATACCAAAAAATCCTTGCTGCGGCATTGTGTGTTGAGTGATTGAACTCAACGCCGCGCTTTTCCTCGACTCCAGAGCCTAGAAGTAGAAATATTAATTTAAATAAATATTTCATTTCCTCGAGTGGAGATTGAACCTACAATCAATCGTATAGTCACATTTTGTTTGTGCCACGACTGGCCACATTCGAATTCTGGATTATCAATAATTTTTAATTCATAATTGATATATGTATAAGAGGTCGTCGTCGCACAAATAGAAAGTAGCAATTTCTTTTTTAACTTCTACCCACGGTAGAAGTTAAAAAAGAAGTTAAGTAGTTTTTTAAGACAAGGCAAACGAGCGTTTGGGTCACCTGATTACCTGATAAGTGATTACCGCCGCCCACGACCCCGTGCAACACCAGAGGAGCTATAGGTGCGTTGCCGGCCTTTAAGGTGGAGATAGGCGTGCTTTTTGAAGGTACCCATGTCATATCGACCTGGAAAACTGCCGCGGGTAGGCCATTCCAGTTCCGTGGCGCGTGGAAGTAGTAGATTCCCACGTATCCAGGTGGTGTTGATGATATTTTAGCTTGTGACGTACTGTGCGGTTAGAAAATGGTGGCGGCAGGTAACAGGTCAAACAGTTCTTGAGAACACTCCCCATGATAAATGAAGTAGAGAACGCACAGCAAGGAGACGTCTCTACGCAAAGCCAAAGCCTTTTACAGATCATTGGGCCCGCAATGATTCGAATGGCTCTACGTTCTATGCGATCAAATGGTTCAAGCTGATACTATGGTGCACCAGTCCAGAAATGAGAACAGTACTCAATATGAGGCTGAACTTGGGCCCTATATAGGACCAATCGGTGTTCGGTCGGTCGGATCGGTGAAGTACCGTCTCGCTCTGTTGATGACCCCCAGTTTCTTCGAGGCCAACTTGGCCTTGCTGTCCAGATGATCGGGATACTGGCAGTCACTCGAATCATTAAGGCCTAATATACTGATACTGGGCGCGACTGTGTTTTGAAAGACTGGCGATACGATAAATGGATTTTTTTAGTGGTTAACGCGCAAACTTGTGTCTTCAGGGTGTTAAATTGAACTAAGTTCCTTTCACCCCATGAGGAGACATTGTCGATGAATGTCTAAACAGAAGACAACAAACAGCGTAGGGGACAGCACGCAGTCTTGGGGAACGCCAGCGTTCACGGGCATATGTTTGGTACCTTACCCAGTGAGAAAGATGACGATCCACTTGTTTGTTATCCAGTTTATATAAGACTTGAGCCTAATTTGGACTACGTTTCCATTAGGACATTCCTGTTTTCATTCCCCACTTTTTGGCATATTCTCGAGGCATTGTGTGTTGAATGCCGGAACTCAACGCCGCACTTTGACTCCTTATCAAAGCGAAGAAATGAAACTATTAAATATTTCATTCCCGTTCCGTTTTTAGTCTTAATGGGAACGAATTGCATTAACACTAGGTGCTTAGGTTCCCTCTGACTACCCTGTTATGTGCTGGATAAAACGTAAAGCTAAAGAAAAATGTGATTTTTTTTTATCAGCTTTACGCTGTATCCCGCACACAGCAGGGTAGGCAGAGGGAACTTAGTGAAAGACACTCCGTTGCCCACTTTCTGCCGAATTCTGGAGGTATTGCGTGTTAAGTGGCAGAACTCAACGCCGCGCTTTTGCCTCTACACCAGAGCGAAGAAATGGAAATATAAATTTAGGTAAATATTTCATTTCCTCGAGTGGGGATCGAACCCACAACCAGTCGGTTTTACAGTCGCACTTCGTGCCGCTGCGCCACGACCGGCCTCAAAATGTGATTTAATAAAAAATATTTCTCATTTTAAGTTATTAACAGAAAGTAGAAAAAAATATATGTTTCTCGTTGATTTTAAACAATTTTTAAAGTATTCAAATACCTTTGTCACTTAACTTGTTCACTTTAATAAAATATTTAACACAATCAAATGAAAGAACTATGAAAGTTGAAAGCCTTTTATAAACTTGTTAGAACTATTACCTAGTAACTTTCTACGTAGGAATTAACATTTTTTCCTGATATATTATTATATAAAATTTATATTTCTCTTAACCTTTAGGTACACGGGCGGAGTCTAGGTCCACATGTGCTTTTAACGATAATTTTTTAAACTGACAAGCTATGATTGTACGCTTTTACCTAATCTCAGTAAGTTACATAGGCTAGTTCTCAAATGAACGTACGTAGCGCTTTAGCTAAGATAAGTACATATTTTACCTATATACGGATACTGACAATGCCTTTTATTTGGTGCAGTAACTTTTTTCCATTTTATTAATGTTTATATAATATGATCCCCACTCGAGGAGATGAAATATTTACTTAAATTTATATTTCCATTTTTTCGCTCTTGTGTCGAGGCAAAGCGCAGCGTTGAGTTCTGCCACTCAACAAGCAATGCCTCCAGAATTTGGCAGAAAGTGGGGAACGGAGTGTCATAACACTAAGTTCCCTCTGCTTACCCTGCTGTGTACGGGATACAGCGTGAAGTTGATTTATTTATTTTTATTTAGTTATTTTCAATTCTACTCTCAAGAAAGAAGACAAGGCGCGGCGTTTTCAGTTCCACCACTCAACACGCCATCTCTTAAAGATGCAGGGGGGAACCAAGTTTCAATCAAAACGTACAAGAAAGCTATTACCATTTCCATTTACCTACTTTTCAATATCCACAAATCCAATAGATCTATTGAAAGTAATACATCATAAAAACAACGGGACTATTAGCGCGGGAATAATGAACGCTATCGACTGCATCGTCACAAGCGATGGTAGCAAAAAGCCGCAATAAAATTGATTTATTACAATGATCCTGCCTAAATTTTGTTTGGTTTATTGAGAAAATAAATTTTAGGGTAGAGAAAAAGATAGATAGAGAAAAAAGAGAGATTTTTGATACAAAAAGTGTAATATAATTTGTTTAATTTAAATTACGCTGTATCCCGAATAAAGTACGGTAGGCAAAGTCTCCGTTATCCACTCTTCAAGACATAGTATGTTTAACGAAACTCAACGCTTCGCTTTGACACCCAAATGGGATAAAAATGAAAATAATTTACATACATCACTCAAATAAATATATTAATTATGTACAACGTTTTATAGCTGTTTACTATTGAAATTATTTGTTTTATCACCAGGTTTACTGACACTCGTATGAAGTCAGATCAAATGCCATCTGTTATTAATTGTTTCAGTCTTCGCATTCAGGAATCGGGAATGAATGATTTTTTATTAATGTATGTACTGAAATCTCATGTTTATTCGATATAAATGTTCGAGCTTATTAAAATTCTACGGAAATTGGCTTAATATAAGCTTTATATTTGTATACATATATATAAAGCTTATTAAAAGCCAATTTCGAATGCATATATACAAACATGGACGGGATTAGTTGTGGGTTCGCTTCCTACACGAAGAAATGAAATATTTAATATTTTCATTTGCTCGCTCAGGTAACGAGGCAAAGCGTGGCGTTGATTTCTGCCTCTGAATATGGAATACCTCCAAAATTCGGTGGAGTGCCTCAACACTAGGTTCCCAGGTTCCCTATTCTGCCTATTCTGCTGATGAAAACGAAAAAAAATAGTTTTACCTGTGGCTTCGACCGTGTATTTAAATAGAAATAACTAAAGATTGTGTATGACACATGGCACATTCTAAGTGCCTCAGGTAAATGCGACCAAAGCTGCAGTATGTTAAATTGAAACTCTACCAACGTGATAAAATATAACCCATAATAGCTTTCCTCAATAAATATACTTACCAAAATAATCTTATTATTTTGGTAAGTACCTTTCAATTCTAATTGGTAGTTCTTGATATAAGCACGTTCAACCAAACAAACTTTTCAGCTTTATAATATCAAGTATAAATTAGAAAGCATAAATTGAGCACAACGTAGCATCATAAAAAAGAGCGGCGTTGAGTTCCGTGAACTGAGTGTAACAAACCAGATTTTTTTTGCCTTTTTAACTATACGTAAAATATAGCGTACAGGTAAAGAAAATAAAACTTTGAAAAGATATTTGAAAAGAAAATCATAGTAGCCGGACATTTCTGTCACTCGTTTCATTTTATTCACAAATTCGACAATACCCACATACTACTTATATATATATATATATATATATATATATATATATATATATATATATATATACATGTACACATATTTTTAGAAATATTAGCATGTTCAGCGTAAATGTAGCCCAGCCATAGGTTCATTTTCTGGCTACGTTCCAAAACCATTATAAAAGTTTCTGCGCAGCTAAGTAGGATAGTAATAAAATATTAAAGCGAGCGAAATGAAAATGCGTTGCCCCGTTTCGCGGCTGGTCTTTTGATTGATTAAATTCGTATGTAACTGAATAATATGTTAATGAATGTATGGGTAGCCATCTTATTACAATATGGATGGGAAATACAAAACTTAAGCCGAAAAGGTGATTCAGTGCAGCAATTATGTGAGGCTAATACAACATAATATGCATATAATGCCCATATATTAAAAATAAAAAAAAATAAATCAGCTTCACGCTGTATCCCGCACACAGCAGGGTAGGCAGAGGGAACCTAGTGTTAAGACACTCCGTTCCCCACTTTCTGCCGAATTCTGGAGGCATTGCGTGTTGAGTGGCAGAACTCAACGCCGCGCTTAACCTCGACACCAGAGCGAAGAAATGGAAATATAAATTTAAGTAAATATTTCATCTCCTCGAGTGGGGATCGAACCCACAACCAGTCGATTTTACAGTCACACCTCGTGCCGCTGCGCCACGACCGGCCTCAATATTAAATATGAGATATCATATTTTCTTTCTATTTAAGATTCAAGTTTCACACATAATTAGTAGGATAGGTAGAGGGAATCTAGTGCTAGGACATTTACAAACTAATGTCATTTTTTGCTTATTGAGAGACTTTGCATATTATGTGACAAAATCTATGTGTGTTTCCCAACTTTAACAGTGTAACAGTATGTACCTTAGATATAAGTTAAAAATAAATAAAATAAAATATGCATGGCAATATACATAAATAACATAGTTAATTATGAATAATACAATTTATATATTTTTAATACCATATTAATCGAGACGAGTTCATGTATTGTCGTCCCGAATGTCGCAACCGTCGTTTCGTATATATCGTGGGTGCAGAACTCGGAAGGCAGCGGTCCAGTCAAACTGTCAACTACTACGTACGTAATAAATAGTATTTTTAAAGGTGTTTGGGATATCAGTTACAACAGTTCCTAGTATATTTTCATTGAATCACATCAAAAATCAAATGAAACAAAATAAATATACATATTTTTTTCTATTAGACCCTTACGACCTGTTACGAAATGTCAAGGTATATTAAAATGTCAATAGTGTCAGTCGTATAGGAGGCTACCACAGGATATATCAAACTTATCAACAATAGGATATTTAGTTACGGCCTATGATCTAGGCACACAAACACGGACTAAGCTATTTACTGCAATACGGTAGCTTTTATTGACACAGAGTCGTGTGGGTTAAACCGACAAATATAGCACTAAATTGATCCATGACCAAGAATATTTGATGATTCAAATAACTGGTTCATAGAATGTATATAACTGATAAATAACTGGTTCACAAAATGTATATTGCATCGTAAAGCAGTGGCACAGCGTCTGATAATAAACGCGACGCTTCTAGGTTCAATTGCTACTTAAGAATGACAACACAAAACATGGCGTTGAGTTTCACCACTCAGCATGCAATGTCTCGAAAATTGTCTTAACATTAATACACTCTACTGCTTACCCGGCTTTTTTTTTCTTTTTTTTTATAATTTTAACTATACACTACAGACACGTGGCCCGTACTTTTTTTTAACTTTTTCATTATTATCAGCTAATCAACAGTTTATATTTATCTGCTACTTAAATAAGGCTTATAACTAGAGATAATTATCTAAATGTTTAATGCCTAAAAAGTCCAGGTATTTTTAGATTGCCTTTTTTTTGTAAACATTTCACTTATTATCTATTAATTTAATATACTTACCCGGCTATAAGTAGTATAACGTGTGAAGCTAAAAAGGAAATAATATATACAAATATGACATCCCAAAAAAATATCTTATAACTATACATAATTACTATTATCATCACAGCTGTTTTTTACGTATTGCTGTATATAGGCCTTTCCCAAGGATCTCTATTAGGTCACTTGATAGAAGGCCTGACCATTGAGCTGACTTTCCGGTTTGCTGCTGCCAGTCGAGAACTTTTCCATATACTTACTTTAAATTTATATTTCCATTTCTACGTTCTGGTGTCGAGGCAAAGCGCGGTAGTACGGTAAGGTTGAGTTCTACCACTCAACACGCAATGCTTCCAGAATTTGCCTAAAAATGGGGGACGGAGTGACTGACACTAGGTACCCTGCTGTGTTTGGGATACAGCGTGAAGCGATTTTATTTATTTTGTTATTATTATTATTATATTATATTACTTCATTGGTAAGTACAAAGTACACGAAGAATAAAAATCCAATATCATCAATACATATAATAAAAATGAAACTGATCGCTGTCCATATATGAAAGATATAATTGTGAGAAAATTTAATATTAGGCGTTTATGTAATAGAACCTAAAACAATCCTTATAAATATAAATTGTCTATTTGTTAAAACTGTAGGTACACGCTCTCAGAAACAGCTTCACCGATTTGAATGCAGTTTTCTCTATTATGTTTCTTCAAACTTCCCATAACATTTAGTATTTGTTTTATATCATAAAGAAAAAAAAATAAAACTTGCACAGATGAAGCCGCGGGCACAGCTACTCCGTGGATAAATCGAAAAGTCGCAAAAATAAAAATTAAAGTGCACCACGAAGTTCGGAGTTTGTTGTGCCAACTTAGCGAGCTCGTTTATTGAATCAGATTTTTCCCAAAGGAAATCATTGTTATAGGTTTGTCTGTATACACTGTACAGCCACAGAGTAGGTGATTTGGAAATGTTGAGTTTTTGCATTTATTTGCTAGTAAATGCTAAAATAACGGATATATTTTAATTTTTTTGTGTTTCGTATGAGCGCGGCGTTATGTTCTGGCACTAAGTGTAAACGGTTTGTTTTAATATTAGATTCCATTTTATCTATTTACTCTGCTATATATATAATACGTTGCTGCTTTTTTTTCTATTCTATACCCAAAAGGGTAAAACGAGATCCTTTTACTAACATAATTGATTTACTAAGTTAATTGATAAACTCTTTCTAGCCCCCAACGTAAAGAGAGTGTTATAAATTTGACGTGAATATGTGTCTGTCTGTAGAACTGTAGCTCCTGAATTAACTTGTAGCTCTGAAAGAACCTATTTGTTTAACAATAACTTCTCATGTTTCCTTTGTCCCCTGCTATGTGTGGCATGCAACGAGAATTTAAAAAAATAACCATTCCCCAAGAGGAGATCGAACCTCGTCCCGCTTACACTCAGACACTGTTCAAAAGATAAAGAAAATAGATATTTTCTGTTACGTAAAGTAATATATTATTCTTCATTGTACATTCGCTTTTAGTGATAAGGCTCTAAGGCGTTCTTCCTTTGTAACTTTTTTAGTTTTGGATTTCCTACCACAGTGGAATGAAGTATGTAAGCATTCGTATACAAAAGAAAAACTTTTAAATTATACCTTTAACATATTATAAAATGTTTTTCAATTTTGTATATAGCTTCACACTGTATCCCGTATATAGCCGGGTAGGCAGAGGGACTCTAGTATTAAAATATTATACTGTTTCTAATTTAAACATTTCCGTGTCCCACTTTTCATGGAATTTGCGCTTTGCCTGGTTACCAAATAAAAGAACGTAATATAAGTGGTAATCGACCCACGACAGCAAATATTCAAAAGTATATTTTTGACTATTTGAAAGTATTCCACTCCACTCCACTAAGGATAGAAAAGTATTTATAGAAGACAAATATGAACGAATCAAAATATGAACGTAGCGGGACCCAAACCCGGGCCTCTTAGAATCCATCCAAATTTTGGTCAGTAAAGTAAAAATAAAAAGTAAGGAAAGTCTTAGTTATGAAGTATTTAGTTTGTTACGGAAATTCCATAGAAAATCTCAACAAAATATGTCTGAATGCCCCTAGCAAAGCATATTAAGGGTTGAGTAATTGGTATGATTCAGTTGTCAACTAATTCTTACGTGACGTTAATTTCGGGAAAATGGAGGAAACGACGACCCTGCGAAGATTGGATAGGATCGTATAAAAATAAGTTATATAATATGTATATAGATGCCGTTGTGGCACAGTCGGACTTGTAAGAGTTGTGGGTTCGTTCAACATTTAGAGGAATAAATTATGTTTATTTCTTTATTTTGGTCATTTGAATAAATTAATAATACAATGGCCTTCTAAGGCCAGTCGTGCCGTAGGAGCACAAAGAACACAGAATTGGGAAATTAAATATTTAATATTTTCATTTTCCTCTATCTGATAACGAGTCAGTCAATGTTTTTTGCCTTGACACCAGAGCGAACAAACGAAAATATTAAATATGTTCTCCTCGAGTGGAAATCAAACCCACAACATGTCGCGTTTACTGCCATACGCTTGTGTCCCTGACACTGGCCTCAAATTTTTATACGTTTTTAAAAATTTATTTAGCAAGATTTTTATACAGAAACACACAAAAAATATGTCTAGAATAATTATGATTTATGTTATATTATTATTCCACCCTAAAAATTCACTACAACCTATATAGATGTGTCACGCAAGTATTTTTAATTCACATTGACATCATTTCTTTGAGACACGCTACATTGTACGAGGGTGGAATAGTTGCTATAATTAATTACATTTCCGATGGGGTAACATGTTTAGCAAATAACTACTATAATAGTTAAGGAATATTAAAATGAATATAGTATAGAGAAGCTTGTGTATTTTTTTAATTAGTTTGATGCTGTATTTCGCACACAGCAGTGTAGGTAGAGGGAGCCTAGTGTTAAGACACTCCGTTGCCCACTTTCCGCCGAATGTATCGAGGCATTGCGTGATGCTTGGAGGAACACAACGCCTTGGTGCCAGAGCGAAGAAATGAAAATATTTATAAATAATAATTCATTCTTCCAAGTGAGGATGGAACCCACTACCACACTCTTGTTCCTCTGCGCCACAACGGCCTCTAACTACAAATATAATTTTAAACTTTTTTTTTCTATATTTTTTTATATAATATATACTGCGTACCCTGCTATGTGTGGGATACAGCGTGAAGCTATAAAAATATATATAAAACTCTCGAATGACTGCTAAAGATAATTGAAATTTAGTAGAAGTAGGTTAGGTATTGTAGAGGATCCTTTAGAGAAGATTTGTAAAAATTAAAAGAGAATGGTCATTATTATTTTACTTATTAAAATCCATACAAACAAACTGTCAGGCCTCACGCCTGACTTTCGCCATTTTCTACACACACTTCACAGCAGGATAAGCAAAAAGAACCCAGTGCTGAAGCACTCGCTAAACGTACACTAGCTGCGTCCCCATTATGACACTTCCGTCCCCCTCTTTCCGCCGAATTCTGCTCAAGCTGAGACTGGAAGCATTACGTGTTGAGAAATCAATGCCTCGCGTTTGCCTCGTTACCAAAGCGAAAAAATGAAAATATTAAATATTACATTTCCTCTAGTGGAAATTGAACCCCAACATATATTAAACACACAAACACAGATTAACACAAAAGTTTAATTGATCATTTGTCTACACTCTTTCCGGTGAGTTTGCATCCGTCCTAATCCTGGCTTCGACAGGCCATCAATCCATTTCAACGTCCGACCGCGTTGAACAGTCGAATGGGCGCGGATAAGACAGCTTACGAGTACCTAGTGGTAATGAAACTAGTTTTATATAGTCGATATGTCGTTTACTTTAGTGTGTATTGTGTGTAATTGTAAATTAGTTAAGCTTAAACCTCACTTATGTATAAGTCAGGTTGTTTTTCTTGCGCTTTCTTGTTACCTGAGGGAGGGATTGAAAATAATTAATTCCTTCGAATGGGAATCGAAGTTACAATTGTCGCCTTTACAGTCTCACAGTAGCATAGTATTACAGTGTATACTAATATACGGAAATGTGATGACTGTGGGCTAAATTCCAACTCGTGAGAATGAATTATCTTCATTTCTTATTACCTAATTTTTTTTTTAATGGTGAGGACAAGACGAACGAGCATACAGGTCACCTGCTGGTAAGTGATCTTCGCCGCCCACAACAAACAAAACAAACCACGGTGTTAATTTCCACCATTCGACACGCAATGCTGGTGATGCATGAGAAACGGAGTGTCTTATCACTAAATTTACCTACCCTGCATATACATTTAACATTGTTCCATTGTACCACGATATCTATCTATATAAAATTTCCAATATGGTATCGTAATTCTATAAACGAAGCACAAGAACACACAGAAGTATAGCAAACATTCGTGGCAACAATACTTTGAACAAACATGGCTAACAAGCTGTGTCTATGTGAAATTCTACCATATTACCTTGTAATAGGGAGTTGGAATTATTATATAAAATATTTTTGGGCAATAAGCTTAACTTATGACAGATCCGTAACTAGGATAAACTAGTTTTTGAGCGCGGTTTTACTTAATATTTAGGTTTTTTGCACAACATTTTAATTTTTTTGAAGGGATAGGCTGAGGGGATGCAGTGTTTTTTTTTCTTTTTAGATTCACGATTCATTCCACATAGAAGGCTAGGCATACCCTCAATCTTCTACCTAAATTCGTTTAGCGTGCGCACAGCGTGGACGTGTAGAGATCAACGTCGTGACTTGTCCTTTATGTATATTTTCACGTCCGCAGAGCAGAATTGAAAATAATTAACTCCTTCGAATGAGAATCGATTCCACAATCATTGCGAGATGGCCTCATAATGTAACTTACAAAAGTTACATTATGCGGCCATCTCGCGATGGTTGTCCAGGATAATTGGACGGATGGATGTCCAGGATACATCGTTAAACTAAAAGAGTTTAACATTGTATCATGGATATAGTAGGGTAGGGAGGGGGAACTTAGGAACCTAGAGTTAAGACACTCCGTTTACCCGTTCAGGGCGGAAAGCGAAGAACCGGAGAAGCGGGAAAGCGGTAAACTACCTTACTAAATGCTGGTTGAAAGATTGTAACGACAGTCTTTTACTGAACGTATGTATTTCACAACTCCACTCAATGGACAGACTGCTAACGTCTACTGTCGCCGGTGATAGTGGTGGAGGTGATAGTGGTGTGCACGGCTATGTTTGTCTGTTTGTACTAGTGTTAGTATGAATGAGTGAATGTATGAAGAATCAACTTGTACGAGTACACGTATGTACTACAACAGTGAGCCTATAAAAAAATAAACTTAAGCTACTACCCTCTATTCCATTATGCGAGAGAACTTAACGGCTTCACGCAAATAGAATCTTATAAAATTAACTTACCGAGCGAAACTTGTTGAAATTAGTTTATTGCGAACGTGACCCTTTAGTTCTATTTTTTTTATCGGTTTCCGCCTTTTCTTCTGATAGTAATTTACTTAATACGTATAGTTGATTCCAGTAGTTGAGTAAAGAAATACACGATGATTGTAGGTTCAATTTAAAAAAAGTAACTTAGTTGTACGGCGCCGGTTGCTGGGACGGTTGTTACGCAGCGAAGACAATGTCGAGGAACGACTTTTAAGTTTAGTAGGAAACAGAAAATTTCAAAATGATGTACTCTCCATCTAATGTACAAAAAAGTATAAAATAAAAAAGGACCGGTCAAGTGCCAGTCGGAGTTGCCCACGAAAAGTTTCGTCACATTATTTATAAAAATGGCAATAAAATCTTGTTTATTGTATGGGAATCCTTTTAAATACTATCTAATTATCATTGTTCATGAGATACAGCCTGGTGACAGACAAATCGACAGACACTGGAGTCTCAGCAATAGTATTTCGTTTTACTCGTTGGGTACTGAACTGTTATAAATGCATAGAACTAGACACATATTGCATATATCATTTATTTTAAAAGAAATAAAATAAAAGGTAAATATAGTAACAGGGAATAGGTCTATTTACAAAGTTTTCCGGGGTTCAGTAAAGTAACGGTCTACGGAAGTGAATGTGAGTGGCTTTCCCGGTCTGATCAACTGTATTTTTCTATTGAAACTTACTCTAGTTTAAATTTTTGTATGCAGTTTTATATATATTTGAAATTTGTAATTAACTATATCTGTGGTATTTTTTATTAAGCCTTAAAGCTTTAAGACTTGTCCCTCTGACGTGATCAGAGATATTGTGTATCAGTAAAATTTTAGTTTTTTAAGATTTATAGGGACTACTATGTGATAATTGAAAGGCTGAACAAAGTTTTGTTATAGTATTCATAAGTCTAAAGTGAAGATTCCAGTAGATTTTTTTGAAATTTTAATAAGAGACTTTAAAGCATTATTTTTTTTATCAGTTACACGCTATATCCCGCACACAGCAGGGTAGGCAGAGGTAACTTAGTGTTAAGACACTCCATTCCCCATTTTCTGCCGAATTCTGGAGGCATTGCATGTTGAGTTGCAGAACTCAACGCCGCGCTTTGCCTCGACACCAGAGCGAAGAAATGAAAATATAAATGTAAATAAATATTTCATTTCCTCAAGTGGGGAACGAACCCACAACCAGTCGATTTTATAGTCACACTCTTGTGCCTCTGCGCCACGTCTGGCCTCATAAATTATAATAAGCTAATAATAATTTCATATTTACTAACAAGTTTCGGAAATTCCATTATGTAATCCTCTACATGGGTATTTTACACATCAACGCCTGCCAATAATTTCGGATGACTGTTGAATAGAAGTAATGCGATGAACAAAATATATAATATAATTGTATTTTAGAGCGTATGTATTGAGAGTATCTGACTGGAGTAATGTGATTGTTGTAGTTTTAATATCCGTTTGAAGAATATCTGAAATAAAATATAAAATAAAAAAAAAACTAAAATAGAAACAAAATAAAAATCTACGCCAAAAATAAAAATCTAAGCGAAATCTGAGGAGCTTACTAAAAACCTCTGAAGAATTTCATTAATCAAGTCCTAGTTTCATCATCAGACCAGGTTGAAGATACCATATTGTCACCTAGCAAACCCATAAGTGTTGATAACAATTATTACGAATGGCCAATCTAGTTACGATTAATTACATATTTATAGGTCAAGTAATTTATAATAAAATCTTTTTAAAATTTTACGAGGCTCGGTAGGCATACCATACCTACCTACCTACTTCCTACCATATATACCTCCATGTAGACCAACTATCTGGTCAAGATCGTGGAAAGCCGCTGGATGTAGGCAGTGCAGAACAGTTTAACGTTGACATCCTTGGGGTAGGTATGTCTAACCGTGTGTAAAGTAAAAAATATGATGATGATGAGGATAACTCATCGGAAGGCAGTTCTGTTCAGAAAATCTGGGAAGAAACTTAACAGTTTTTTTGACCTTTAAAAAGTGGAATGGTAAGTGTTGGAGTATATATATTAACTGCTAACAATACGTTCCCTATACTTACCACGCTATAATCATACAAAATACAGCGTGAAACTAGGAATTTATTGTTGTATTTCCTCAACAAACAATGATAGGCAATGTGGGTTAGAGAGCTCGTTTCCAGAAAGAGCAGAAGCTAACTTGCTTTGAATTTCAATTTGCAAGTATCTAACCGCAATATGCGGTTGTGTTTTACCGATCTTCAATAAATTGTAACTATCGTGGTGAATGATGAATTTGATCCCTGGTTGAGACAAAACAATATTTTCTGACTTATTTTTTTGTAGCTTCATTCTGTATCAATCACATGGCAGTTGGCAGAATTGACGGAGGGAGCCTGGAAACTTAGTGTTCAAAGAGCCCGTTCTCCATTAAAACACTTAATTTTTTCCACTTTCCGCCGAACTGTTGAGAAATTGCGTGTTGAGTATCTACAGAACTCAACTGCGTGCTTTGCCTTCCTTTTTCGGTTATAATGATGAGTTTCGTCTATATCTATTATTAGTACTTGATATAACTACACAACTCCCAATCATATCTAATACAAGACGAAAGATATTTACTATTATTTGATATTTAGAGACAGTAAATCGAAACGTTTCATTTTATTATCTGAATAAAACGAACTTACCATCTCTGTGCTAAAATATGTCACGTATTCACATAAATGTATACTACAGTACCAAATGGATGTGAACATATATGCTTTGTTTTGAGCTTCACTCTGTATTCTGATTATAGCAGCGTAGGGAGAGGCAACCCAGTGTTAAGACACTCTGTTCTCCATTTTTTGTCTATTATAATTTTGTCTGAAAATAACTTATTGCCCTGAATAGGAATTGAATCTATAATTGTTGCTGCCACAGTCTGACACTATCTCGCTGCACTAGGTCTTAAACATACGATATAATATAAATATTAAATTGATAGTTTTAAAATATGATTTAAAATTCAATTGAAAATTTCCTGAAACTGATACGAAAAAAATCCTATATATCTTAACTTGTGGAATAAAATTGCTTTAGCGGTTTTATACATTACAGGTAATATCGGTAGAGGACAAGAACAAGATGGTAGCGATTTAAATAAATAAAATATTAGAAGCCAGTCGTAGCACAGGGGCACAATCGTGCGACTGAAAGCACGACAGGTTGTAGGTTCGATTCCAATTTGAGATGTTATGTTTTTTATTTTCATTTCCTCCGCATTCCGCATACATCATGGTAGGTGGAAAGTATCTCACCACATTTCACCCAATTGTCGAGATTCTCTCTAAAAATCACACATCTTATTCTTTACTTATTAAAAAGTATGAACGCAGAGGAATCGAACCCGCGCCTATTCTCTAAAATATTTTTATTCCTAATGTAATCAGTTAGTTAAATAAAATAAATATTATGATTCCCACTATAAACCCACCCACGTTATATCCCTATAGACCTGTAGACGTTACATTATAAATGCTCCGCGGATACAGCAATTCACAAGGAAACTGAATTTTACTGAATTTTATTTCTCGATACGAATACTTATAGCCTACGCTGTAGTTCTGCTTGTGCTTTTGTTTTATTAAATTTTATTATTGAACTAGCAACCAGCTCGTGGCTTCGCCCGCATAAACTACTAATTTGTTTACTTAATATTCAGTAAAACAAACAGACTTAGTAATTTGATATGAAGCATATGTAACACCTTATTAAATAAGGTTGTTATAAAATTAGCTTGACACCGACTTCATAATTATAAAAGGTTTCTTTAATTATTTTTGCTTAACAAAATCAAAGCACGTTTTACTTTATGTTAAGTAAATCTAATTTTTACTTTTTAGTTTATTGTTTGAAGTCGGTTTTTTTTTTTGTTGAAAAATAAATTTATTATTAATCGACTTCTGTAAAAAGAGGTTATCAACTCGACTGTATTTGTTTTTATATTTGTTACCTCAAAACTTTTGACTGAGTGAACCCATTTTAATGCTCCTTTTATATTAATAAGCTAGTGCGCTCATTTCTGACTATAGTATCTATGAGAAAATTACATTTCTTAAATTTGCATTAAATATTTACGCGATAAATGGACGAATAACTCAATATCAATGTAACCAGTTTCGATTATTCTTTTTTTATGGGAAAGGGTACGCATTAAGTGTAGTGTGATGAAAGTTTGGTTAAGTTCTGATTATGAAATCTGGTTGAACTTGAAGAAGTAATTTTTTTTGTTAAAAATTATTAATTATGTTATAATGAATTAAAAATAAAATCAGCTTCACGCTGTATCCCGCACACAGTAGGGTAGGCAGAGGGAACCTTGTGTAAAGACACTCCGTTCCCCACTTTCTGCCGAATTCTGGAGGTATTGCGTGTTGAGTGGCAGAACTCAACGCCGCGCTTAACCTCGACACCAGAGCGAAGAAATGGAAATATAAATTTAAGTAAATATTTCATCTCCTCGAGTGGGGATCGAACCCACAACCAGTCGGTTTTGCAGTCACACCTCGTGCCGCTGCGCCACGGCTGGCCCCTATGTTATAATGAAAACTATCCAAAGTGTATTAGGCTTTGAACTATTACCATGTTATAATTCATTCAATAAATAAATTGTATTTTTATTATTTTTATATCTTTCATGTACATGTAATGTTCATGGAGATGAAAAAAGTCTACTCTCGGTTAACACTTCATATATTCTATACCACTTAAAAGTACGTATAATTTGAAAACACAATCAACCACAAACATATATATATATATATATATATATATATATATATATATATATATATATATATATATATACACATATAAAAGAGAACTCGAAAGTTACAATAGTGTAAGGTTGGGGCAAAAGTATTGTCGTATTATTTATACAAACGAAAATATTTTAATATAAATATTTTTTAGGTATATTTTTTCATTTATTTATAATATGTATGTGCCGTTTTGATCGATGACTTCTTGCCATCTTGTGGGTAGTGCCATGATCGCATTCCTGTAGAAATTCAGAGATTTTTGATTAAAAAATTGTGTTCATAGTGTTCTTTTGAGGTTAGTTTCTAAAGAGTTCTGCAATGTATTATAAACAGGTAGATATCTGATGGAGCAAGGTCAGGGCTATACGGAGCATCCATCAACACATCCCAGCCAAGGTCTCTCAATTTTCGCTGAATGGCTATTGATGAGTGCGGTTGTCATGGTGGAATACCACGCCCTTCCTGCTCACCAGCTCCGGCCAGTTCTTCTCAATAGTTTTTTTTAACCTCGTCAGTTGCTGACACTAGAGGTCAAAATCGATACTTTTACTCGGTGGACGATTCCTTTCCAATCCCACCATACACATAGCATCACTTTGTTCCGGGTCAGGCTGGGCTTTGCCACGGTCTGTGCGGCTTATCCATGCTTCGACCATGATCTTTTTCGCATATTCTTATCGTAAGTCACCCATTTTTCATCAACCGTAATCAACCGTTTATGAAACGGAAACACGTTAAATTAAGGTTCTCTCAGTGAGATCATGTGGTACCTAAATGTCAAGTTTTTTCTTGTACTCAGACTTTCGTAAAACTGTGTTATGATAAACATCCAGTTCTTCTGCAATGTCGTAGCTACTTTTCAAAGATGGTTGGTGGAAGAAAGACTGATTTTTTCTGCCACAGGGCGTTCAGAGCGAACCTGATCTTTGACACTAAAATTTCCAAACTTGAAACGCTGAACCACATTTGTGCTACTCTTAGTGATACCGCATTAGGTCCGTAAACCGCACAAATTGTATTCGCGGCGTTCGTCGCATTTTTACCTTTTTTGTTATAAAACTCTAAAATGTACCGAATTTCTTCGTCATATACGTTCATTTTACTTGCTTGATAAACAATTGAAAAATAGCGGGAATTAGTTTTTTTTTTATTTATTGCATCTTCAGAATATCACATTTAATGGCATTTAATTGTTAAGCCAGCCAGTTACATTCAGTACAGCCAAAGAGGTTTGATTACTAATAATAAGTTCAAAATACGAAAATACTTTTTCCCCGACCTATTATTAAGAAATAACTGAGAAAACAATGGAACGTATATAAAGCGTATCGAGTGGCAAGCATCGACTATTAGAATTATTATCTGCCGTCGACAAGGAGGTAGATGTGAAAACGACAACTCTTTAGCGGTTCGGTCGACGATAGCGAGCGCTTTCATATAAATATACTAAATACGAATACTTACTATAAAATATATAGATTCCATTAAATGTATGATTTTATGTATCTATATAAATGACAAATAAATAAATTACGATATTGAAATATATAATAGTTCCCTACATTCAGAATTGAATTTTCTATTATTATAAAAAGAGAAGAGACACGTTATGGCATAGTTGAAATGATTAGATAATATAGTAGGGTATGTAGAGGGAACCTAGTGTTAAGACACTCTGTTTCCCTACACATTACCTATTTGTCGAGATATTGTGTGCTAAGTGACACAACCAATCTTCGCATAGGCTTAATACCAGAGGGAGGAAATTAATATAATCTATTTCTTTTAATTCAGCGTTTTCAATTTTAATTCGGCGTTGAGTTCTGCCACTCAACACGCAATACCTCCAGAATTCGGCAGAAAGTGGGGAACGGAGTGTCTTAACACTAGGTTCCCTCTGCCTACCCTGCTGTGTGCGGGATACAGCGTGAAGCTAATTATTTCTTTTAATGCATTTGAACTCACAATGGACTAAAATGGCCATGTGCATTTAATATATATTGCTAGAAGTTGGTAGCGGTTAACGTTTAAAAAAAAAACACGATAAAAACACATATCGTCTATACGTTTCTAAACTATTCAGAAAGAGATACTATTTAATTGCAATAAGTGATATGTATCACCTAATAACAATACCTTACACGAGTTTCCTTCCAATAAGGGCCGTTGCCTACAAGCAACTGCCCCTGATTGACACAATTCCACTGCTTTTATAGTTTTTTTCACCTACATCTACTGTCTTTTACACGAGTTCGTTAACAATATAACAATTTCGATTCAAACCAGTAGTTCCTGGAATTAGGGCGTTCAACGTTTAATTAAAGCGTTTTGAGTGCTAAAGAAACTCTTTAGCTTTATATTCGTATAGATACCATACAATTAACATAGAGAAAGATAAAATAATAATAAACTTTGGTAAAAAGACGATTTTGTACTGAGTTTTGTAATTCAATATCCACTGTCTAATTACGATACCATTTTGTATAGAAGTCTGAGCCCATCGCAGGGCAGTATCGATACTCGCTCAAATTTAAAGCCACTCCGCTCTCCGCTTTACATAAACTTAACAAATTTTATATGATATTTAACTGCTATAGTTACTTTTATATATTTATTATATTTAGTTAGAAAAAAAAGCCAAATATTTCTAAAATAAACCATTTCCATCATTGCAAATTGAATACACTACTATCACATTTATTATCAGAAATTCCTCTTGTGCTACTATCGTCATATCACCATGTAACTTAGCATTCAATTAACTAATCTACCTAAATCCTGAACACCTAAGCTTTGTTTACGATTTAATATAGGATTTGAAACCGTAGTCCTTGGACTTAGGGGTTATAATTAGACATGATATACAGGTATTGATTGCTGAGATGTGTTGACATGTTACAGACATACATCATGACGTATATCATGTTAGATTAAAAGATTAAATATATAATTCTTAATCATGCTTGCGACAAGTTGTGAATCGATTCCCACTCGAAGAAATGAAGTGTTAAATATTTCCATTTCCTCGTTCTAGTAACAAGACAAAGTGCTGCGTTGAGTTTCACCATTTAACACGCAATGCGCCAAGAATTCGGCGAAAAGTGGGCGATGGAAATGTATTATATGAGATGTAGTATATGGGAACGGCGCAACTCAACGTTGCGCTTTGTCTGCCAATGCCTGCTGGAACCGCAACAAAAAATCTAAGCTATACGAAGCTATAGCTAAAAACAGTTTTTTATTGATCAGATTATCTTTGAATGTAGTTTTAAATGAAAAACGTTCTATCCCGTTCTCGTAAGAATTTCCAAAAATCCTGTCTCAGTGTTCACTTCCTAAACGACACTTTCAACTTTATAAGCCGTTTTTAAGTAGTTTAACATGTGCGTTGTCTATCAATTACTCAGTAACGGAAGAATTTCATATACATATATAGGTATTTAACTACAAATCCATACTTTTACCCTTCAAATTTGTAATTTTACACTTTAAATTCATCCTTTTACCATATCAAATTAACAATTTACCATATCAATTCATCATGTTAAATCTTGAATTGATTTCTATTCATTATTTTAACTTCAAATCTTACTCTTCTAATTCACCTAAGACACAAAAAATTCAAAATATTTACTATCAAATTAATAAATATAAGATATTTTAAAGCAACATTATCTAATGCAGCCGCCACCAAAACTTCACGAAATTCATATATATTTACAGATTTTTCATTACAATTTTATTATAATAACAACATTAAAAAATACGAATAACAATAACGACAGTGACCCAAGTAATCATTAAATAAATTATATTTTAACACAATCGATTTATCCGAACGCAATTTTAATCAAAACTCAATAAGTGCCATAATTTAATATTGACAGTAAAATTGTCATATAACTTTAATTTCATTGGATCCGTCAAATTGAATTGTGGATGAAAATTGTATAACAAAAATCATTATATCAAGTAAAGTATGTATATATGTATGTTAATATTCATTTAATGTCATATACGGAATTGTGTTGACTGTTATGTTAGACTAGTCGTCACTGATAGCGAGTCTATAAGGACACTCGGTTTTCCAGTTCCCGTCGATGGGTTCGATTCCCTCTCGTGGGAATGAAATATTTTTATTTTATATTTTTTAGCTCTGGCAACAGCATAAAGTGCAGCATTGAGTTTCGCTACTCAACATGCAACTTATCGCAAATTCGGTAGAAAATGAAGAGCGGAGTGTCTTTATACTAGGTCCCTCTGCATACCCTCCTATTTGCATAATGTATCTCGCAAACCTAAAACCATTACATTTACACATAGATGCTTACTATGGCGCCACGTCTTTTAATTATAAAAACTCCTAACCTATCTACATATAATATTTATATATAAAACATTTCAACCATCTATTAGTAGTCCAATAGTTTCTATTGTGCCTGTCCGTCAATCAGTGCCGAAAGAGTTTAGGAAAATTTATATATATATATATAGATGCAATCGCTATATCTAGATTAAAGTAACCTTTATTTCTGACATTTATAGCTTATTGATTCAATAAATTGAATAAATGGCATGAATAAATCATATTATACAAGAAAGCAAAAGCAGAAATCAAGTTAATCTTATCACAAAACGAAACACCAATACGAAAAGTTCAAACATACTTCGAACAAAGATTTTCATTGTGCAGCTAATCCTTAAGTAATATTATCATTTTGTCCCGGACAAGATTGTAAGGAAAATACAACTTCTTCATTCAAAATCTAATTTTAATCTCACTTCAATTATCAGTTCCTATTGTTGGTTCACTTTTTAAGGGTTTAGAGTAAGATTTCTTCATTTGTTCAAAGAGATTTGAATTTTATTTAGCGAAAATACTTGTATTAGCGAAAATACGGTATTGCTTTTAAAAAGTGTTGTTTCTCAATATTATACACCATAGTGTTATATTGTACGACGATAGTTTTTTTATAAATAGTGAGAATAAAAAGTTCTCTAGGGACTATTTGGGTCAATCGCCTCAGATACTGATTTGAGTTGCTTACAATACAACTTTCTCACGTGTTAGTTGATACGGATTGGACAGAACCTAGTACTGAAAGATTCCACTTCTACCTTTCGCCCAATTCAATTGTCAAGTAGTCTCAAAGATTGGAATGATTTCAAAGAAAATGCGGCGCAGAGTGTTTTAACGCTACGTTCCTTTAGCGTACATCGTCATCTTTGCTCAATGCGATACACAATTATAACTAAGAATAACAGATAACAAGAAAAAGGAAGCTATAACTTTTACTGGTATGATAACAGTAAAAGTTATAGAAAGGTGAATGAGAAACGTCTATAACTGAAATCGGAAATTAATTAGCTGTCATCCCAATATGATGTTAGAAACAGAGAGGAGTCTGTGTAATGGCAACCGTTAATGCATTTCAAAGATAATCTTTAGGGGCAATTTGGTTTGACCATCACAGAAACTGCTTTGATCTCCTTACTCTACATAACCGTGGGTGAACGGTGAATCCATAGAAGGCTACGATAGTTTATTTACTTCCTTGTTTTTAGTATTTAGAAAAATATTGCTTAACCTAGACGTGGAAAAATAAAATACATATTTTAATAGCAAACATTAAATCCTTGGGTAATAACATGAGCCCTCGCTAATTGAATACAATCGAAGCGCAACGGTATAGTGCCTATCTGTAAACAAGACGTTAGTGGGTTCAATTCCTATCTCGAGTTGAGGCTCGCTATTCAACATTTAACATTTCGAAAATTAGGTGGGAAATGAGGAACGGAGTGCCTTAATATTATGTTCCCTCTGCATACACTACTGTAATCAAGATAAGAATATCAACGATCAACGACGTAAATTTAACATTATGACTTAAAATCACATCATATCTAACATATCGTTCCAAACAATAAAATCAATAACCGTTTGTCTCCAAATAAAAGAAAAGGAAAGGGTTAGAAGTCATCAAAATATTTATATAACCGGGATGTCAACACTTGTTCACAAGATATACGGTGGGTCTAATTTTATCATTCCCAAGCATATTTCATGAGAGCATATCATTTGTATGGCTTACGAGGCCATCTGATAAAACGGTAGTGGTTGTCATTGTGAAGATTTGAGAAAGAAATTGTTTATTCGGACCATTAAATATAAAGATTTATATTTAAGTTTTTGTTGACATTACATTGGATTCATTATAAACATTTCCGTCCCCTACTGTATATCGAATTTTTGAAGCATTGCGCGTTCAGTGGCAGAACCTAGCACCGCGCTTTGCCTCATTGCCAGACTGAAGAAATTTTGTTTGTTTAAATCACGCTATATCCCGCGCACACTTTGCCTCGACACCAGAACGAAGAAATTTATTTGAAATATAATTGAAATATAAATTTAAGTAAATATTTCATATCTTCGAGTCGGGATCGAGCCCACAACCAGTCGGTTTAACAGTCACACTTCGTGCCCCTGCGCCATGACTGACCATCAGAATTATATCATCAGAATTCACAACCATCACGTTTACCGTCGCATGGTTGTGCCCTTGAGCCACAACAAATTCATTCAATTTAAATACAATTATATTAAAATAGTACAAGCAGCCGAAGCCGGAAGTGGAACACTAGTTATTTCACAATTACTCCCATAAAGATTGAACCTGCAACCACAACGCTTACAGCCAGATATTATCCAACTACACCATAATGGCGTCCAAAGTTAATTATTCCTTTAATTTTCACATACACCGTATGCTATATCTTACAGCCGTTAGTTCAGAATTTAGAAGCTATTCCAGTACATTCCAGGCTATATACAATCTATAAGGGCAATTAGTATACTAATGAGGTTGTAAATTGTATATTTCGGTTAACATTTCAAATTTTGGATATTTTAGTGTCTTGGATTTCTGTAATTCTCGTTAGGGAACTGTCTCTACTTTTATTATATTGATAGTTCTGTTTAGGTCTCTTTGTACCAGCAATTTTTCTTTCGCTTAGTTTCATATAATGTGGTCCACTTCCATTTAGTAATGAACAAACAGTTTATTAATGCACAAAGCATATATACAATCTGTGCCTGTTTTCGCAGGTGTAAAAAAGGACAAGATATTAGTGTATTAGTTCGAGTCTATACTGTACATCCACTTAGTAGTCCTGAGTGCTATTACTTGCGTCTTCTTTTACACGAGATTCGTGGCTCTACATCATTTGCTGCTCTTAANTTTTACACGAGATTCGTGGCTCTACATCATTTGCTGCTCTTAAAACTGTATCTGGAGTAATACATCCGACATTTCAAGCGACATGCAATGCACTTGATTTGTTAGAGGATGAGGGACATTGAAATCGAAATTTGGAAGAAGCTTCATTAAGTTACTCTTCTCATAAACTTCGAGAACTTTTTGCTGTCATGATAGTTTTCTGCCAATTGGCAGATACCAAAAATCTGTGGAATAAACACCGCGACAACCTGTGTGAAGATATTAAAAGGCAATTTGAAAAGGAATGCGATAATATGTCATTGGTGCAAGAACGAAGTATTTAAAATTTATATCTGATTAATATTGAGGATGATGTTATATCTATGTCGGGAAAAGTTCTCTCGCGTTTTCGAATGCCATCTCCTTCGCGAAATCATGTCTCATTGACGCTGTTCACCCGATCTTCTCCTTTGTCAGCGTTTTGTGGCGTTCGCCGCCTATCAGACGGACATATTATAATATTAAATAAGTTTTTCGCCTGTGACACCGAGCGCTATATAACATCTCCCTCCGCAGATCAGCAACTATTCTTGAGAGGGAAAAGTTGCTAAAATTTTGTTGATATCAACTATAACTTCATGGGGGTTAATTGCAGTATCCATTTCGTGTTCATTATTTTTGTCTGTTGCTTCGTGTGGTGTGGTATTTTTTTGAGATTTGGAGCCGAAATCGTTTATAAGGAATTCCAATACCAAGTACACTTGCAATAATTAGTATTAAGTAATTTTGAATCGTGGTATGATGTATTTTATTGTCGTTGACTTTATTTAATTCAACTAGTGTCTGCAGGGCCAATGTTGAATTAATTGAGTGAAGTTTCCGGAGGTTGATAGAGTTTAATACTATTGCTGATGTTTTTGTCTCTCTTTAGTCTGGTTTATCTTGAATCATGTACGTAATTGATAGGCTTTTTACAGAGGAATAAAAAATTTATCTTCGGGCATTCAGCCTCTATGTACATCGAATTATTACTGGATGTTGCTTAGAGGTATGGTTTGGAATAACGAAATAATTTTATTACGAGAAAATTATTGGTCAAAGGACTAAGGATAGGAGAACGGCGATATTACCTTTATAATGAAAATTATTTAATTTTTTTAGAGAACAATAACAAGCTTAACACGACATTTACTTCTATTACATCTCAAAAAAATATGCCTGCGCATATTCAGCGAGTGTTCCAGTTAATATTAAGAATTTATACATTTCTTTATTGTTAAGCAAATATAAATGTAATTTTAGGTTTAATAAATGGAAGTACAATTTGGAATTGTGGCCTAGCTAATTTCGATCATATTTAACCTGATAGCCATATTGCAATCGTTAATATACTTAGTTATATGTTCTCTCATTCTATTACCCAATTTTAACTAATCTAGAGTTCAAAGATTGGAATATTGGATTGGAAACGTGGAATAATTAATTAAAACTAACTTACTACTGACTTAAAACTTTAACTAAAAGGAATAACTTAAAGATAGATGGAAAGCAACTCCAGAAAAATTCTAAAGTACTTTAAAAAAAAAATCGTACCTCTTTTGTATCTATGTCTTGATACGCCTCCCGCTGCACCACGATGTAGATCCGAGATAGCCGATGTCCTTGAGCAATTCAGTGACTTATATTTCGACTATCCTACCGACTGCGCCAGTTACGTAGGCTGCAATTGGAAGGTTAAGAAAATACGATTTTTATACTTAAACTTATATTAATAAAATTTAATTAACTAAACTATATCTAAGACTACTGCCTTCAATGTTGGAAGAACAGTAATCTGTCTAAACCTAAATTAATCTAACTTATATATAATTGTTCTCAATTTTGGAGAAACAATATTGAATCTAAACCTAACTAAATCTAACTTAACCTACGACTTAATTACTCCACGATGGAATAATAAGTGTGGGAACAGAATAAATTCCTTTCCCACCGGCGCTGTTCACCCGATCTCTCCTTTGTCAGCGTTNATATATATATATATATAGCAGCTTTACGCTTTTTACCGCACAACAAAGCAAAGTAAGCAAAGGAAATTTAGTGCTAAGACATTCTATTTTCCTCTTCCCATCGAATTTTCGTAACATTTCTACTTGATTGTAGGAACTCATCTTACCAAAACAAGATATGTTTTTGTTTATTATTGTTTTTATTTTAGCTTCACACTGTATCTCACATATAAGTGTTAAGATACTAATCTCTCTACTTTCCACGTAATTTTCTACACATGGACTGCTGAACAGCGAAACGAAACCGCATAACGCGCTTTTTATTTTGTTGTCCTTATTTATTTTTTTTCTATCACATCGGGATGTACAGTGGAGTGGAAAAAAATAACACTACTTTCAATTTACAAGGGCAATTTTGGCAATTAACATATTTATTATTTAATGTAATGGGTGGGAGAAGGTGGGAGAGGAAGCCTAATGTTAACGTTTCGAAATTTGGCTGCAGAACTCATTTGAGTGTTGTCTTGCGGAACTAACGCCGCGTTTTGTCTTACCACCAGCGGTAAAACAAAATTAACTCATTCCTTGGAGTGAAAATCTATGCAGGATAGTTACAGAAAAAATAGAAAATTATATTGAAGTATACATAATAACATGATAAACACAATTGCAAGAACAACTGTTGGGTTTCCTACCGAGTCTTCCTATCAGAGCTCGAGAATTCAGCGGAAAGTGGGGAACGGAAGTGTCTTAATGGGAAAGGAGTGTTAACACTAGGTTCCCACATTCGCTCTGCCTACGTGTAATGTACGAAATTCAGGTTGACGCTAAAAAATTTCACTTGTAATTAAAAACTAATATTTTTTTGTTTAAAATTAACTTGTAACATTAACTAATAATTAAAATGTGACCAAACATACATACGTATACGAACACGTTATGTACTTATATGCAATTAACACAGATGAAGTGGTCAGCGGTCGCAAATTCGCGGTTAACTGATTTTAAATTAAGCCTCCCACCGCTAAACTTCATAAATGGTCCACTTAAATTTATTATCGGACTAGAAGTTTTGATTTTACCTTGTTATTTTTAGCGGCTTCACCTTTCCCGCAAAGGCAGGGCTAGGCAAAAGAAATTTGGTGCTAAATTCAGTCCATTTCCCTCTTTCCATCCAATTTTCACAATATTGATAATAGAGTATAGGAACTCAACCCCGCGTTTTACGTATTAAAGCAAAGAAATGTTTTTCTTAATTATTTTTGTATCTTCATAATGTATCCCCCACTTAGCATGGGCAGCGGGAATACGGGAACCTAGTGTTGAGACACTTTATTCCCCAATTTCCGCCGAATTCTGCTGTGCTTCACCCCGTTACTTTTTATATATCCGATTGAGAATCAAACCCACGAACGACCACGATGTTAACCAAACAGCCAAGCACCACGAAGCCTTACATAACAAAACCATCACAAATGTAATTTTATTACAGCATTAAGTCTTAAATCTATTCACACAAAATGCATAGTGCAATTTCGTCCTCTCGTGTGCCTTGCAATAATAAATTTTGCGTATCATTGAATTCAAATGCGCTACTTAGCTTGGCCAAATGAACAGAATTCCTACAAATTTCACAGTCAAAATATTCAGCTGCACGAAATTTGTCAAATATGATTTTAATGAACTGTTTTGTTGTGGTTTCGTTTTGTTTCTTGGTTATATAACATATTTATCTTTTTGTTGAACCACTTCAAGTAAATCCTATTTTTATTTTGTTATTTATTTTTTAACTTAAAAATGTTAGTATATTTATTTAGTACTCAATATTGTAAAAAATAAATAAGTAAATCAGCTTCAAGTTGTATCCCGCACACTGCAGGGTAGGCAGAGAGAACCTACTGTTAAGTTTTTAAACATTTCTAAAGTGTTATTCCACACTTTGGAAAGAAAAATACTTGTTTAGAAAATGTATAAAAATTTTTGCCAAACGATAATTCTTAGTAATTATCTTTGGGTAGCGGAAATTTGTAAAAATCTCCCTACAGAGATAGTAACAACATAAATAAGTTGTAACAAGCGTATAAAAATTTTGACGTAGCTTGCCGAGAACGTATGGCTTAGTGGTCAGAGCGCCTGGTCGGTTTCCAGGAGGCGCGGGTTCGAGTCCCGCTACGTTCAAAATGTTTATACGTTTTCTAAATAAGTATTACTACTTACCGTTAAGTTCCCCACTTTCTGCCGAATTCTGGAGGCATGGCGTGTTACTCAACAAGTCAACTCAACACCGCGCTTGTCCTCGACAACAGAGCGAAGGAATGGAAATACAAATTTAAGTAAATATGTCACCTCCTCAAGTGCGGATCGAACCCACAACCAGTCGGTTTTACAGTCACACTTTGTGCTCCTGCGCCACGACTTGTACTGCATAGTAAATCTAAAATTAAATAATTAAAATAATAATCAAACTCAAACAATATTTATACGTGTATATTGTACAGAATATAATATATACCGGCCGGTCGTGGCGCAGCGGCACGAGGTGTGACTGCAAAACCGACTGGTTGTGGGTTCGATCCCCACTCGAGGAGATGAAATATTTACTTAAATTTATATTTCCATTTCTTCGCTCTGGTGTCGAGGTTAAGCGCGGCGTTGAGTTCTGCCACTCAACACGCAATGCCTCCAGAATTCGGCAGAAAGTGGGGAACGGAGTGTCTTAACACTAGGTTCCCTCTGCCTACCCTGCTGTGTGCGGGATACAGCGTGAAGCTAATTTAATTTAATTTAATTTTTAATTTATATAATATATACGCCTTAAAGTTTTGAATCCGTCCATCTATCAAACCAAGAATCGGTACAAGCAACACCACCCAGATAGTCTGTATAAAGATTTTGATTACAGCGGAGGAGGTGAAAGAGGTATGCTGAGGCGGGACGTATATATTCAAGTCCTGTTGGAGGGAATGAATTATTTTCATTTCTTCTTCTATTATGTGTGTCTCTCGCCGCCAGAGTGCGGCGTTGAGTTCCGCCACTCAAAACGTAATTATTCGAATTCCGATTTTAAGCGTAGAACGGATCTTTCTAAAGCTTTATTTCCGTATTCAATGAGAGACAATTGCATAATATAAATTTTGCATACAAAAGATACAGTATGCCAAAATATAGGGTGTCCAGAAAGCGAGGACAAATTTGAATTTCGTGGCATTTTGGCATCGTGGCTTACGACGATTGATTTTATCTTAAATTTTTGTTATATAACAACTTTCCATTGTAAACGTGGTCTTTTAATTTTATTTTGCCTACCACCTACTACCTATTTACTTGTAAAAATTTACGCTGTAAGCTGCAAACAACGGTTTGCAGCTTACAGCGTAAATTTTTAAAAAATTTGCTATATGACTATACTACGCATTTTATTAGTGAGTAGTGCGTTCATTTAAGTTTTCTATAGTACATTTATAAACAATTGATAGACACTTTCCTGCTTTTCACTATACTTTCTAAATATTTTATGATGACTAGCAGAAATCATCGCCACGCTTTAACTGGACAACAGAGCAACAAAATGACTCGCTGTGCCGGTGCGTCTCGATGGCTTGATATGAATATAATACGATACGACAACGTATATAAATTATTAGGACCTTGAATAAGTTGCTGCTGTTTTTTGAAAGATGGCGTTGCGGCACTCTGTGCATGGAATTTCGTACGGTAACGAATCACCAAAGTAGTACTATATGTAACCTCAAATTATAGTAGAATAGTGTTTACTACAGTGTCAACTACATATTTATTTTCCCTTTGTGAAAATGTGTACTTTTGTGCCAAATAAAGTGTTTTTGCGGGGAATTTTATTGCACTGCTTTATTCAGAAAAAATCTGCAGCAGAAGCACACAGAATTCTCGTTGAGACAATGCTTTGTCGAATACAACGTGCAGAGACTGGTTTAGGCGCTTCAAAAGTAATGATTTTGACCTTGAAGACAAAGAGCGTTCTGGAGCACCGACAAAATTTGAAGACAGAATTGGAGGCATTGCTTGAAGAAGATCCATGTCAGACGTTAGTAGAGCTCGGGAAAACGTTACAAGTAGATGCGTCAACAGTTTCAAAACGTTTAAAAGCGTTAGGAATGATCCAAAAGCAAGGGCATTGGGTGCCGTATGAGTTGAAGCCGAGAGACGTAGAACGACGTTTTCTCATGTGTGAATTGTTGCTTCAACGGCAAAAGAGAAAAGGTTTTCTGCACCGTATCGTCACTGGGGATGAAAAGTGGATTCACTACGACAATCCAAAGCGAAAAAAATCGTGGGGCATGCCGGGTCACGCATCAACATCGTCGCCAAAACCAAATATCCATGGTTCTAAGCTTCTTCTCTGCATTTGGTGGGATCAGCAGGGCGTAATTTATTATGAGCTGCTTAAACCTAATGAAACTATCACGGGAGCTCGCTATCGACTTCAGTTGATGCGTTTGAGTCGCGCTCTGAAAGAAAAGCGGCCACTATACGAGCAGAGACACGACAAAGTGATTTTATTACATGATAATGCTCGGCCACATGTGGCAAAACCAGTCAAAACTTACCTGGAAACACTTCAATGGGAAGTTCTACCCCACCCGCCGTATTCACCGGACATAGCCCCCTCCGATTACCACTTGTTTCGGTCGATGGCGCACGGTTTAAGCGAGCAGCGCTTCCATTCTTTTGAAGAAGCCGAAAAATGGCTTGATTCCTGGATTGCCTCGAAAGATGAGTCGTTTTTCCGACGGGGGATTCAATTGCTACCAGAGAGATGGGAGAAAGTGGTCTCTAATGATGGACATTACTTTGAGTAATGTCATTGTAAGCATTATATTTTAAATTAGTTCTTTTTAAGCAAGAATTTAATAGGATTTGTTACTTAATATTATGTTTGCATAACATTTTACATTTGCAAATTTATTTTAAAGTTCTATACAGGACTTAAATATTCTTACCCTACCTAATGGACATCCTACACGTGTATCGTTTCAGAAATTCATGCCAACAAAAATAGTAGTAAACTTTGGGAATTATAAGCGATATACGGATTATAAATGAACTGAAACTGGAGGTACAATTTAAGTCAATTTTTTGATTATTTGGTTATTGAATAGGTTTCTAATATAAACAAGTTCCTCATTATTTAGTTTTTTACTTTTTTATGCATATTTTTAAGCTTTATGCTGTAAATTGTATATAGCAAGGTGAACCTAGTGATAAGACACTCCGTCCCATTAAGGACACTACCTTTCCCCAATCTTTAATGTCGTGCTTTATTATGTCGTTACCAGAGCAAGGGAATTAAAGTATTAAATAATTTATTGTCCCGAGTGGGAAGACGCCTACGTTGTTATATGCGGGATACGGCGTGAAGTGGAAAAAATCTAATTATACCTTTCATACATTTTAAATGACCCCATCATATGGGAAAATTTAATTTTTTACAGCTTTACTCCATAGATCTTTCTCTATAAGAGCAAGTTGACAGTTATGTCATAAATCAAGCAAAAATAAGCGCTGTTTCAAAGAGTTCCCTTTTGAAAACCTCGAGGGCACACGACGACTATTAACGAATTGTAAATTTCTTTTTATTTTGTAGGTAGGGCGATAAATAACTCCGTTCTCTGTTTTTCTTTCATAATATTGTTTGGAATTAAAGAAATAGAAATAAGTCACTAAATATTTCATTTATAATACTTTGACTTGAATTGAACAAATTAGGATCATGTTTTGTGTTGATCCCACCAAATTGAAAAATCCAAAATAATTCAATTAAAATTATATAAAATTATTTTTTAAATTAATATTATATTTAAATAATTTTGATTTACGGCCCTTAGATTTATTTGAGGCCAGTCGTGGCGCAGGGGCACAAAGTGTGACTGTAAAATCGACTGGTTGTGGGTTCGATCCCCACTCGAGGAAATGAAATATTTATTTACATTTATATTTTCATTTCTTCGCTCTGGTGTCGAGGCAAAGCGCGGCGTTGATTTCCGCCACTCAACACGCAATGCCTCCAGAACTCGGCGGAAAGTGGGGAACGGGGTATCTTAACACTAGGTTCCTACCCTGCCGTGTGCGGTATACAGCGTGAAGCTATAAAAAAAGAAAAAAAAAATAGGTTTACCGTAAGTTTAGTGTTAGGGAGGATTCACACTATAGGACCAGTCACGGTTGTTCTCGGTACGATCCCTTCATTCTCCTTCTTATATATTTGACTGTTCCGGAACTAGGCACTGCAATTTGAATCGTGTCTAAAATTCCACCTCTTAGAAGGTAGGTGAAGAACTAGATTTGCATCATGTATCCAATGGTCTTATTGGCATAGAGCATCGCGTTTCGAATCCCACTTAGGGGAATGGATTATTTTCACTACCTCGGTCTAGTAACAATATGAAGCGCGGCGTTAAGCTCCGCCACTCAACTAAAATGGGAAATAACAAGGTAGAGAGCAGTGTATTAACATTATTATGTTACTGTCTACATTTCTATATACGAGTACAGTTTACTTACTAAGTAGTATTTTTTTTTATTGCTACACTAAATACAAAAAAATGCACAAATAGTTTATGGAAAGACAAAGTATAATTATAAAATGAGTTCCGCCACTCAACATACATATATACCTACGGAATATGGCGAATAGTAGAGAGCGAAAGTGTTTTAATGGAAACGGAGTGTCTCAGCACTAGGTTCCCCTTGTCAGATTTTCCCTTGCGATGTGCACGATAAAACGTGAAGCCCAAAAAAAAATAAATAAAAGAAATCACAATGCAAAAGAAAAACGACATTAAAACGAGAATATGATAATCTCAAGTTCATTTTTACAGACACGTTACAAACGAAGTAACTTCAAACTTGAATTTCAAAACGCGTGCTTAGTAAAAATTGAATAGGCCAGACGTCTGATTTCAATCGAGAGCTTTTGCTCTTGAAAGCGTATATAAGCGTATATAGCTTTTACTTGGTGCTGGGACAAAGTGATCAAATGGAAGTAACTAAAAGTTGTATGTGACATGACTCATTCTAAGTGTTCTAGGTAACTCTGACTGCTGGTTGAGTTATATTTTCTTTTTTTTGTTTCACACTTTACCCCACACATAATGAGTAAAGGAACCTAAGATACTGATTTTGATTCAGATTCTAGAGACATTGCGTGGTGAGTGGCACTATTGCACAGGTATTATTTAATATATTCCTCTTTTGTACCTATATGAAATAAAAATATAAACATATCAAATAATTCAAACTTATTTATATTTATTTTATGAAATATAATTATTATTTTTTGTTAAAAAGCTGTCGTGGCGCATTGCCATAAGCGTGCGACTGTAAGCGCGACGGTTGTGGGTTCAATTTCCGCTCGATGCAATGACATATTTAATATTTTATTTTCCGCGCCCTGGTAACGTTAATTTGTTAATTTATAGAAAAAATTGTAATTTTGAATTAACTTCTTTAATCTTTATATTATACAAAATAATGATATCAATTCAATTCATAAAATTATCATATTAAATTATCGTCCGTAAACCGACTTCATGTATTTTCATGTATTAAAACTGAAAAAAAATAACTGGTTGTCTACCAGTTATTTTTTTTCAGTTTTAATACATTTTGAAAGTACAACGTAATGCTCATTATTCACATTTCACATTTCCTAAGGTGTAACACTACGGTACAGTTAACTAGAGAATACTTAGAGAATATAATATGTTCATATATTACTATGTGAACGTAAAATTCACCTCACGTTCATCGAAAGTACTGCGCTACACCTAATTACACGTATGCAGCTTAGGCTGTTTTTATACTGGACGATACAAATTGATGCGATCAATTGTGTACTTTTTTTTCAGCTTCACTCTGTATCCTGCATATAGCAGAGTAGGCAAAGGAAATTTAGTGTTAAGACACTCCACTCCTAACTTTCCACTGAGCACTTCCGTCACTCCGCTGGCGTTTCACCACTGAACGCGCAATGCCTCCATGTATTGCGCGTTTAGTGGCGGAACCCAAAGCCGCACTTTGCTTTGACATTAAAGTAAAGATATTAAGAATTAAAATATTTCATTTCCTCGAGTGGTAATCGAATCTACTGCTTGTCCCATTTACAGTAACATGCTTGTGACAAGCACGATATTGCGGTTGACCTATTGTATTTTCGTTTGCACAAATAAAAAACTATTTAGGTACATCATTAAGTACAATGAGGCGTAGATCTTGCGTGATATATCGGCAACGTAATTGCGCCAAATAAGTTTGTTGTCAATAATAACAATAATAAATAAGTTTTTAACGGTATTGCTAAAATTTATGATCTTGCCTTTGTATGTTAGGTTAGGCAGCTTACGATAAAATAATATTAGGTGAACGCTTAATTGGGGTAACTTAGTCTGTCTACTTGGGACTGGGTAGAGTTCTGTCACTCAACAAGCAATGCCTCCAGAATTCGGCAGAAAGTGGGGAACGGAGTGTCTTAACACTAGGTTCCCTCTGCCTACCCTGCTGTGTGCGGGATAAAGCGTGAAGCTAAAAGAGTACAATTTCCAGGTTATTAAAATAGTTTTTATCGGGTGGACAATAAACTAATCCAAGAGCGAACTTTACTCCCAAATTTATTTCAATAAGCAGGTATTAGAAATAGTCAGGCGAAGAAGAGGAGTCATTTGAGAATATGGTGGTGACAAATTGTTTTATAGAATAATAATAATAAAACTAAAACTAAACTAAACTAACTTCACGCTTTATCCCTAGCGGGGTAGTCAGAGACAAGGGAGCGCCAAACGCTACGGTCTCTACATACCTCTTTCGCCTCGTCCAGTGTCATCAACCTCTTCATACATGCCCTCCGGTGCCCTCATGCTTTTTACGTGGCCTTCCTCCTTTTATCTTTGATAGTGTGTTTTCGAAGGTCAACCGAGGTCTCCCCCTGCCTCTCTTACAGCTCAGTTTTCCATCATAAATCTTTTTTGCCATTCTTTCATCACTCATTCGTTCGACGTGCCCAAACCAGCTGAGCACGTTCTTCTTCATTCTCACCGTGACATCCTCGCTAGTACCTGCCATTCTGTGTACCTCTTCATTGCGGATTCGATCAGCTAAGCTGACTCCGCATATCCTACGAAGAGATCGCATCTCCACAGCATTCATCTTTCTTTCATTCTTCTTCTGTAATACCCACGTTTCGCTGCCGTATAACAGAGTCGGTACCAAAACTGCATTGTGTACGGCCAAANTATATATATATATATATATATATTATACATAAAATAATAATTTAATAAATATATACGTATTAAATAAATAATAAAAGTAAATTAAATTAAAACACAAAAAAACATTAAAACAAATAAAAGAATATATAAATGTGAATATATTCCTTCAATAGGAAAAAAACCCACAATTTTCGCGTTTAAAACACGTCAAAAAATATTTCGATGAAAAAAACCGTACTAAACGATCGTTATAATCAACTTAGCTGTATGTAGCTGTGGGGCGAGGTACGTGACGAGTCGCAGGGGTCCCATTGTTATTTGTGACAAATTGTCAATTTCCCGTTGTATTAGGATCTATTAATTCTGTCTTATGTGACGTTTTACGTTCGCACTACTATCAATTTTGTTTTGTAGATATGTATGTGTGTATGTAGAGTTCTCTTATATAGAGATAGTGTTTTACACAAAAGTGTAGAGTAGAGTCGGCACCAGGTTTTGATTTGATTTTTTTTGGTATCCCGCACACACCAGGGTAGGTAGAGGGAACCTAAATTTTCGATATATTGCGGTGTTGAATGTACAAAACTCATTACCAGGCTTTGATACCACGATCATAGATTTTTTCATTATTTTATTCTAGCTCAGTCAAGTTCATGCTGTATCTCGCACACAGCTGAGTAGGCAAAGGGAACCTAGTGTTAAGACATTCCATTTCCCATTTTCCGCCAAATTCTGGAGGCATTGCGCGGTGAATGGCGGAACTCAACGCCTCCCTTTGCCTCGACACCAGAGCGAAGAAATAGAAATATAAAAATAAATAAATATTTTATTTCCTCGAGTGGGGATCAAACTCACAACCAGTAACACTGTGTGCCCCTGTGCTACGACTGACCTCAATATTCTAACTACCTGATGATTAAGACCGTCGTGCCCCAGTGGGACAGCGTGAGACCTAAGTGTTGGGTTGTGACGATTTTGGGTTTGATTCTCACTCGGAGCATCACATGTCTCTAAAATAGGCCGTTAAGTGAGGAACAAAGTTCTAAAACTAAATTACTTCTGTCTATTCTGCTATATGGGGTATAAAGTTTGAATTTAACATTAAATAAATCACAAAATTCTGTCACTGACCTTATTTAATATAAATATTTAACAAAAATTGCGCACAATAAGAGATATAATCAAACACATAAGGAAAATACCTTTTTTTTAACTTCACACTGTATTCTGCACAGCAAGGTAGGCTAAGGGAACCTGGATACAAACTTAAGACACTCATGTGTTCCCATTAAAACACTTTCATTCCCCACTTTATATTTTTTTAATATAAATACTTAAATATAACAAAAAAAATCGCTAAGTCCGAAAAAACCCTTAAAGTACCAAGTGCATCCAAAGTGTATCCTTTACGACCGTCTTCAGACAATTTGGGCTAATTACTCGAAATACAGAGACAAGTTTTACATCTGAATAATTCACTTCATTTTACATTTACTTTTGTTGAAAACAACGAGTTTTGTTTTTTGTTTTTGAGATACAATCTTTGAGAGTTCTTCTCTCACTCGGTTAAAATTTAAAACTTAATTTCGCTACAAAATTAGTGTTTACGTGTTTATTGTGAAGTTAATTGTGGTAAGATACAAAGTTTGTATAATATTTTTGTATTTTATTATGAGGATATTAATTTTTAAAATCAAGTACCGTCGAGGCGCGCGTTCAATTCCCATTCATGGTAATGAAATATTTAATATTTTATTTTCCGGTAAGCAACTGCGGTATCGATTTCTACATCTCTACCTTAGATTTTATTTATTGTGCCCCTGCGACACGACAGTCTTCTTCTTTGTATTTGATTTCAAATATTAATCCTTCTAATAAAATACCGTTTATTAGCTTCGTGCTAAATCCTGGAAATTTGGTGTTAAGACACTCTGTTCCCATTAATACATTTTCGCGCGCTTTGCCTCGATATCAGACCGAACATATGGAAATGTTAAATATTCCATTTCCTCGAGTGGAAATTGAATCTACGACGTGCCGCGTTTAGTGACACGATTGTGCTCCTGCGCCGCACTGGGCTCACTTATTATTAATGTATAAATTATATTTTTAACTGAGTCCCAAAAAAGATGATATTATCAGTTTGACATGATTGTATGTACTACTTACGCCATATAACTCAATCTTGCTGGAATTGGATATTTTTTCAGTGTAATGATCCATTTAGGCCTTTAAGCTCGAATAATAAATTTCTTTTGTGTATGTTTCTATGTTTGTCAATATATTTCTTAAAAACTAAAGTTTATTAGTAATTACAAATTATATGATTTCCAAATACTGAAAAGAAATATCTCCTTTCATTGAAATATAAGCTACATAAACTTTTTATATTCTTGATATAAATTGCAAGAAAAATCCTTTGAATGTAGTAAATCTTCGGGCTTCGGGTTAAATTAATGCCGTACAAGTTCCTGCGGTCAAAGTGAAATTATATTTCATAGTAGCTATAAAATATATTTATTTATATCAAAAGATTGTCTTTTTCTGTGTTTTCTTGTACATGAGCATAGAAAGAAGAAACGGAATAGAGAGTACTTTAAGTATTTTATAGTTGTCACTAATTCCTATTGAAGGGAATGATTATGATATTATATTTATTTAGAAAACATATAAAAATTTAAACGTAGCGGGACTCGAACCCGCACCTCCTGGAAACCGACCAGGTGCTCTGACCATTGAGCCTTACGTTCAGTTCAGTTGAAATTCGATTCGAGTCCCGCTACGTTCAAATTTTTATATGTTTTCTAAATAAGTATTTTTCTTTATAGCTTCATGCTGTGTCCTGCACATAGCAGGATAGGTGGAAGGAACTTGGGAATCTAGTGCTAAATTATTCTGTTTCCATTTAACTATTTCCGTACTCGACCACATAAGCGATTTCACGTCCACACATGTAATCTCATGTCCACACATGTGAACTCTCATCCTCACATGTAATCTCAAGTTCACACCCCTGATCTTACGTCCACATATGTGATCATAAATGTGATCTCACTTCCACTCATGAGATGTCGCGTTCAATTATTTGATCTCATATCCGATGATTTGAATAAGGAATTATGGTAAACACGTTAATTTTAATATTAATGAGAGGCCAGCGTGGCGCAGGGGCGCAAGGGTGTGGTTGTAACGTGACGGTTGTGAATTCGATCACCACTCGAGGAAAACAATAATTAGTTATTAATATCTTCATTTCTGCGCTCTGGCACCAAGGCAAAAGCTCGGCGTTGAATACCGCCACTTAATACGCAACGCTTCGAAAATTCGGCGAGAAGTGATGAACGGTGTATCTTAACACTAGGTTCCCTTTGCCTACACTATTGCATGTAGGATACAGCGTAAAGTTAAAAAAAGTAAATTTAAATAATAAACAATTACTGTTTTATGTATTATATTAAGTCTTCTTTAACTACAGCCTTAAATTTATTTACCTTTACTAAATATATTTAGTCTAGTCCGTTAGTTAAAAGCAAGAAAATTCGAACCCACAACTTTCAAACTCCGCACTTGATCTACTTCCTGTTCGGTCACGGATAGTCGCTCTTGAATAACTGCGAACTGACGCTTCCGTCAGTGTTTACTACTCCTAGCCTGAGTTATATGCTTCCTAAGATTTAGTTTTAAGGGTTCCATGCCCAAAAGGTAAAACGGTACCTCCGTTTTACCTTTTGAGTACGTTAGGTTACATATTACTAAGTTAAGTTACGTTACGTTACGTATAACTAAGATTCCGCTGTCTGTCTGTCTGTCACCAGGCTGTAAGTCATGAAATAATTGTTAGACAGTTGATTTTTTTCACAGATGATGGTGTATTTCTGTTGTAATAAAAATATTTAAGGAACTCCCATAAAAATGACAGACTTTTTTGCCGTGTTATTAAATACAAGTACCTCCGGTCCCTCCGTTTTATCTTTTGAGTACGTTACGTTACATATTACTAAGTTACGTTACGTTACGTATAACTAACATTCCGCTGTCTGTCTGTCACCAGGGTGTAACTCATGAACCGTGATAGTTGTTAGACAGTTGATTTTTTCACAGATGATGGTGTATTTCTGTTGTAATAAAAATATTTAAGGAACTCCTATAAAATGGCAGATTTTTGTGCCGTGTTATTAAATATAAATACGAAACAACTTATGTGCAGTCGGACTCGCACTTGGCCAGTTTTGTTACTGTAGATAAATTTGAGGCCTTTCGTGGCGCAGGGGCACAGAGTGTGACTGTAAAATCGACTGGTTTTGGATTCGATCCCCACTCGAGGAGATAAAATATTTACTTATATTTATATTTTCGTTTCTTTGCTCTGGTGTCGAGACAAAGTGCGGCGTTAAGTTCCGCCACTCAACACCCAATGCCTCCAGAACCCAGAAAGTGAGGAACGGAGTGTCTTAACAATAGGTCCCCTCTGCCTCCTGCTGTGTGCGGGATACAGCATGAAGCTGATTTAATTTATTAGATAAATTTGTACCTGTAATATTACCCCTATCATCAAATGGAAATAATTAATAATTCTGTATGACATATGACACATTCCAAGTTCCCGTAACTAACCCTAACCGCAGGCATATCGGGTTACTTTTAAATGATAATCGTCATGTAATATGACCCATAGTTTTCCTCAATAACTAAACAACACAAAAAAAACTTTTTTATTTTGAACTAGTGGTTTAAGAGATTAGCGCATTCCACTAAACAAACTCTTTATACTTTAACTCTTTATACTATATAGCAGTTTATACAGTTAAAGAGTATGTAAAGTCAGTACTTGACAAAAAATTTACATAATTTGTATCATGTACATTGTACATGGATATATTATATATATTCCATATTTCTTTAATCTGGACGGATATTGAAGAAAAGAGATAAATCACTACACTCTCTAATTTAATTTATTCTTTAGAATACACTTTTCAAGTCAAATGCATTATTATGATTCGAGTATAAAATAATAGTAAAAAAATAAGTTGAGACTATGTGTATGTGATTGTACACACTATGATGGTGAGTTCGATTCCCTCTTGGGGGAATGAAATATTTAATAATTTAATTTTCTCGCTTTAGTACAACAAGGCACTGGGCAAAGGCTCCGCTTTGAGTTCCGCCACTCAAAACGCAGTGCCCCCAGAAATCACTGGAAGTGGGGGACAGAAGTGTCTTAATAAAAACGAAGTGTCTCAACACGAGGTTCCCAATATAATTTTAAAATTACAATATAAAATAAAAAAAATAAATTAGCTTCACGCTGTGTCCCGCACACAGCAGAGTAGGCAGAGGTAATGTTAAGACACTCCGTTCCCCATTTTCCGCTGAGTTCTGGAGGCATTATGTGTTGAGTGGCGGAACTCGATGTCGCGCTTTGCCTCGACGCCAGAGCGAAGAAATATTTTATAAATGTAAATAAATATTTCACTTCTTCAAGCGGGGATCGAACCCACGACCAGTCGATTTTACAGTCACACTTTGTTCTCCTGCGCTACGACTGGCCTTTACAATATAAAAATACTAAAATGGATCGTAAAAGCTCTTTAGCGTTAACGTTAGGTTTTATATATTATGTATGTATGTATGTATAGACGAAATTGAACAGTTCCCGTCTATTAATATCGATCAATCAGAACATGTTGTTCTTTTTGAAACTTTCTTTGGAACAGCTTGCATAGTTACCTACTTGTTTTCATACGATGTCTACTATCAAAAAGAAATTTCTATATAAGATTTTTTCCTATTACTCACGTTTGTCGTTGATGCAAATTCTATACAAAGAATTTTTCCAGTCTCACGCCCAATCTTGATTTTATCCTGTAATATAATCAAAGATAATCTAGTATCAAGACACTCCGTTCTCCACATTTGAATATTGCATGTTGAGTGGCGAAACTCTACGTCGCGCTTTGTTCTCCTGCAACGGGACAATAAAAACAAATATTTTTTATAGAGTGTAATAATTATATAGAGTGAATTTGCATCTCACAATCACTTAGCGTTANGCGAAAGAGGTATGTAGAGACCGTAGCGTTTGGCGCTCCGTTCTCTCTGACTACCCCGCAAGGGATAAAGCGTGAAGCTAAGTTAAGTTAAGTTAAGTTAAAAATAAATTTCAGGGCTGATCATTGAACTTGGCACACATTTACATCTCACTTCTTTTATCACTGAAGTCAACAACCACGGCATATATCATATTACTGAACTTGGCTTTCATTTTACATTTATGTTTTTGATGGGATATCATTACTTTTTATACAGAAATTTTAAGTAGTAGTTCATAGTGTAATCAAAATTAAAATATTATTTACTCAATTTGGCCATTACAAATATTTTTTCCTATATAATAAATTTCAGGACTGAGCATTGAACTTATTTACATCTCACTTCTTTTGTCGCTGAAGTCAACAACCAAGGCATATATCATAATATTGAACTTGGCTCTCATTTCACTTTTATGTTTTTGTTGGGATATCATTACTTTTTGTACAGAAATTACTAGTAGGTGGGAGTAGGTTCATAATAGAAACAATACCAAATGTTATTTAGGTTATTTTTCTTACTTACGCTTACGGGGAGTAGTATCCTTTTCTTCGCTATTTTCTATACTTTCTTAAACCTTATCCAAGTAGTCTAAGCTTATGGCAAAAAGTTTATTAAGTAATTCAAACTTAACTTAACGTCTTTGTCTTTCTTAACTTGCGGTTGATAAACATCAGTTTAAAACAAATAATTAATAAATATTAAGATAGGGGGCCTTCGTAGCCCGGAGCAGAGTGTTGACTGTAAACGGGATGGTTGTGGGTTTGATTTCCACGCCGAGAAATAATTATTTCCTTACTCTGACAACAAGAGCAAGTGCGGCGATGTCACTCAACATGTAATATCTCAAATATTTGGCAGCAACTGTAAAACAGAGCATATTAACATTAGGTTCCCCCAGCCCACCTTTTCGCAAAATACAAAGTGAAACTAAAAGAATCTTACCAACTGACGATCAACACACAACCAACAGTTACTTCGCTGAACCACAATGGTGTCAAAATTCACATTGTTCTACACTAACCCATAACAACTAATAAATATCTTATGTAAAATCGATCAAAATTCTCCTCACGTAGCTAAGCAGTTCCCAAGATATATGCGGGATGAAAACGATATCTGGCTCAACGTGAATATTATCGATATAGAGCTTTTAATATAAAGTGTAAAAGCTTATAGAGCCTTTGTTATTGGCAGTAAGTTTTTTGCTTAGAATGGGTTCGTCATGGTGAGGGAAAAGAAGTTTTTGTCTTAACAGAACTCAGTGTGTAGGAGTAAATATTTTTATTTATTTCGATATTTTCCAATATTCGGAAGATTGTAGGCTGGGTGGCGGCACACAACTTTAAACTGTGAATTATCGAGTGGGAATTGAATCCACAACCATTTAACATACTGTATCTGTGATCAGGGTTATCTCGGCTATTTATAATATAGCGTTTAAGTCCTTCGACAGATGTGAAACAATTCAAACGTGGCGTGAACACGTTAACAAGGTATTCAGCGTTTCTACAGCAGTACCATCCTACTCAAAACATCCGATCACTCTGCTTTTAACCATTGTCACATTAACATCAAGCCAATAAGAATCTATCCCTTAACAAAAGTAAACCCAGGTCGACCTAATAACGAAGAAGTTTTGTAACCATTAACTGGAGATAATCGCACTACTATCTGTGCCCTAGAAGGTTATCTGCAATATACCAATTGAGATGCTGTCAAGAGCAAATGAACCACTAATTAAGAAAGAACAGGTGGTCTTCAGACCGAACCGTTCCAGTATAAATTAGATTACCACACTCTGGATCATCGTAGAGAAAGCATCAAAATAGCAGCGCAAAGTGTATCTTATTTTCTTTGACTTCAAAAAAGCTTTCGAAACCAACCAACATTACAACGTGTCTACCGCAACGTATTCAGAACTTCGTCAGTGATGCTTTAGACTGATTCTCAATATCATCGACTGGCCCAAAAAGATCTTCAAGGAAAAACTGTGGAATCTCTGCTCCAAGGCACTACCATTATTCTCCTAATAAGACGCCGCAAGTGGACTTGGATTGGACATCACCATACAAGCCCTGGAATTAATATCAGAAAAGAAAAGCAGACGTGGCCATCATAGTATTAAGTAGCAGGAATTGACTAGAATAGAGGACGATAGCGAAGCACTCTGGAAAATAATCACTAAAATGATTTCAGAACTGCTCTCTTAGTGAATTGTAAAATTATTTTTAGTCAATAATAAAGAGGCAGGGAGAAGGGTTTTTGGCTCTTTTGTAGTGTGTTCATTTCTAAACTCAACTTAAAACAAAAATAAATTAATTCTTATTATAATATTTTACGATTTTATGGGTAGACCTTAAAAGGATGCTTCTCAAACGAGTAGGTAGGTAGTGGTTGTCCTATGTAAAACTTCAATCTTAATAAGGCATATTGACAAGAACAAACATAAAAAAATATTCAGGCGATTTGGGAATCTTTTCCTTTTTTGACGTCGGTTTAAAATGAGAACACTCTATTTTTTGAAGTTGATTAAAAAAAAGCAACGATGAGGAATTTCACTTCTGACACCAATTTTAACAATGTTTTTCCTTATTTATTATTATTACAGAATAATTATATTATTTTACCAAAAAGAAACAAACTTGTTAAATTTTAACCGGATCCCATAATCAGAACCTAATCAAACTATCCTTGAAGCTTATCAAATAAAAATAGAATAAACGGAATCGATTGGCGTGATATTAAGTTATTCGTACATTTGTCGCGCACATACCTTATGCTAATTTAAGACTTAAGAATTTTTCTCATAGTTATAGCCATCGAATTTCCATTCAGATGCTGTCCCACTGCGCCACGACAACAGCAATAAAATTAAATTTAAATTATTATTGAATACTCGATTAAAATTAGAAAGCTAATTCTATTTAAGCGATGATTTGTGATCTCAAACAAAAGCGGTATAATAACAGGCAAATTGTATACGAAATGGTCAATAAATGGATATAAATGTTCCGCTTAAATAGGTTTTATTACCAAAATAATACAGATAATTTTACTATGTGGTTTTTATGGAAATTTTAGCTTTTTGCCTGTAGTAGCTTCGAGCTTTAGGTTGTAAGGCACAAATTATTAAACAGTTATTAAAATAGTTTTATTTTGTTTTTGTAAAAATGAATTTATTGTTTGAAAACGGAAGCTTACGCCTCGTTCGTCCCTGTGGTCAAATGGATTGAATCTCCCTGATGTTATAGACCACAGTTTAGAACGTTGGGCGAAAAGTGGGGAACGGAGGGTTCTCTCTAAATACTCTGTTCTGCGGAAAAAATATGAAGCTCCGTTTAGAAGAGAAAAAATAATAATTAATATAATAATATAATTTTATATGATCGTTACGTTGTAATTCTCATGGTTTAGGTTTAGGTTATTTCACCTAAATTGTTAATAACTATGGCAACCGAATTAGAGCTGGATAAATTCGTATTGAAAACGTTCAATGGTGCATATAACTGCTGAAACATGAATAATAGTAAATAAACAGCGTGGATGGTGTATAGAGAAAACAGAATTTAATATAATTTATTTGATATTTAGTTTTTACCATGATAACTCAGACCGCAGCTACATTTGAATATATTGAAATGATATAATGTGGCGAACATAAATCCATTGTTTAAAAGGTACCAGTAGTTGTTGAGATTTGAACGCTACACCAAACAGACTCTTCTGTAGATATATATAATTATTAAATTATATCATGCTATTCCATAGGATCATACTGTTGTATCGTCACTTAAGCTACATACGTACAACTGCCAAGTTTCCCGATGACACAATTATTACAAGTACTACAATATTTATTGATTCTCATATTCCTTTTCATAGTTTTAGCTACACCTAATAAAAGTGCGTAAAAACTAGTTTAAAACGAATTTCATTCACATTTCACGAGTGCCTAATGTACCTACTAGCAGTCCGACCGTAACGCCAGCACGTACTCGTAGAATCAATCGCGCATGCAAATCTCTAAATACCATTGTGAATACTAAACTTCATGAATTGTTTACTATTTTCATCTAAATTATTCAATATTATGATTATTGCAGTACATTTTGTGGCAGCAGGTCGTGGCGCAGAGGCGCGTGTGACTGTAAGCGCGACGGGCTGTGGATTCGATTCCCAATCGAGGAAACGAAAGCATATTTATTATTTTTATTATCTTGCTCTTATAACGAGTCCAATCACCGTTTGAGTTCCGCCACTCAACATCCAATGTCCAGAACAGCGGAATTCGGGGAACCATAGTTTTTTAATGGGAACGGAGTGTATAAAACTTGGTTTTAAGGTTGCCTCTGCCTACTCCGCTATGTGTGGAATACAACATGAAGTAAAAACAAATAAAATGATTGTTAAAATCAAATTAAATCAAATTCACGCTGTATCTCCCACATATCAGGGTAGGCAGAGGGAAACTGGTACTAAATCACTCCGTTTCCCACTTTCCGCCGAGTTCTGGAGGCATTGCGTGTTGAGTGGCGGAACTCAACGCCGCGTTTTGCCTCGACACCAGAGCGAAGAAATGAGTGGGAGTTAATTTTTTTATATTATATTCTAGCTTCGATCAACTATATACTATATATATACATATAGTAATATGTATTGTTGATCGAAGTGTTCTAAGTTCGATATTTATAAAAGAGTTATGTAAGTAATTTTAGAAGTATGTTTCTTTTCTAAGTGTGAAATGATACTTGAAAAATGAAAAAATATTTACATTTCTTAGTAAATTTCGCTTTTTTTGTTTTTCTTTATTGAAGTTTCAGTTTAAGTATTGAAATTTTGAGGTAGTTAAAGTTTAACTTTTGATTAAAACAAGTTTTAAGTTAAGCATAAAGGAGCTTCAAGCTAGGAATTAGTTATATGTAAAGTAGAAATTTATACGGATTACGCGGCTAAGACTAATGCGTTGAGGGGAAACGTCATAGCCGTGCTTTATTCGAGAAAAGTGGCAAGTATTTATATATATTCTTCCTTATAGTATTATTTTTACCATAATAAAGTTATTTTCATTTTTCGGTAATTTTAAAGAGTTCACAGTAAAAAAAATCAAGAAATGAATGAACGACTTTTCCACATCGAAGATAAAAACAAACAGAGACCGCCAATACGTAACTACTCAAAGTTTCATTTTATCAGTATCTACGCGACAATTACGAGTTCAATTCCAAATAAGGCAAAGCGTGATGTTTAGTTTCATTATATAACACGCAATTTATCGAAAATTGAATGGGAAATGGGGAACACGTGATTCAGACTTTATTCCGCATAACAGCAGCAGTAAGAACCAAAGTGTTAAAATTCTTCGTTTACCACTTTCTGCCCTATTATCGAGGCCATTGAATACTTGCCTACTAAAGCGAGTTTATGAAAATAATTAATTCCTCGAGTGAGATTCGAACCCATAACCGTCGCGTTTACAATCCGACCCTATGTGTGTGACGCACAACGGCTAAATAAATGTAATTGTGATAAATTACTAAATGTACAGGCAAAATATTTTTACTGTCTTATTATATATAGAGATTTGTCTATATATAATAAGACAGTAAAAATATTTTGCCTGTACATTTAGTAATTTTGACTGAAATGGATAGAGGGACACTTAAAAAGAATAATAGAAAAGAAAAAGATTTTTTTTGAATTTCTTGTCTGTCTGTCTGTCTGTCTGTCTGTCGACATATTTCTGTCCACATTTTTCTCTGAAAGTACTGAACCGATTTATTTGAAAATTTCACCAATTGCTTTGTTTTAACTCAACTTAAGTACTAAAGTTTAGTTCATCAAAATCGGTTCATTAAAAAAAAAGTTATCGTCATTTGAATGAACTCAAGGCATTAGTTTGCCTGCGAATATTATATAGCAATCGCGCTGGTAAGATTCCTGGCTAAAGAATGACATTCGAAACGTCTTGGTTATATGACTGTTGATAAAAATATATATTTTTGAAGCACTATTATACAATATTTTATACAATAAAGTAAACAAAATTGAATTGTTAGTGGAGATTACCTTCATAAATCATAACAGTTAAGTTTAAGTCGTAATTAATTCAACACAGAGATAAAGAACGATTTGATCTTCAAAGAGATATCAAGCAAATACATAGATTTTTTGGTTCGTTCGTTCGTTTGAAATAAATCTATATAAAAATGCCTAAAAACATCCTTTCTACGTGTACTCTGTAATAACTACATATTTACCAATTGTACATTTAGCTAATAATATGTGTAACTAATTTAAAAACTGTACAGGAGTTAATATGCAAACATTACAGTTATTTTACAAAGAATATTATGAATCCTTACCCAAATCAATAATTTAACATTTAAGGCTGTTTCTGAAGCAGTACATTAAATTATTAAGTGACATCAGCACATTTAACAGAGCTTTAAAAAACATAACATAGGTAAAAAGAACGTAATGTTACAAAAATATATACATATAATAAATAATTAGCTTTATGTATATTTTATGAATATCAAATATCAACATTGGTCGTATTTTTTAGTTCGAAACAATCAAAAATTCTTATAGAAATTACGATAATGTCGTAAAAAAATCATATTAGAATATTACAGATTAAAGTAATAAAAAATCATATTAGAAGTCATTTTAGTTGTCAATCAATTCTGCTTATTAAATCAATTATCATGTAGTTTAAGCGGGCGAAGCCGCTGGCGAGCCGCTAGTAAATAATAAAATAAACTTGGAAATTTCTATACTTTGTTGACAAACAAAACTCTAGATGAGTTTCAAGAACTACAAATAAATGAGAAAGCACGCAAAGTAATTAAACTTTAAAACATCTCAGAGCTTTCAAACATCAAAATTTATATTAGAAGTGGAGAAATTATACCGGGATTACTGGAGGCAAGTTTTTACCGCATAAAGGCGCAGACACAAAAATCTTAGTGTTAGGACACTCTATTCTCTCATTTCTCCCCACTAATTTCATACATAGAGTTTTGAGTGGCTGAACACAACTCGTATATTTAATGTTACATATCCAACCTAAAAATAATATAATATGTAAGATTTCTTTATCAAATTTGGCAAAATCCTACTTATTTAGAAAACGTAAAAAAAATTTACGTAGCGGGATTTCAACCCGCGCTTCTTGCAAACCGTCCAAGCGCTGACTACTAAGCCATGTTTAAGCTTGCTTGTTACAAATTATTTATGTTGTTAGCATAAACTTAAGTTAAGTTAATTAAACGTATTAGAATATGTATGTATAATATAGCTTGGCGAGAACGTATGTTGTATTGGTCAGAGAGCTTTGAAGGTTTCCAAGAGGCGGGGGTTAAACCCCGCTACTTTTAAATTTATATGCTAAATAAAGAAAATATAAAAATAAAGATATTGCAAAAAATGAAGCATGTAAATATTGATATATTTTGAAAAAGAAAAATGAATAATGTTGCCAGTAAGATAATTTGTCTTAATTTATGATGTTAACATGGCACAGTGCGAGGAACGACTTAACTGCAAACTCGATGTGGATTGTGGGTAACAATTTCCATAAAAAATCGTACCCACAATCCACATCGAGTATATGTAGAAACAAGAAATGGAAAGTGCAAGTCGGTCCCCCCATGAGGGGTAGTGACTTATAAAAGTTGATAAATTTAAGTTTGTAAGCATATGCACTCATTTCATTTGAAATTAACTACAAAATTCAAATTGGTAATAATTTAATCAAATCAGCTTCACTGTACCGCGCACGTAGGCAGATAGAATCTAGTGTTAAGACACTCCGTTCCCCATTGCTGTGTGCGGGAGCATGAAGCTGTATATTTTATTGTAATTTAATAAATAATTTATTCTTTAAAAGTTTGTAATGGTACCCTCTACATACTATGGTATATGCGGGATAAGGTGTGAAGCTGAAAATAATAAAATAAAATCACTATTTAATCCCTTTACAAAAATAAAATCTGAAATCAGCTTCACGCTATATCCCGCATACAGCAGGGTAGGCAGAGGGAATCTAGTGTAAGACACTCCGTTCCCCACTTTCTGCCGAATTCTGGAGGCATTGCGTGTTGAGTGGCAGAACTCAACGCCCTTTACAATTTCAACATATTATATTATGTCATAATTAATGAGCAAGTAAAATTAATATTTTAAAATAACAAAACTTATTTCACGGTAACTGGATTTTCATAGAAACGGCCGCTACTAATGACGTGTTATAATTATATAAGAACAAGTGGAAAATTTTAAAAGAACGTCACGTCACGTAAGACAAAGCTTATACCGTAGTATTGAGAAAAAAATATTTTTTTATTTTAATGTAATTAGAATATTTCTAGACATAATTTCTGTATAATTGTGGCTTTAGTTCTCATTAGATCATTTTTTTTTTAGCTTCAGGCTGAATCCCGCACTTAACACTCTGCTAAGGCAGATGGAACCTGGGAAGGTTATGGGTTCCCACACGGGCGAATGAATTATATTTATTTAATATTTTCATTTCTTCGCTCTGGTAACGAGGCAAATCGTGGCATTGAGTTCCGCCACTCAACATAATTATTAATCAACCCCATTAAAAGTTAATATTCACTACACTCTGTTATATGCGAGGAAAATGATGCTGCTATAATAAAATCTATAAAAAACTAAGAATTATGTTAAGCATAAACACTTCATAAATTATGTATCAAATAACTAAGTCTTTGATATTTAAGTACAAAGGACTTGTTGGTTTATCCGCTTTGTTACGTTATTAATTAAAATTTAATAAAACAGTTGCTAACAGAATGTTATACTTATATATAAATAAATAATATATAATTATATCATTATTAAATAACTGTATTTAATAATATATATGACTATTTTATTATTATACTAAGTTTCGTTGACGCGATAGTCGTTGGGTCGATTCCAGCTCGGAGGTATAAATGGTTTTCATTTTGCCTCTCCCATACCAAGACTAAGAGATTGCATCTCCAAATCATTAATCTTTCTCTTATTCTTCTAATGCCATGTTTATTTTATGGCTTTTAAGCGTGAAAATAGAGCACAATTTACTTTGCTAATATCACGTAGAATGAAGCACTTAGAATGTATCCTATGCCGTACACAATTCTTATATATTTCCATTTGCCTATGCAGGTAAAGCCACAGGTTAAAACTAGTGATAAAATAAAATAGTAGTTTAGTTATGTCAGTCTAATTCCCATCAAACTCGTTCCAACGACTAAATGTCGTATAAAATTTCATTACATATTGTCGCACATGTTACTAGTAGGTACATAATATAATATGAAATAGGTACTTTAGAACTTTAATTAAATTTTACCCTTCATATATTAAGATATATTATTATTATAAAGATATCCATAACATTAATATTTTGAATGAGATTTTTTTATGAATCAAATCAAAAATTGAAGAATACTTTACACTCGCAATCGCGTCGGTTAAAGTTACCTGTAGGTTTATATGACAGATTAAAACTATTACAAAGTTATAATTATGTTTCACTTTATACAATAATAACGGCGGCGGGAGTACGTAATAATATTGTATAAAATTAAAACTAAATTGGTTTTTAATTTTGATTAAATTTAAATTTGTTAGTAAACTTAAATTTATAAGCTTTTTTAAGTTGTACTTCTCCTTGAACTATAATACTAAAATTAGTACGAAAACCTGGTCTAACTGACACTGGTCTGGTTTTTTTTAAGGGAAAGATAAGGCAAAGGCCGACATGTCACCTGATGGTAAGTGATCACCGGCGCCCACGACTCCGTGTAACACCAGAGGAGCTACAGGTGCGGTTGCCGCCCTTCACAGTTAGTCAGTCTGCCTACCAAACTGGCTCCAAAGACTAAGTGAACATAGTGCTAAAACACTCCGTACTGCCTAATTCTCGACATTCAACACTCCGTACTGTCTAATTCTCGACATTCAACGCTGTGTTTTGACTTGTCAGAGCAAAAAACTAAAACTAATTTCTGCAAGTGGGCATCGAACCCACAACTATTAAATTTACAGTCTGAATTCACTATACTCGTATAGGTACACTTAATACACAGAATAATGTTTCATATTACGACTTCATGTTCTATTACTATTTGACGGAACACCCTCGAGGGAAATCTACGGTCGAGGCCGAAAATTGAATTCTAAAGCAAGCTTTATCATAATGTTCATCACCTGGATATTTTTATGTTTCTTGAAACGCACTAATATATTTTTCTTTATGTATAATAATGTTTTATTTATCGGTTAGGAACACGTTTTAATTTTTTTCTCGCTGTTCCCCGCATGAAGCAGTGTAGGCATAGATATATCCTAGAGTTAATAAAATCCGCTACTCACTTTCCACCGAAGCTTTATGGGTTGATTGGCGAAACTTAACGCCAAGTGTTGTCTTTCTGCCAGACTTTGGAAATAGAAATAATCCGCTGCCCTGAGTAGTATTCTCACAACAGCTGCGTTTACAGTCAGATATGCAGCCCTCGTGTTTTTTGTTTCTTGGCTTAACAAAAAAAAAATCTTTTTAGTGGTTCATGATAGTCGCAAGTTCAATCCTATCCAGGGGACTGTCATATTTGAAAAAAAATTAAAAACGTTTTTCTTTTCACAAGCTTTCATTCAACTCGCCGTGTTAGTTAGTGTACGTTTTATAAAATATTATAAGCTCAATTTGACTTACAGTGTCAGATCAAGCTACAATTTGGATTACAATTTCAATTTTGATGACAATGAAATTATATATTGCAATCAATACTGTTGTTAATTCCTAAGTGGCCGCGCACCTTGGTGGGTTCAATTATATTTTTGCACAACCCACATAATAAAGATATCAACTGAAAGTTTGATTTGTAAAATACAATAACTCCAAACCTTCTGCCTACCGTAGGGTACCCCAGGATATAGCGTGAAAAATGAAAAAAAAAATCTTTTAGTCTTACGCTTTGGGAACATTGGAACTTAATATTAAGGTACTCCGTTCCAATTAAGACACATCCGTTCCCAATTATCTGGTGAATTATCGAGTGCGCGCGTCTTAACACACACAACTTAACGCCGTACTTTGCCTCGTTACCAGAGCGAGCGAAAAGATAAAATATTTAATTTCCCTTAGAGGAAGTCGAACCAACACGTATACCGAATAGGTGAACAGTGAGACGTATAAATTAAAAAAAAATCAACTTCACGCTTTATCCCGCGTACTGCAGGTTAGGCAGAGGAAACCTAGTGTTAAGACACTCCGTTCCCCACTTTCTGCCGAACTCTGGAGGCATTGCGTGTTGAGTGACAGAACTCAACGCCGCGCTTGTCCTCGACACCAGAGCGAAGAAATGGAAATATAAATTTAAGTAAATATTTCATCTCGTCGAGTGGGGACCCATAACCAGTCGGTTTTACAGTCACACTTTGTGCCCCTGTGCCGTGATAAATTATTAAGGAATTATTCATATTTAAAGAATTATCTTTAAATTGAAATCGAACCCACAATCAGATAACGACTGAACAATTTTAATGTTTACAAACACAAAGTCGTCAAAATTTTTATTTTATTTCAGCATCGAGCAATGGATCAGTACATATCGACCGTTACAGAGTAAATACAAATGTTTACAAATTGTTAGCGAGCTTTGCCAAATAAAATGTTCTAAGCAAAGTTAAATAAATTATAGCCAATGTTTATTTCAATGTTATTTTGAATGATTATATTGGAAATAATATAATGATGTTTGTTATTATTGAATAATAATAATTATTATAATATATTATAATTTTGAATCTCTTATAATTATGCCATCCAATTTTGTAGGTAAAATAGGCAAGGTTTGTTGGTGAAATTATTAAAATGTACGTATAATTTAAATATTGGACGTAACTTATCGCCACCCTTTGTTTTGCTAATGAAAGTAACTCATTTCTGCAAGTGGAAATCGAAGCTACAACCATCGCGTTTACCATGACAACCACAACGGTAATTCCAATCATAATTTATATCTATTATAAAATGGCTAAAATGGGAAAGTAGTTTCTTAATACCGAATTGCCTTTTACTCTGAAAATAACCAATTTCTTAAGATTAAATCATTTATTTTCACAAGCGTAAAATTATGAACGCTTCACATATGCCTAAACGTACTCATAACTGGTCATAAAGCAATCTGTTACAAATAAAAACACGCTATCGTAACAGCTTGCTTTGAAATATTAAAATTTAATTCGCATCCACCTACGGCCCGGTTGTCCCTGAATAATTTCAAGCAAGGCACTAATTTTCAATAAAAAAATTTCAACCCTATCACTTTCATGTAGAGTTGATATTTCATGAAAATCGTTTGCCATGTCCATATGAGGTGGGAATAAATTATAACGGCGGTCAAAGGTACCCTTAAATTCTGATAATTAATCTTTTAAGTAATATATTGTGGTGAGGTGTATAGAATTGCTTGTATGGTGCCAAAATTATTTTAATTTTCATATACTTTATGAAATCTAGATTATTGTTCGAATTTTTAATGATAAAGTAAGTTTAATAAATATACAATATTTTATACTGACAATATGATATTAGCTAAAATATAATCATAGCCAGCTTTTAATTGTGATTGTGGCCCAAGAGTACAAACGTGTGACTGTAACGCGACTGGTTTTCGATTCGATCCCCACCCGAGGAAGTGAATAAACAATATTTTTAAGTCTTCACTCTGGCACCAAATCAACACACAATTCCTCGAAAAAATCGGCGGAAAATGGGGAACTGAGTGGTTTCCTCTACATTGATATGAAATAGTAAAAAAAGTATATTACCAATTACAAATCACTGCCACTACCGTCAATATCCTTAAAATCAGAAACTCGACAACGGAGTTTAACTCCGTAAAATAAAAATGTATTATATTATATTAAATATAAAATATAACAAATAAACCAAAAACAATACGGAACATATTGCAATACACGTGTACATTATATTTCAGAAATGACCAATTCTGAAACATTTATTACAGCAAAACTTTTATATTACTTTAAAACTGCAAGGAACTTCTGTAAGCAGTATTTGAGTGACTTTAAAGTCTTGCTCACGTTATACCTATTGTTTGTAAGTTTATTGCTCTATTCTTGTTGTCTTGCTCTTGCATTTATTGCAAGAATATACGAAATCACTTTTGATATTACTTTAGTTAATTTATTGTTTTAAAGTAGGTTTACGGTTATGCTTCATAAAGCTCATATCAATTATTTATTGATGATTCCTATTATTCATATATATTTTATTCGAATCGAAAACCAGATACCTAGGATAGGATAGGATAAGATAAGGATCGTATCGGAGATCAATTTTCTTTTTGCTTCACGCTGTATCGCATCCGTAGCAGGCAGAGGGAACCTGGAAATCTAGTTTTAAGAGTTTCTTTTTTGACATTTCTTAAAATAATTCTGTTTTCCACTTTACGCCAAATTCTGCAGACAATGTGTGTTAAGTGGACGAACTTAACGCTGCGTTTCTGCCTCGTTACCAGAGCGAGGAAATGATAATATTACATATTTAATTTTCTCGACAGGAAATCGAACCCACGACCAGTCGCGTTTACAGTTGCACGTTTCTGCCCCTGTGCCCCACTACGTACCTAATACAAGTTATCGAATTCATATGGAAAGTGGAGAATATTTTGTCTTGTTGCCAGACCGGGGAAATCAAAATAATTCGTTCCCTCGAGTAGGATTCGAATTCCTGACGGTTGAATTAATAAACATACGGACGGCCTTTTTTAAATCAGCGTCACGCTGTATCCTGCACACAGCAGGGTAGGCAGAGGAAATCTAGTGTTAAGACACTCTTTCTGCCGAATTCTGGAGGCATTGCGTGATAAGTGGCAGAACTCAACGCCGCGCTTAACCTCGCCACTAGAGCGAAGTAATGGAAATATAAATTTAAGTAAATATTACATCTTCTCGAGTGGGGATCGAACCCACAACCAGTCGGTTTTACAATCACAATTCGTGCCGCCACGACTAGCCTCAACTGCCGTCACTCTGGTCTTTTTAAAGTTTTTTCATAAAATAAATAGTAGTTTTGTAAGCTGTTCAGTCAGTTTACTTTAATAAAATATTAAAGTGAACTTACAAAACTAAAATTTACAAATGAAAAAAACTTTTTTAAACTAATTATGAATATTGCTATGACTGTGTTTTCTTTTTGGTTAGGCAGCAAAAGTTACGGCAAACTATACGACTTTCATATAAAAAGTTCTTACGATTCATTCCATTAATACATAAGAGTAAGCAGTGCTAATAAAATTGTAAGTAATTTCCTCTATTAGTCATATTTATTTCAGGATTTTATGTTTTTTTAGCTAAATAGATACAAAAGAATTTAATGTTAAAATATTTCGCCCTTCCCTGGTCACCAAAATTCGAAATAATTTATTCTGTGCCAGAACTCACCGCTGCACCATGTCTTACCAGATCGGACAAGAAAAGATAATTAATTTTCCCGAGTGAGAATCAAACCTACAACCATCGTCCCCTTTTCAGCCGAATGCTGTATCACTGCATCACAATGGCATCTACTATAATTTTCTTCATAAGAACAAACTATTTAGCATTCCATGGGTTTACCGTGTAGGTGTTCATCGCGTTGCAATATGAAGAGCTTAGATAAGTTTGATTTGTGACCCATGTGTTTACTTACTTACTTATTAAGTACATTTTAGAATTGATTTGATCATAGGTCCAGATAGCCCTAGATCTACTACCAAACTATAGAAAGGTTTCGTTTGTTATAAGTGAGAAAAAAGAGGTAAAAAATATATAATTATAATCTTTAAGCGTGAGGTCATCATGGCGTAGGGAGACAACCGTGCAACTGTAGACGTGACAGCTCCGACCCGAGTTCCAACACTCGACAGGCAATTCCATAATTCGGTGGAAAGTGGGGATTATAAGTGTCTTAATGGGAACGGAAAGCCCTGAAGCTTAAATGGCAATGGGCAGGTAATATATCACGCTACTCTGATCAACGCTGGACCATACAAGCTACAAAATGGAAAGGTCCTATAGGAAAGAGGAAGGGAGGCAGGCCAACAAGACGGTGGACTGATGATAATAGATATTGCGGGAATAAATTAGACGACTATAGCAAAAAATAGAGAAGAATGGAAGAGGATGGAGGAGGCCTTCACCCAAACAGGGGTTCACATCCAAGAATTAGATAACTAACAGTACTAACACTAACTTTATATCAAATATTTCATACTAACATTAATATAAGATTAACATCAATTAAAATGTAAATATGTGGGTGTGAAATAAAGGGCTTAATTATTACTATTATTAATGGGAATGGACTGTCTTCGAGATTTCCGAGACGAGATTTCCAGGTTCCCTTTATCTATCTTACTATGTGCGGAATACAGCGTGAAGCTAAAAAAAATAAAATTGAGGTCCTTTTAGTGTATATAAACAATCTCAGCAGAAAATTAAGAAACATAAAACTTACAAGAACTTCCTGAAAAGATGGCACATTGAAAATACTTACTTAGCTCGCTCCTAAATTCATTCATTCCGTTAATATTTCTTGTGAAACTCGCTTCAGTGTAAACTCTTAGCTGAGTTTGAGATTATCTTTATCCTCTTTTGGTATTTCTATTTCTTATTTTCACGCATTTCCTGCATTTTATTATGGATGAGTAAAGTCAATTTCTTTTTCCTTTTAGCTTCTCGGTATATTCTGCATGTAGGCAGTAAAAATCTAGTGTTAAGGTATTCCGTGCCCTATTTTCTACAGAATTTTCGAAATATTGCATATTGTGTGGTGGAACTCAATGCCGCGCATTGCTTTCAAAATAACGCATTTTCCAGGTTCGAAATCGATTGTATAACCCTCATGCTTAAAGACGCTATGCCGCTGCGCCACGGTGGTCTCTAAAGTAAAGTTAGTAACCTATTTGTGCGATCTTTTCCTAAACTCTTCCTTAGTTTAACCAAGTGGAAATATAAAAGAAAATATGGTATTTTTTTACCATTCTAGGCTTTAAATATTAGTGTTGAAATCATTATTTACTGTTATCGATCAAAAAATAATTAAATATGTTTTTAATTACCTGACCTAGTATTAGTGAGCACGGAAATGTCTTACTGGTAACGAAGTGTATTAACTCTAGATTCTCAGGTACCCTCTTCTTGACCTGCTAAAAACTTATGAAATTAAAAAAAAATATATACTCCCCAAATGAAAATTAAATCTTCAACCACCATATTTACAGTCAAACGCTATCCTCTCTCGTTATGAAGACCTTACTAAACATATCTATAGCCATTTATCTCATTGTTTATTCAATTCTTATTCCATTTTCCTGTAAAGGTGAGGTTCCAATACGTATTTATATGGCGTAAAACACATGACGTATAAGAGAAAATATTGCCAATGCGAAAGCTTTCAGCTCAAAGCCGCTGGAAAACAGTACTGAAAAATAATACACACAGACCTTAAGAATGTGGAACATTTTATTTAATATTAGTTTCGATTGGTAAGATAGAGATCTGTAGTTCATTTATAGCTTACAGAGTGAGCCAGAAAGTAGTGTCCAAGGTAAATAAGAATAGTGGAAACTGGTACTGAAGTTTCAAAATCCGTAAAATGCACTCATAGTTATCAATCTATAATAATAACAGTTATTAACTGCAATTTTAAAGCTAAAAGAGCAGAACCTGGTTTCAACAAGATGGCGAGACTTCCAACATGTCAAATGAGTCTTTAGCAGTTGTAAAGAAAATGTTTAGTCTCAAAGTGACATTGGACGTGGCCTCCCTAAAGCACAGACCTCACGCCATTGGATTTTCTTTTCTGGGAGAACTTCAAAAGTAACTTTCACGTCAGTGTACCAAAAAGATTAACCGGCCGACGAATTTTCACAAACTTAAAGTCTCGACTCGAGGAGGGTGCACATGAATATAGCTCATATCTCTTGTGATGTTATTCTTAAAATATACGTTTCTCAGGTATTTCTTCATTACAATAAATTTTATATCTTATGATTTTACGTTTTTTTTTGTGATCAAAATTTGCTTAACTTAATGGCATACCCGTTATCTCAGATATGCATTTAAGGAATTTTATTATATAAAATTTTAAATAAATTTCAATAAAAATTACTACTCCCCGAATATCATAAAACCTTCTCGATTACCTAGATTTTTGCATAACGAAAAAAATTTAGTAATTTTCATTCCTTTTATATCTTCACGCTGTATGCTGCTCATAACAGAGTAACCAAAGGGGATCTGGGAACCTAGTCTTAAGACTATTTACCATTGAGATACTCCGTTCCACTATTTCCGCCAATTCCTTGAGGAGTTGCATGTCAAGTAACGGAAGTCAACGCCGCGTTTTGTATCGTTACCACAACAAGGAAATACAAATATCAAATATTTCATTTCCTCGAATAGGAATTGAACCTGTCGCGCTTTTGCCCCTGCGCGAGGACTGGCCTCATCTCATTACAATTTATGCCATCATATTTTTAATTAAATAAATATTAGAATACATTAATAATTATGTAATTAAAAACATGATCATTAACATAATTATTTTAATCATCAAAACACATAATTATAAATACATATTTAAAATATATATAGTTTTTATGTATTATAAATGATAATATACTTATAACATTATTATATAATACTAGAGGGCGCGCGCGGCTTCGCCCGCTTATTAAGAGTGAATTCTAAAAAAACCAGGTTCAATAAAATATTTTTAACAGTCTGAATTTAAATTTTTATAAAAATCGGTGACAATTTAAAGATTTTTCCATATAAACTTTCAACCCCTTATTTGAACCCTTAGGGGGTGAATTCTTAAAAACCATGAAACATGTGTTCAATGAAATATTTTTAAGAGTCTGAATTTCAAATTTTATAAAAATCGGTGCAGATTAAATTTTTTTTCCATACAAACTTTCAACCTCTATTTCATCCCTTTAGGGTTAAAATTTTTGAAATTCCCTTCTTAGTGGATGTCCAGAATATGAAAATAAATATCTGCCCAAGTTTCACGTTTCTACCATCAGCGGTTACGGGTCTGCGTGCGTCTTACCTCAGTAAGTCAGAACAAGTCCTTTTATATATATAGATTATAATAACAGCGTTGAATTCAACTAGTAATGCTTCCAGATTTCGGCGGAAAGTGGGGAATGGAGAGTCTTAACACTAGGTTCCCTCTGCCTAACGTGGTGGAAACTTATTTAATTTAAAAATTATTATATTTGCACTTAGGGCTATTGTTAGCGCGTTTATGGTCCTGGTAGATTCACTACAATGATTAGAAAAAAAACTTTTTTAATAACAAATTAAAACGGTATCTCATATACAATGTTCCTGATATCCCACTGAAAATCACTCATACATCACTTTTCATATAATGGGAAGTTGAATTCAGTTATGATTTATGATATTGTTGGTGGTGATGTGATTGTAAAAGCAACTGTTGTGGGTTTACTTCCCGCTCGGAGAAATAAACTATTTAATATATTCATTTTCTCGCTTTGGTAACGAGGCATGCTTTGCCTCGTTACCAAAGCGAGAAGCTACCAAAGCCGTGTTGAGTTCTGCTACTAAAGACATAATGACTTCATAATTTGATAGAGAGTGGGAAACGGAAGTGTCTTATTGGGAACGGAGTGTCTTAACACTACCTCTGCCTACCCCGCTATGTGCGGAATATTGTGCGTGAAGCTGCAACAAAATCTCAAAATTATACACGTCCCCGATTGGGGATCGAACCCAAAACCATCATGTTTATAGCCAAAGGCGATACAACTGCGCCACAATGGCTTAATAGATTCATTATTCTTCAACACTGTATGTAGGGGTGAAAGCAAGTGGCAGCTCTCGAACCTCTCTTGAACTGTTTAGTTACATTTTAGATTACATTCTATCGCCTTATATTGTATGTGTTATCTTATAAATATATGTATGTATGTATATTAAATATATATTATACAATCATAGGTGTATTATAAATAGTAATGTTTAGACATTTCGTTCCTCACTTTCTGTCCAATTTTCGAGACATTGCACGGTAAGTGGTTTAACCCTACGCCGCGCTTTGTCTTGTTACCGAAGCGAAGAAATGAAAATGTAATCCCCTATGTAGGTATGGAACTTACAACCGACACGTTTACAGTCAGACACCGTGCCGCTACCTCTCTCATAGAATAAATACGTGTCTTTCATGAAATATCTTTTAAATGGGTTAAAATTGTGATACTATATTCAGCCGAGAAAATTAGTATTAATTCTGTTTTTTAACTATGTTAGTATTTTTAGATGACTTCTTGTCTCCTCTTCTCCATCAACTTCTTCCCTTCTTTCCTTTTAAAAAAAATAAAGAGAAAGTTACATTCATTAAAATAGTAGATACTAATCGCTTAAAGAAATAATTGAAAAAAAAAACAACTCACAATTGCTATGTTCACTCGCCTTGTGGGAATTATTATCCTAAATTTTGATATGACTTATTGCGTGTCGTAGTATGGATCCCACAACCGTCGCGCTAAAGGGTGTACTACTGCACCACAACGGCCTGTATACACTATATATTATTTAGTTTATCCCAGCTGTATACATTTCAATATAGCTACTGCATTTTGCACTAAATTGATCATAAAACTGCCTATGAACTTTACGATGCCGTTAGATTTAACCTAGTGTAGTAGAACCAGACTTTCAATTCACATATTTGACATTTATAGTATAGTACATTGTACAGTATAGTACATTGTACAGTATAGTACATTGTACAGTATAGTATTATAGAATAGAGCCAGTCATAGCGCAGGGGCACACGCGTGTGGCGCGTGTGTAAACGCGACAGGTTGTGGGTTTGATGCCCACTCAAGGAAATAAAATATTTAAGCATCATTCTCCTCGTGGAAATCGTATTAAATCGTGCCATGACGGCCTGTACAATAATTTTATTTTAAAGGATTATATATTAATAAAATAAGACATTGAGGCCACTCGTGGCGCAGGGATACTAGGTGGGGTTGTGGGTCCAAATCCCTCTCGAGGAAATGAAATATTTAATATTTTGATTTGCTCTGGAGTCGAGGCAAAGCGTGTTGTTGAGTTCCGCCACTCAACACGCAATACCTCCAAATTCGTCGGAAATGGAGTGTCCTAACACTAAGTTACTTCTACCTACCTTGCTATAGCGTAAAGCTGAAAAAAAAATAAACACAATAGTAAACAGTTTAAATCCACGTCTGACAAAAGTGAACTCTACACTTGACACCGATAGTACAAGAACTGGGTTACCCCAATTTCATTCAGAGTCGGTTCACTTCATTATTCTTACTTACAACTTGACCCGTCGTAGCATGGTCGTGTATTCGATTCCCACTAAAAGGAATGAATTATTTTCATTGTCTTACTCAAGAAACCAGACGAAGCACGGCGTTAAGTTCCAAATGCTGTCAATTCGGAGTTATTGCGTGATGAATGAGGAAATAGTTTCAAATTTAATTATTACAATACATTATCATTATAAAGTAAATTATACTAAATACTGCAAAACTGTTTTTTCAGTGTGTCTGTAGGATCTATCGAGTCTCTCTTATTAAAGTCATTCTTGACAGTTATTTTTTATTAAGACATTTATTTTATTTTGTAATTTTATTTTGTTTTGTAGCGTTTACTTTAGTTAGGTACTTTAAGTTAAACTAAATTGTTGACAATAAATTACGATATGTAAAATAACATTATACCTAAACTTTACGAAGGAAAAACTGAAACATAATAATAAATATAATTAAAATTACATTGATTATTATGTTTTAAATTTACATTATTTAATACTTATAGTAAAATTTTCTCTTAGCTTTTACTTGATTGTTTTACAAAACTTAAACGATATACGTGCATTAACATTGCATATTTCCTTTTCTTTAAGCACTCAACGCTGCAAGTTAAAAGTAAGAATTAAAAATATTTTAAAACTGGGAAAATTAACCCACAGTCCACCATTATAGGATTGGAGTCATATACAAAGATGTCTTTCATATAGAAAAAATAATTTCTTTTTTGATTCTCTCAAAGAAAAGTTAATAAAATTAAGAATTGAAGTATAATAACTTCCTTCACTTACCAGTAATTAAAATTCTTGTTTCAAAGTTAAACTATTGTAATATAATTTTGAGAACTTTTAAACTTCCAAGCTCTAACTACAATTTTATAAGCAGAATCTCGACTTCCCACCGTTTAGTACCTCGCTTTATGTTTGATATCATAGTCTATTATAAAGTAAGAAACTTGAAACATATTCTGAGATGAGCAGCTATCAGAAGTGGGTTGTACCGTTGCAACTCGATGGTAGTTCACTTTTCATTGATTTTTTTTTATTTTATTGCATCTTTTGCAGATTAATTCAGAAAACGTGATGTGGGGACACTCTTTTCTATGTTTTTAGGGTTCTGTATCTTTTAAGGAAAAAAGGAACCCTTATTAGATCACTTTGTTGTCCGTTCGTCTTTATCTGTCTGTCTATCAAGAGCCTTTATCTCAGAAATACTTGAAGATTTCGAAATAATTATATTGAAATTCAAATCTTATATTCAGGTCTACGGGCTCTTGATTTCCTGAAAAAAATATATTTCTAAATTTACTTTAAAAAAGATATGGCCGTTTTTTGACACTATGAATGAAATAAAAATGAATAGGGTACTTTCGGTTAACCTAAAATTATGAAATTTGGCGGCGGAAAGCATCAACAGGAAAAATATGTATTTTCTGAGTTTGTTTCAGTTCAACAGGAAAAAATCTAAAAACTTGGTAATTAAATTCTAAAAAATAATAGCCTTAAAAGGGGGGCAAAATGTGATATTAAAGCCGCTAGTTCAAGTGAGATATCAGATGACAGAGCTCTGGCTAAGCTAAGCTTGAATTTCAGAAAAAGCTGGGGAGCTCCAATTTTTATAAGGAACCTTCGGTGGGCGAGGTTATTAGTATTACAATCAGTGCAAACTAATCCAGCAGCAGCAGGATTCAACACAGAAGATCTGAAACATTATATTCAAATTTATTTACATTAACAATTACATTGAATGTCGTTAAAATGTGCTGAAAGAATAATTTTTTTTTATATTTAGCCTAAATATAATCTTTTTGTCGACTCCGGTATTTTACGTTTTCCTTAGATAGATAATGTAAAACAAGTATTCATAATTTGGAAAGATTGTCCTAACACTAGCCTACCTTATGAAATTACATACAATACAATAACATATTTTTTTTCAGCGGCACAACGAAACATTAGTTGTAAACACGATGTTTGTTTCATTTCTTGATACTTCTGGTAACAAGACAAATCACAAGTTTTTTTTATTTTCCCGCATGAAGCAGAGCAAAGCGAGCTTAGCATTAAAACCCTCCGCTTTGCTTTTCACATTGCATATTGAGTGGCATAATTCAACGCCGCGCTTTGCCCTTACATAATAGCGAAGAAATATAAATATTAAATATTTCATTTCTTCAAATGGGAGTCAAACCCACGACCTGTCGAATTTACAGTCAGGTAATAACTAAATATTAACAAAACAATAGTAGAGGTGTGCGGTAAAGTTTCACTATGAAAGCCGTCTCGGCTGAACTTCTTATCTAGTAGGTGAGCTCGTGATCTGAATTTCACTCGCACTACTTAACGTACACTTGGACTTGTATTTTCAGGCATGAAACTCAGAAAATATATATCTATCTAATATATACATATACATATATGTATAATAGTTACAATAAAATTAAATGCACCCCTCGATGGTTGTGAAAAGTTATACAGGAAATGTAATGAAACGTTAGTGTTGAATTTTTTTAAGTCACACGCTATATCCTGCTTATAATAGGAAAGGCAAAAGGAACCTAGTGTTATGCCACTTCATTTCACAATTTCCACCAAAATGAAACAACTACAGCCATGTGTTGTCTAGGTGCAGAGCTAGAAAAATGAAAATAATTCATTCCTCTGAGTGGGAATCGAATCGAATACTTCAAAATCAGACGTTGTACCGTTGCGCCACGACTTCAAAAGCTTCAAAAAAATAACAATCCTTATGTAGTTGTTGTTGTTGTATTCCAAAAATAGAAATGTTATAATTATCTTTAAAGCTTTAAAGTAATATTATTGTAGGTTTACGCTGTACCCCGCACATTGTAGGGTAGGCAGAAGGAACCTGGGACCCTCGTGTTAAAACACTTCCTTTCCCCAATTTTCACTAAACTTCAGAAGCATGTTAAATGACGGAATTCAACGGTGCGATTTGCCACATTACCAGAGTGAGCAAAAAAAAGTATTAAATATTCCATTTCCTAGCTTGAAAATCGAATCCACAATCTATCGCGTTTAAAGTAACACGTTTGTGTCCCTGCACCACGACTGGCAACCAAACAGCAATATATTTAATACATATATCTATTTAAACTACCTTCAAAGAAAATTTTAACCAAATACTTTTGTGTCCGAAACAAATGCACCTAACGTTATATACAAAAACTACACCTAACACAATGTACCATACATACAGGTCTTCAGAAAGCACATTCATTTCAAAGGAAACAGCAACTAAGTCATAGTTGTCATTTGAATGCACTAGATTTAGTATTCAACCGGAGTCTAGGCTCCTAGTATATTCTAGAATATTCTATTCTATTCTAGTTATTGTAGATTTTGTCAAGTTTCGTACAACTCTAAATCGTATCAATCTTATAGTGTAATACCTAAAATCTGCGTGCGTATGTAAACGCGACAGGTTGTGGGTTCAATTCCCAATTGAGGTAATGAAATATTTAATTTATCGTTCTGGTAACAATGGGATATGCGGTTTTGAGATCCGCCACTCAACTCAAAATGGTGAACGCAGTGTATTAGCATTATAATACTACTGTCGACATTGTCAGTTACGAGATATAGATACAGAATCCGAAATTGCAATATAACCATTTAATAAAAAGAAGTACAATTATAGTATTAAGGCCAGTTGTAGTGCAGGGGCACAAAGTGTGACTGTAAACGCAGCTGGTTGTGGTTTCGATCCCCAATCCAGGAAATTAAATATTTACTTAAATTTATATTTCCATTTCTTCGCTCTGGTGTCGAGGTTAAGCGCGGCGTTGAGTTCTGCCCCTCAACACGCAATGCCTCCAGAATTCGGCAGAAAGTGGGGAACGGAGTGTCTTAACACTAGGTTCCCTCTGCCTACCCTGCTGTGTGCGGGATACAGCGTGAAGCTGATTTAATTTTTATTTTTTTATATTTCCATTTCTTCACTCAATACGCAATACCTCCGGATTTGGCGGATAGTAGAGAATTGTTTTAATGGAAACGAAGTATCTTACACTAGACTCCCAGGTGCCCTAGTGATTTACATCCCTAAAATTTACATAACCTTGTTTATTGTGTTTGAACTAGAGTAGAGAGAAACAAATATTTGAATTAGGCACTATCCCCTTACCTCCTTAGTTGGTTTAACCCTGGTATAAAAGCGGTAAGTTGCGCCCAACATGTCGAAATCGAAATGAAATTAACAACGGAGTATCAAGACACTGAAAGTAAAATAGAATAACAAATATCAGAAAAATAATGTCTTCTATATATACATAAACCAAAAAAAAACTTTCACCTAATAATAAGTTCGAATTATTGGCCTCAATCACGCTATGAATGGTAATCATAAAGTCACAAAGTTCACTCGGTAAGGAAGTAATTGTATGATGTAGACTTCCATTATTGATATTACTCGTAGTTCCAAGAAAAGATCAAATATAATATATTTCTTTTCTTCTTTTCCAAAGTTAGTTATTGGGAAATTGTATACATTTTAAATATAAATGACTTAATTTTATGTTAGAGGAAATTATTATTATATAAGTATTTATTTAAGTTTTTATTTTTTATTAATTTTAATTAATAAAAAATAAAAACTTAAATAAATACTTATATAATAGTTTAATTTTATATTAATTTTATAAATCTGAGGAAGTTGTTTGGTTGAGCGCGCTAATCTTAGGAAATACTGCTTTGAATTAAAAAGTTATCGACTTATCGACGAGAGTCGTCTAGTTATCCAGGTAAGCTATCCGATCCTACTAATGATATTACAAATCTGAAAAGTTTTGAGGATAGATGTTTGTTTCTTTCACGCTAAAACTACTGAACAAATTTAGTTGAAACTTTACAGTAATATAGCTCGTACATCAGTGTAATATATGCAAAAATTTATATATAAAGATTTTAAATATTATTTTATTGACATTCACGTAAAAACAACAAATTGGATTAAGATAAAACTTAAGATGAGAATAACACATAGGCTACAATTTATATAAAGATTTTGCATAATTCGATAATAATATAACAAGCAGTTGTAGCTGCGTTTAGACTGCTAGTGTTACATAAGGTTAATAGTTTCGATGTAATCCTCTATCTCCATACCGTAATTAATTTAGTATATATAATATGTTACATACGACTAGAGGTTCCTTCCATTTGACTCCCATTTTGGGATTATTTTTTTTAAACTTCACGTTATATAGCAGGGTAGGAACATGAACTTAGTTTCCTTCTCCATGCTCCCCCAATTTATGCGCTATCCCTGCTGTATGGAAAAAAGTCTAGTAAGAACATTCAGTTTTCATTAAGACATTTCCGTTTCCCACTTTCCACTGAATTCTGGCGGCGTTGCATATTGAATTGGGGAACTCAACGCCGTCCGTCACCATAGCGAGAAAAACAAAAATGAAATCGAACCCACAACCTCTCGCAATTGCAGTCACACATTTATACTCCTACACTACAACTGGACTCAAGCTGACAATATGATATTTAATAATTCAATGTTAATGTATGTCTAATATGGTCGAAATGAGCTGAGTTTCATATTAAAACGTTATTTATCCTTTTATTATATAACGCAAGTAAGGGACGTTCCATGTCGGTTGGTTGTAAATGTTTTGAAATTTCAAATTTTATTAATATTCGTACTAGTGTTACCTCACAGGATCACTTGAACTACATCAATACACAGTTCGTGAGGCTTAAGCTGAGCTTTGAATTTGTGTGAGATTATAAAAGAAGAGCCAGAAAGAAAAACAAAGTTTATTAGAAACTAATCATTAAAAACAATCAAATGACGTCAAACTTATTATATATACATTATATAATTATGAGGCCGGTCGTGGCGCAGCGGCACGAGGTGTGACTGCAAAACCGACTGGTTGTGGGTTCGATCCCCACTCGAGGAGATGAAATATTTACTTAAATTTATATTTCCATTTCTTCGCTCTGGTGTCGAGGTTAAGCGCGGCGTTGAGTTCTGCCCCTCAACACGCAATGCCTCCAGAATTCGGCAGAAAGTGGGGAACGGAGTGTCTTAACACTAGGTTCCCTCTGCCTACCCTGCTGTGTGCGGGATACAGCGTGAAGCTGATTTAATTTTTTTAATTTTTATATAATTATGAACACTTGTATAAATACTAAGCTCAGTTTAGACCTCTCGAATTTTTATATTAATCAATTTGTTTTTTAATGAATAAATCATGTATTTTTTTAGAAAACTAAAAAAATGAACACAGTGGCACTCGAACCAATATAAGAGATTTTTATAAGCTTCATGCTTATTTTACGCACGTAGTATGATAAGTTGTTTTTTTTATGGAAAAAGACAAGGCAAATGAGCGTTCGGGTCACCTGATGGTAAGTGATTACCGCTGCCCACGACCCCGTGCAACACCAGAGGAGCTGCAGGTGCGTTGCCGGCCCTTAAGGTGGAGATAGACACGCTTTTCGAAGGTACCCATGTCACATCGACATGGAAACACCAGGTCCAGTAGTGGGAACCTTGTGATAAGACACTCCGGTCCCATTAAGGCACTTCCATTTCCTATTTTCTGCCGAATTCTAAAGGCACTGTTTGTTGAAAGGAGGAAATAAGCGCCAGATATTAGCCTATTTAGGCACTCTACATATATCTTAGGGAAAACCGCTTTAAAATTCATTGTATTCTTTAAATTATGCTTAGTGTTTTGTGCTTTAAGCCCGACGTGGCGCAGGGGCAGAGGCGTATGACTGTAAACGTGACAGATTGTGGATTCAATTCTCACTCAAGGAATAAAATATTTAATATTTTCATTTCCTCACTCTTTTAACGAGACAAAGTGCGATGTTGAGTTCTGCAACTCAAGAGACAAGGCCTCCAGAATTCAGCGGAAAGTGGAAAATGAACGGGTCTTAAGTTTTCCCCAGGTTCACTCTGCCTACATTGATGTATGCGGGATACACCGTGAAGGTAAAAAAAATATGGTAAATTCATAATTTAATAAAATTATAGCAATACTACCCTTCTAGAGTATATTAAATCAACCACGAACGCTGCATACAATTTTTACAGTCGACAATTTCATTCGCATATTTTGCTCTGATTATAAAGCGGTTGAAATAGCGAAATTAGTTTTTACATTATGAAACCTCTCGGTATGGTTCGCTTACGAAATAAACTCCATTTACTATTTATGTTTTTATTTTATTTTGTGAAATTTTGTATATTTATAATAAGTGTGTAGTATTTTCAAATTAATTCAAAAAAATATTTTAATTTCATTAATACCACGTTCGACGGTTCGATTCCCAGTCGGAGATAACGAGGCAAGTTTAGCCACTCAATACGCAATGTCTCTAGAATTCGGTGGAAAGCGGGGAATGCAAGTAGACACTTGCATTCCCCGCTTTAACGGGAACTGGCTGCCTTAATACTTAAGACTAGTTTCCACGTTCCTTCTCTCTGCTTATCCTGTTGTGTGCGGGATTAAAAGAAATATCATCATGGCGCAATGTCAGATTGTAAACATAGCTTTAAAAAAAATGTGTTGAACTCAACGGCGCGCATTATCTTCATTTCCCTCATTGGAAATCGAACCCACAACCGTCACTGTCCCACCACACCACGATAACTACACTAATATCTAATAAAACATTGATTTATACTTATGTCAAAACTATCGAGATTTCTCATTTCAGTGAAATAGCGTTAGATCTAAATATATCACGTTATACAGAATGGACGCTATCCCTGAGGAAATCTGAGTGAGTGTCTCATATTATCCAGTCGATAAGAGATTTGGCTTTGTCCGTGAACGAAGATGTGTCGTTGATTCAAAACGTTTGTTCATGTTCTTGGTAAAACAAGGGTAAAACGCTAGTTGAGGAATAAAAGTGCCAAAGAAGAATTATAATTAAATGAAAGATAACACAACAAAAACCTAATAACTGCAATGCGATTGGTGATGTACTGCGTTCTCGCTCGAGGAAATAAACTATTTAATATTTTCTTTTCTTTGCTCTGGTAATAAGACACTCAACACGCAATGCCACAGAATTCGGTGAAAAGTGGAGAAAAGAATTGTCTTAATGTAAACTGAGAATTTATTAGCATAGGAGAAAGAGAAAACCTAGTGCTGAACACTAAGTTCTACTCAGTTCCTAATTTTCCATCCTTTTATAATCATTCAACTTTGTATAATCTCGTTTTTACCGTCCCCGTAAAAATCCGAGAAATCTTGTCTTAGTATTCCACTAAACTCGACAGCCTACCTGCCTACTCAGTAATGGAAACCTCTTACGTCTAATCTACCTAAATATTTATTATTTATGATTTAACATATATACTTAAGTAGATTTTTTTAGGTTTACGCTATATCCCGCACATAGCATGGAAGGCAGAGAAAGCAAGGACACTGAGTGTTAAGACACTCTGTTTTCTATAATATTAAGATCTCACACTACCGAATACTGGAAACATTACGTGGTGAGCAACCCCGCGCTTTGAAATATGTAAATAACGAAACTTAAACGTCATATACTCTGTATGAATTAATAAATTATATCGTTACAATTTCTTAAAAAATCTATTTCCAGTCAATTAAGCAATAAATTAATGGCCTCTTTAGCTTATCTATACCAAGCGATTCAGATATAAAGTAAAACGCCGAATGTCCTCTGAGAAATATCTTTGAGAGCTTCAGACACAGGCTTTAGAATAAAAATATATGGATTTTTCAAGGCCAATTTGACAACATATTTCATATTTAATCGTAGAAATTGAAGCAATTCTATATTTATTGTACTATAAAACCATAAACGAATATAATAACATCATTTTTATGCTTATTAAAAAGAGCCAGATGATGGGGTAAAATTCAGAATTTTTAATTTATAGATTAAAAAAATGTTTTTTAGTTTCACGCTGTATTCCGTTGTATAAAATTAGGTAAACAGAGGGAGTTTTGTATAAAGGCACTTCCTAACCCACTTTCCAACCGATTTTTCTGGGAACGTAGACAAAACGACAAGACACTCCGTTATCATTAAGTTACTGCCGTTCGCCACTTTCTGCCGTATTCTGGAAGTATTAGATATTTAGTGACGGAACTAACTCGTTACCAAAGCGAGGAAATAAATATTTTATTACTTCGTGTTTGCTTTATTTTATATTTATAATTTTTAGATATATTGCATTTTTTATATGTATGTATTCATCGTGCTAAACTTCACACAGAATTTCAAGCCAAATTTATAATGTAGACGAGTAATTCTTCAAGTTTTAAGAAACAGCGTGTTTTATTATATTTACTAAAATATAAACTTAATTAATTCTAGAAAGCATCTGAGTCATTTTGAATTTTATGTTTAACAGCTTTGTAAGCACATTTTATTATTTAATGGTGTTTTTCTATTATTATAGTTGATACAAACGAACTGAAGAAGTGTCTTATGAGTGTCGGTTCGATTCTCCTTTTGGGAAATATTATTTTCATTTGCTCGCTCTGGTGACGAGACATAACTCGGCGTTAAGCTCCACCACTTAATACGCAATGTCTTGAAAATTGGGCCGTGGGTGGAAAACGGAGTGTCTTAACACCAGATTCTAATCTCAAGATACTCGTGATACAGCATAAAGCTAGAAAATAATAATAATTAATTACTTATATGCACTACTTTGAGTCATTATGAAGCTTTTTGGATAACCTTTATTATCACTTAAATTGAAACTCGAAATCTATAATTTTAAAAACAAAGCCTGTAATAATGTACACTGTAATTTGTTTATACGTACACACAACCGCAGTGTTATATTTAAAATGTGGCACAAACTATAAGAGAAAGCGTGAAGTAAAATATTTTTTTAAATAATAATATTGAAGTTAACGTAGAAGAGCTGTGGTAGCTTGGGCCCATACCCAAGATTTGCGATTTGCTGAGATCGCTATATCCCGCACATAGCAGGGTAGGCAGAGGGAATCTGGGAACCTAGTGTTAAGGTACTTTTTTGATTAACACAATTCCATTCCCTACTTTTGGGCGAATTTGGAAACTGCGTGCTGCATATCAGAACTCAACGCCACGACTTACATCGTAACCAGACCGATGAAAATATTATTTTTTACATTTCCTCGAATGGTGCCGTTTGTACCTCTACGCCATGACTGGCCCTATTAATATTATTTTTTTATATCTGATATTGGATATCGAAGCATCGCTCTAAAATATATATGACAAATAGAATGTCTTAACATTAGTCTCTTTATATTTACACTGCTACACATGTAAAGTGAAAAATAAATGCCTAATTTAAAATTAAAAATAAAAATCAAAATATTTTTTATTCAATTAGGCCATTATAAACATTTTTAAAGTATTATTATTAGGATAAAAATATTTTTACTTAGGATAAAAATATTTTTTAGAAAACACGTAAAAATTTGAACGTAGCGAGATTTGAACATATGCCTCTTGGAAACCGTCCAAACCATTTAACCTAAAGCTCCACCAAAATTTTTATACGTTAGCATCTCCGCAAGGAGATTTTTACAAATTTCTGCTACCCAAATATAATTCGAAACGACAACATAAGTCAAGCTAATGCTACAACAACCTTACTACAATATCAAATTAGTCTGTTTGTTTTACTTGGCACCTTGACTTCAAAATTATAAAATCTTTCTTTAATTATTTTTTTTAACAACATCAAAGTACTATTGCTTTACGTTAAGTAAATTTATTTTATACTTTTTAGTTTGTTTGATTTCGGTTTGTTTTTTGTTAAAAAATAATTTATAGTCGGTAGCGTCAGTAGTTCTTTTTCCTTAAATATTTTTTGCCACCTTTGCTCAAATTTAATTAAAACAGATGATTTTTTTTAATAATCATAATTTCAGGACTTTTTCAATAATAAATGACCAAAAAGCTTCATCTTTTGAACTGAACGGTTAAACAAATAAACACGTCACTGGCTCTGACAAATTAACCGCCCTATTATCAAATAGCCTTTTATAATCACCTTTTATAAATGCATGAGATTTTTGATATATATACTAGTGTCTTTCTCGTGACTTCGTCCGCATGATATACTCGTACATCGGCTTTTTTCTCGCCTTTACCCGAATCGCACTGTTGGCAGAGGGGGAAAATTTAGTGTTAAAACACTCCATTCTTTATTTTTCACGAATCTTATGAGATATTGCATGATTACTAGCGGAACTCAACGAAAGAATCAAAAATTAAAATAATACCATTCCCCGAATACGGACCAAATCATATTACATTTACAGTCAATATGGGACAGCGTCTATGCCACAACGGCCTCTAATAATATTGACCTCTCCTCATAATATGGTTGTATTATTTACATAAACCTTCCTTAATGATTCTATCTATTAGTACAAAATAGAATATGAGCTCAGTACTTTTTAGAGCAATGAGAACAAACAGAGCGAAGAAATGAAAATTTATTTCCCCGAGTCGCAAGCGAACGCACCACAGCTGTCGCGTCGAACAGTCAAATGCTGTGCCTCTTTGCCACGACCGCCTCTTCTCACTATTAATCAACTGCCGAAACTTTTAATAACCATCAATTAAAATAGAATTTCACAATAAAAAATTATATTGCATGTAATTTAATGTACCTATACGCTAACGTTCGATATAACGAGACCGGTAAACAAACATTATTAGTTCACGTGAATCAAATTGAGCGCGGTTAAACGCATTGATTAGATAGATGATTTCGCACCGTTACATCGTATTTACGCTTTCCACTAATTTACCTTACATTTAGGCAAATGTCAAACAAAATGTTGTTATAGTGGGTCGTTGTTAAGGATGATTTTTATTGTATGTTTGGTTGAGCGCAATAATTTCAGAAACAACTGGTTGAGTTTAAAAATATATTGCTCTTATGTTGCATAAGCAATTTAGCAAGGAAATCTGGTCGTACACCACGACTCGTAGCACAGGGGCATAAGTGTGTGACTGTAAACGCGGCAGGTTCTGGATTCGATTGCCGCTCGAGGCGATGAAATATATAATATCATTTCATTTCCTCACTCTGGTAATGAGGCTAACGCGACGTTGAGTTCCGCCACTAAGCACGTAATGCGTTCGAAATTCGGCGGAAAGGGGGAAACTGATGTGTTATAATGGGAACAGAGTGTCTTAATACTGTCTGTGATTTCCAGATTCACTTCATATACCCTGCTATGTGAGGAATATAGTGTGAAGCTAAAAAAAAGACACGTGCAAAATTTTACAATAAATTATAAGTTTATTATAAAGCAAAAGCTTTTGATAAATTCTAGCACATACTAAAGGTAGCAAGATACTAAAGGTAGGCGCGTGCAGACCATACGAGACTACGTATCAAACAGCTCCTTTTGCTTCAGGGCCGAACGCACCCTATCCTCCAGTCGGCCGATTACCGCTGGAGTCCCCCAAGGCTCCGTCCTATCCCCGCTGCTGTACTGTAGAAAAGGAGTACATATTTCATAAGAAAATTAAATCACAAAAAAGTGAAATGAAATTCCTTTTCTTTGCTTTGCTTATGAATATTATAATACTAGCTTTTTCATGCGGCTTCACTAACGTCATTGTCATTAAATGATCATTAAAAATCACGAAGATATCAAATAAGAGTAATAACATTTCGTTTTATTATTTTTTTTTAAATCCCTGTCCCTGTGTCTTTGATTACATTTGTAAAATATTGTATGTATATAATATACAAAATATCATGATAATCGGTTGAAGAGCACATAAAATCAGAACAAATAATCTTACTTTTGCAATTATAATATGAGGGAGACCCATATTAATATTCATTGTTTTTGTCTTTTTCTTATTAGCTTCACGCTGTATACCGCACATAGCAGAGTAGGCAGAGGGAACCTGGGGAACTAGTGTTAAGAAACTCAATTCCCATTAAAATACTTCCGATCCCCACTTTCCGTCAAATTCTGTAGGCATTGAATCACCGCCGCTTTTGCCTCGTTGACCAGAGCGATAAAATATTAAATATTTATTTAATTCGAATGTGAATTGAACCCACTACCTGTCGTGTTTACGGTCCCACATTTGTGATCATGCGTCACGACTATCCTCATAGTTTAACTTTTAACACTACAAATTAACGTAAAATTATTTTAATTAATTACATAAAAAAAATTACAAAGGTACCAAAGACAGCGGCTAACGTATAACATTTTATATATTAAAAATATCTTTCATCTAACATTTAGAAACGGGTTGGAAACCTTTTTTGTAAAAAATCTGAAATGGCAAGTCCTAAATAAACATCAGCAAATTATGCAGGAAAGTAATAATTAATTTATTCTATACACGCTTGTGTGTCTTACTCTGTTTCCCTTATTTTAGAAATAAATAAAAATACGGGCCAGTCGTGGCACAGGGGCTCAGCTCGTGGCATCTGACTATAAACACGACAAGTTGTGGTTTCAATTTATGTGTGATGTGGGTATACAAATGAGAATGAAGTGTCTTAACACTAGATTTTCTAATAAAATATGAAGATAAACAAAATATGGCTTGACATACGGACAAATGGACAACAAAGTGATCTTATAAGGTTTTCGTTTTTCCTTTATAAGGTATGAAACCCGTATCTTTTACAAACAGCTAATTTTCAAGCAAAGTATTTGGTGAATAATTTGTTACTTTAAATAGCCATAATATGTTCGTGTACCTTGTTATATATATTTCCACCAAATTTTTAAGATTTTTTATATTAATCGGTGGAACTTAACGCCGTACGCAAGTGCTGAAAAGCACACAGAAAAAATAATATAATTTTAATATACTGCGTAGATACCCATTAGATTATCCAAGTCTATATTCAGTATGTAGTGTATATTCAGCTTAACATTGTATCCCAAATCTAGCAGAGTCAGCGGATGAACCCGAATACCGAGTGTAAAGATACCTCTGTTCCTCACTGTTGATCGAATTTTCGAGGCATTGCGTGTTGAGTAGCGCCGTCAACGCCGCGTTTAATCTGGATACCAGAACGAGGTAATGAAAATATAAAATATTTCATTCTCTGAGTGGAAATCAAACCCACAACAGTCGCGTTTACAGTTGCAGATTTGTGTCTCTGCGCCTTGATGCGTTTTAATGTGTATATTCAAGTATAACGAAAATGTGATAATTCAAAGATGATGACAATTTAAGTCAATTAAAATTTTGAATTAGAAACGAGACAAAAACAAAAAGCAACTAAACAAAAAGCAAAACTTGTGAACATCTTACAAATCAAACATAATTATATTAAAACCGCTTTTAACTGTCAAAGCTCCAAATTGATGGAGTGAAACCATACAGATTTTCTTAATAAATGAAAATGAGATAATAAAACAGATACTGAAATAATAGCGATTGTTAAGATATATGTAAAATTAACGTAGCGGAATTTGAACCTGCGCCTCTTGAAAATTGGTCTAAGAGATTTGATCTCATAGACCAATTTTTTCTCGCGCTACTTTTATTTTTTTATGTATTATCTAAAAACATATTTTTCTATCTGCAGTATAGCATACTAAATTTTTTTTAATTTAGGCATACTAAAAAATACATTCAAAAATGTTTGTAATAGTTTCCATTTTTTTTTCTATTTCGTATCGACTACGATAACTTTATTTATTGAGAAAACGTATAAAAATTTTAACGTAGCGGGACTCGAATCCGCGTCTCCTGGAAACCGACCAGGCGCTTTGACCACTAAGTACGCTTTGACCACTAAGTTTGAACGTATGGGTTAGTGGTCAAAGCGCTTGGTCGGTTTCCAGGAGGCGCGGGTTCCGCTACGTTCAAATTTTTATACGTTTTCTAAATAAGTATTTTTCTTTCCTAAGTGTAATAACACTTTAAAAATGTTTAAAAATACGATAACTTTGTTGTACTGTACGTTATCATTGATTTTCAATACGCTTTTATTAGATCAAGCGGTAACAAAATAACTATATATTAAAATCTAAGAATCTGAATTACAAGCACTTCTAATTGTTGTATCATCATGAAACTTGGGAATTAAATATGTTGATTAAATGACAATGGAATATTATGATACCAATGAGCTGGTCTGATGATGGAGTTGAACGATGGCTGATGGAACCTTGCAATGATTGATGATTTGCAAATATTTTTCCTCTTATTATTATGTTCTGTTGAAAAAACATGTTGATACATGGCTAACAGGTAGTGAAGTAATCTAATTCTGTAACAAACATAAATTTAACTAAAACAATAATACCAAAACCATAACTTTTTAAGTTTCACAGCGATTATTCATAAAATCTTTAGAAAACTTCGTTCTAACAAATCCCTTACAGTTAAGAAGAAAAAAGTGGCCGGAAAACGCATTTTTTATCTTAATGATAAACCACTGGCCGTTTTAATTATTCTAATCCCGAAACAAAACTTGGAGCTGTCTTAGAAGTAGATTACTGTAGGTGCGGTGACAGGGATTAAATTTTTTGTGGAAGTAGAAATTAAGAATATTATTTATAGTTCGAATTATTTTTTTTTAATTAATTTCCCAGCTCTGGTAGATAAAGCGCGGCGTTAAGTTTCGCCACTCAATACCCAATGACTCTAAAATTATTTCGAAATTGGTTAAGTTACTAACGCTAAGACACATATTAGCAATAGGTTCTCTCTCTCCTCTGACTGCCCTGCTGTGTGTAGAAAAACGTGCAGCCGTAAAAAAATATAATATCTTTATTTTTAATTAATTATAAATTCTAATTCATTTACTCCACTTTCCCCCGAATTTTTTAGGCATTGCATGGTGAGTGGCGCAACTCAACTCAGCGCTTTACCTCGTTACTGCAGTGAGGAAATGAAAATATTAAATATTTCATTTCCTTGAGCGGGTGTCGAACCCAAAACTTTAACTTGAGGTCAGCCTCATACTGCGCCTCTAAATAAGAATGGAGTGTCTTATTACTAGGTTCCCAGGGTCCTCCTACCTACCCTACTGTGTGCCGAATACAGCGTGAAGCTATAAAAAACCGGTTAAGTGCGAGCCAGACTCGCACACCGAGGCTTCCGTACCAATTTCAGGACTGTATGTCAATTGGGAAAAGGAAGCACAACTTTATTAAGGTAACAAACATAAGTATGCGGGCATATGAACTACAAATATATGTTTGTAATGAGTTTTTTCTCCGAAATACTTATAAATTTTTACTTTTTGCAATTTTTCTTCTGTGATCTGTGATATAAGACGTTGCTTTGTACCAAATATCAAAATTCTGAGTTCTCGGGTAAGTATCCTGTAGGTTTTGATTCCCTTGCGAGTTTCGAAAATTTTGCTCAAATTTCCAGTATAGACGGCTGTATCTTTGGATAGAAGATTCACTCCTTTCAGCTCCAAGATTTGAGAATTTGATATAAATTTCTGTTTTATACCCTACGCATTCTTGAGAAAAATTATCTTAACAGACAAATGGAAAGACGGACGGACAACAGAGTGATCATATAAGGGTTCCATTTATTCCTTGCGACGGATCCCTAAAAATATCAAATTAAATTATTTAAAATTAGCAACAACAACACTTACAACTATGATGTATACTCACACATATACTCCGAGTAATATATATTGAAAATAAAAATTGAGGCCACTGTAAAGCAGCGGCACAGCATGTGACTGTAAAAGCTACGTTTGTGGGTTACATTCCTAGATTCAGGTGAATGATTGATTGATGATGTTTATTATTGTCATCTCCGCGATCTGGTTACAAGACATAACAGAGTGCTAATTTCTAATTTGGCATCGCGTGGGGAACGGACTGGCGAGTACCCTCTTTCTAGTTCCTTAGTAAAAAAAAAAAAGAAAAAAAAATCTATTTGAGACATTTTTGTTAGCAACAAATTTATAAAATTCCATAACAAAAAAATCCTTAATGTACTAAATAATATAAAGAAGTACTTCACTTTCACTACAACCAAGAAAATATACAAATAAAATGATCAAAATGGATTTGCGTCAATTTACTTAGCACTTTAAAGTAGCACCTCTGGTGATTAGTTAACAGGATTTTTCTTAGAACGCTCCTTCTTTCATTGTCTCCTCCAGAGTCGCTGTGAGACTTGTAATTTAGTTAACCTTGTTACCACGTTCATTGTAGAATTATTTGAGAATATATTTTTTTAAATTGCGTAATTAAACGCTGTTACTACAAAATTGGTTAATGACAAATGGTACCTGTAATATTCTCGTAGATTCCGATATTTTATATTTTATCTCCATTCATCCTTCAACTATAAGGATCCCCATACGCAATGTTATTTTTATTATAACTTAGCTTTACACTGTATCCCGCAAATAACAAGATAGGCAGAAAAAACCAGGAAACCTTGTGTTGAGACACTTCGTTCCCATTAAGTCACATGTGATGCTAAAAATCTTGATGTTAAATTACTCTATTCTCTATATACTTGTTAGTTAGAGATTTTTCGTTCCACATATTGTAACTGAATGTTGTGTTTAGTTTTTTTATTTTTTATATGTATTTGAAAAAAAAGAGGTCGTCGTAACCTGAAAACACAGGAATGTGTCTGCAAGCGCGACGCTTGAGAATTTATGCCCCACTCTCCTCACTGGTGTCAAGATAAAATGCGGCGTTGAGTTTCACCACTCAACACCCAATGCCTCTGGAATTCGGCAGACAATGGGAAGCGAAGAATCTTAACACTAGGCTCTCTCTGTCTACCCTGGCTTGAGGGATACATTGGGAAGTCGAAGAAAAAACGTAATAATACCCAATAAACTAATTTTTTCCGTACATTTTTTACTAATTAAGCTTGAGTTGCTGAAAATCAAACAAGTTATAGTGGGCTGTCAGTAAAGTTTATCCTGTCCCTTAATCCCAGCTTAGCTTGTGTTCGGTCTGGCTAGTCTAGTTTAGCAAATACGTCGCTTGGGGATATCGTACACTTGAAATAAATGCATCCGGTGATTTGCTGATAGCACTTTATTGGCAAAGATTTTTGGTTTTTCTTAATTTATTTTGACTCTGTAATTTTTTATGTTATGTTCAATGTTGAAGAGACACGTTTGTTTTTTTTTTTTTGGTATTTATTTTTTTTTAGTTTCACGCTGTATTTTTGTATGCTTAATGCTTATAGCAGAGTAGACTGAGAGAGACACTAGTATTAAGACACTCTGTTTTCTGCCCAATTTTTGATATATTATGTATTAAGTGGCTAAACTCTATAATACTACACACCACAACGAAATTTTATCATATTGAGATATTAATTACGATAAAACTTGGTTGTGGTAAAGGTCATCGTCGGTTTATTGTGAATTCTCCTTACTTTTTATAATAAAGTCTATTTTTCCAATCCTCGATACCCAATAATGGATTAAGTTCCGCCATCAGTTATGGCTTCCTCTTAAATAAAGAACTTAATTATTTATCTCTAAATCCATTAGATAATTATTCATTATATTTTAATTATTTACTCGCAGCAATGTTATGTTTATATTTATATAGCACTGTTGAGATCCGCAACTCAACACGCAATGCCTCCAGATTTTCGCGTAAAGTAGTTTACGCAAGTAAAACACACTAAGTTCCCAGGTTCCCTCTGCCTACCCTGCTATTTGCAGGATACAACGTGAAGCTAAATTAAAAATTTATAATTATATTTGTGCTTACATTGAAATTAGTCCTATAACATTATTGGGCAATTACATCTGATTGAATATAATCTATATATGAAATAGCTAATCCTTTGTTCAAGTAATTGACTTGATCGGAGCTAGATCAAGTGTAACCTATACGTACTGTCTACACGTCCCTCAATTTAAAGCCAGTCGTGGTGGCAAACGCGACAGGTTGTGGATTCGATTACAACTTGACAAAATGTAATATTTAATGGGTCGTCTGGCTGAAATTATTTCATTTCCTCGAGTGGGAATCGAACTCACAACCTTTCGCGTTCAAAGTCCCACAAATTTGAGCACAACTAGCCTCAACTACTCTACTCAACTATTTAATATAGTCGTAAAATTTAAACTTAAATTCTTTACAGTTTAGTTTCTTTACAGTAGGATTTTTTAACCAAACTGCCAGTTACAGTGGCCTCCAGTAATATGGGACCTCGATTCGACCCTCGTCATACAGCCTTATGTCACTCGCAGATTCTAAAGCTTTTTATTCTACGGTCTTGATGAACGCCGAACATTGTTAACTTCGTTTCTATATTTAGCGAGTCAAAATTTTAATTGTTAGGGCGTAGTGAAAAAATGCGTTTATAAAAAGTGCGTGGTTACCAATCCATAATAGGTGAACTATAATTATATGTAGGTATAGTGCCAATTTTAACAATCATCACCTGGGCGAGATCTTGTAACGTTATTTGCTTCGCAAGAAAGCAAACAATATTCTTCATACAAAAATAAAAATAACATTAAAAAAAATCATTTTTCGAACTTGAAATTATGTATTAGGCATATAATTGTATTGAAGTTTCAAAATCAATATATTTCAGCGATTTTTTACTCTAATCTAATCTAGCTGTATCCCTAGCGGGGTAGCCAGAGAGAGCTGAACACCAAACGCTACGATCTCTGCATGATTCATTTCTCGATTGCACGGTTTAATATAGGTGGTGATATTGTCTATCGTAGACAGACTTTTACCAGCTTAGCGATGTTAAATATTCTACTCAGACAACAAAATCATTACGCTTTGCTTCCTTGCAATGTATTATTTAACGATTTATATTTATTGCGCATCGATGGATCATCAAATAAAAAAAAAAAAAATCAGCTTCACGCTGTATCCCGCACACTGCAGGGTAGGCAGAGGGAACAGTGTTCCCCACTTTCTGCCGAATTTTGGAGGCATTGCGTGTTGAGTGGCAGAACTCAACGTCGTGCTTGTCCTCTACACCATAGCGAAGAAATGGAAATATAAATTTAAGTAAATATTTAATCTCCTCGAGTGGAGATCGAACCCACAATCAGTCGGTTTTACAGTCACACTTTGTGCCCCTACGCCACGACTGGCTTCTTGAATGGATCATCAATTATCTATAATAATATTTTATGAAATATTGATTATCAATGATCAATTAATAGTCAAAAAATAATAATTCATAATCAATAACCGATAATCGATTATAGATAAAGGTTTATGGGTTATGGATTACATATCACTGATTAAGGATTACTGATTACTGATAACGCATTAAAGATTACTTATTTGGTTTCTTAGAAGAAAGATTACTGGTTGAGTAGTGGATCTCGACGCTGTACTTTCATTTCGTTACAAGAGCGATGAAAATGAAGGTATTAAATATTTCATTTTCGGATGGTAAACAAACTGACAATTAAAACAAACAGGCTTAGTAGTTCGATATTGTAGTAAGGTTGCGGACCATTAGCTTGACACCGACTTCAAAATTATAAAATTAAAATTATTTTTGTTTAACAAAATAAAAGTACGGTTTACTTTATGTTAAATTATTTAATATTTTTTAGTTCGTTATTGAAGTCGGTTTTTTTTTGTTAATAATTAATTTATTTTACTACTTTAAGTGATGCTACCCATCACTTAAGAGGATGCTTCTCAAACCAGTAGGTAGTCGTTGTACTTTGTAAAACTTCAATTTTAATTAAGTATTATTTTTGTGCAAAGTAGCATTTTGGCATATTGATAAGAACTTACATAAAAAATATACGGGCGAATTGGGAACCTTTCCATTTTTTGCCGTCGATTGAAAACGAAAACTTCCTCTTCTTTATGTTAGTCGAAAAGAAATGCAACGAGGAAACGTTTTTCCTTGTAACTATTACAGTACAATTATATTTTTTACCAACTGGATCCCATAATCAGAATATAAACTAATTTTCACCAAACTATCCTTAAAGTGTACCCTTTCCAATAAAAAAAGAACCACCGGAATCGCTTGGCGTGATATCGAGTTATTGATACACATATCGCGCAAATATCTAATGCAAATTTAAGACTTATGTGATTTTCTCATAGATACCACTGTCAGAAATGAATTTAAAAAAAATGAGACCACACGGGAAGCACTAGCTTTCAGATAAAAAAAGTCATCAAAATCGGTTCACCCAGTCAAAAGTTCTGAAGTAACAAACATAAAAAAATACAGTCGTATTGATAACCTCCTTTTATAGAAGTCGATTAAAAAATACAAATAGTCGCAAGTCGATTATGTTATTACCATTATTTTAATAGTATCCTAGCTTCTGCTAGGACATATCTGTGATATATTGAATCTGGGTCTAAGTAAAAGTCGCCTTAATTGGAGCTAAATTATTAAACTTACGCTTTTATCCCAGTACGAAACGTTATCAGGACATTTGGGAGAAGTTCCCTCCTAACTGTGAAACAAAGTTGGACTGATTTTATTACCGACAGATAAAATGTAACTGTGATATATCATATTGATTACTCTTTTGAAGATAATGTGAGGTGAAAATAACAAACATTTTAGAAAAAATAATTTCATTCTCCTTACTTAATTTTTTGTTTGAAACCTATAATAAAT
>JAAIXJ010001884.1:5518-24059 GCA_013403705.1 Heliconius hermathena
ATAAAGTTACAAAAATATATACGTGTAATAAATAATTAGCTTTATCTATATTTTATAAATATTAAATATCAACAATGGTCGTATTTTTTTATTTAAAACAATCAAAAATTCTTTGACGATAATGTCGTAAGAAAAACATATTAGAAGTCATTAGAGTTGTCAATCAATTCTGCTTATTAAATCAATAATCATGTATTTTAAGCGGGCGAAGCCGTGGGCGAGCCGCTAGTTGAAAATAAAACTGATGAAAGTCAGGCGAAAAGTCTCCTACGAATATAATTTAATAATATAAAATATCTCATCATACTCAAATATTATGTAACCATAAAAATAATATGCAAATCCATTGTTGTAAATTTTAAATGTTAACAGCAAAATAGAAATACTTAATGCTTATCATTAGCGATCATTTTAATTTTAATTGAGGGAACACTAGGTTCCCTCTGTCTACCCTGCTGTGTGCGGGATGCAGCGTGAAGCTGATTTATTTGTTTAATTTGGTAATAACTAAAAATTCACACAATCGTCTTTTTACAATTTTTTAGGGTTCCGTATCTCAAAAGGAAAAACCTGAACCCTTCAGGATAACTTTGTTGTCCGTCTGTCAATTTGTTAAGTCCATTTATCTTGAGCTCACGTGGAAGTACCAAGCTATTATTCAAATCTTCAATCCCTTGGGGCACAGAAAAAATCAAGCTTCTAAATCAACGCAATCAAAAGATACAAGCAATTATGCATCGATTTTGCTGCATTTTGAATGAAAGTCGCCGCTTTTGCTATATTTTATACATTCCTTAGTGCAAATTCTACAAATAATTTAATTTAAAAGCTTATGGGATTTACAATACACAAACCGAAAACAATTTTATTTAGGTGATGAGTGTAATAAACACAAAATTCTAAACAAAATCTACCTTTTTTTCCAAAAAAATAATCAAAATAAGTAAAACGAGGGTTGCCCATTGAAACAAGAAAAGCTAAAGCTTAAAGTACCGTACAAAGTCTCAAAACTTAATTATAAAAGTGTTCGTAGAAAACAGCACAATGCCGTGCCTCACGCGACTTCAGCTGTGATTCCTTGTCAACTTTATTTGACCTTTTCAACTATTGATGGAAACATTTAACATTTCAGCCTTTTATTTCTAACTTCTAAAAAGAACGAGTTGGTGGGAAACAACAAACTTATTTTCAATTTCATCATGGAAATAGCCACTAGGCAGTAGATAGGAATTGTATTATATTTAAATTTTATTTGTCTTCAATCTTTTTTATGTTTACACATCTCGACCGTTGTGCAAAGTAAGCAATTAGACTTTAATAAAAAAAAGATACATGATATCTAAAACATACGTTTAATTTTTTTTAGCTTCACGATTCCCTTCGCAAATCAATTGCTATAACATGACATGACTATAACAATTATATCTAAATAATTATTATATGTATATATATTTATTTTGGCGTGATACAGCGTGAAGCTAATCACGCTGTATCCCGCACATAGGAGGGCAGACGGAAGCTAGTGTTAAGACACTCTTTTCCACATTAAGACACTCTCGTTCATTCTAACATTCCTTTAATTATGTGAATAATTATTTCTTGTATCGATACTCATATCGATTATACTTTAAGATTCAACCCCACTCTTGAAAATGTACAAATATAAATTTAATATCTGATTTATTTACTACTATTAAAACAAATCATCTTCTAATACCATTATACAAAACGTCACTCCTCTCTCTAACCAAACTCAGAATCAATTGCGTGAACAAAATATATGAAAAATTTCTTATGACTGCAAATATAAGCAAGCATTTGTAACGGCCGAGGTCTAGTGGACCTCGAGTGCTCGGTTCAAGTTCGAGGGCCGCCAGACTCTCGATCACAGCGCGCTGAGTGCTGACTCCGAGAGCGAACTTATAGTTAATATATAAGTTTTATATTGTAGATATATAACAAAGTTATATGAAACTAGCATTTACGATCGGCTTTACTCGTCTGGTTATAATATAGTCAACAATTTTTTTTTACATGAATAGCAGTTTCTGAGTAGTGCGATTAACTTAACTTAGCTCCACGTTGTATTCCTAGCAGGGTAGTCGGAGAAAACGGAGCGCCAAACGCTACGGTCTCTGATACCTTTTTCGCCTCGTCCTCAATCTCTTCATACATTCCCGGAGGGCTCCGGGGGATCCTCAAACTTCTTACGTCACCTTCCTCTACTATCTTTGCAGTATCAAAAGGTTTTCGAAGGTTAACCGAGTTCTCCCCCTACCTATAACTTCTCTTCATCTTTATTGTATTAGTATAGATTATGTATGCATATGTATTACTATATTAATAAATTATTATATTAATAAATTATTGTCACAATATTTGGTCGTGCTAATTTTATTAAATATCATACCACAATATTTAGAAAATTATTATTTTTCTATACTAATCTATACTTCTATAAGGAAGAGTTTGTTGGTTTAAACGCCAAGATCTCTGGATTTACTTTCTTTTTGTTTTTTATGAAAGTTGTATTTTTCAGTTGGGTACGTCGTGGTCCAGGGGCACAAGAGTATGACTGAAACGCGACGGCTGTGGGTTCGATCCCTACTCTAGGTAATGAATTAATCTTTCTTAATATTTTCATTTCTTCGCTCTGGCACCAAGGCAAAAGCCCGGCGTTGAGATCGCCCACTCAACACGCAATGCCTCGAATTCAACTTAAGGTGGAGAACGAAGTGTCTTATCACTATGTTCCCTCTGCCTAACCTGCTTTGGGCGGGATACAGGCTGTATAATATTCTGGTGTAAGTCTTAGTTAGCCTTAAATAACGAAATAACAATAACGAAACGAAATAATAATAAGAAACACCATCGAATTGCTTTAAGCGCGTGCGCTGCAAAATAAATAATTATAAAAAAAATAAGTAATTATTGTATGACAAAAATATTAAATTTTATTAGTTTTAAAAAAAACCGCATCGTTTGGCGCTCCTTACTCTCTGACTACCCCGCAAGGGATAAAGTGTGAAGCTAGTTTTAGTAGTTAAAAAAAATACGGCGACACCATATATCTATCTATTATAAATAAGTAACAATAAGGCATTTTGTAACAAAAATAATTCAAAATTGTATTATATATTATATAATAAGGTGATATTTCATCGATTTTTATTTCACATATACTCGTACCTACATTGAAACTTACGAGCGAAAGTTATTTCATCATCAAGAAATTTAATGAATATAATCATCGGCTTTTATAGCATGTAATTTGGACGTATACTTTTCGAGAAAATGTAAAATTAAAATAATCCAACGCTCTGTTTACAGCCGCAACCCTAGTGACCTAAGATCCGCGCATTTCATCGTCTATTCTCAGTCAAACGGAATCGGAAATATTAGTATTTCAAATGATGGCAACCTTTGCTTGCGGCAGTTATTTTCTAGGCAACCATGTGTTTTAGTGATGAGAAAAAAATAAGCTTTAATTTGATATATAATTCTTGAAAAAAACACATGAGTGCAAATATTAACTTTAAGTGACCTCAGTTTAAACTAGGCAACCCTGGGCTTGCGGCAGACTGAGAGCTGGCAACCATTGTTTTCCAATTCTTTATGCGATTTTCTTTCAAATGATGTGCGATTCACATAAAAAACCTATGAGTGCAATTTTCTCCAAAAACGAGTTACGAAAAACATTAATTAAAGGTGATTGCGGCAGGATTCTTTTAGTGTAATCCATTCTACTATAATGTATTATTCTTAAATATAAGTTTTATTAGAATTACTGATCCCTACAGATTTATGCAATGGGATGTCGGCCTATAGGCTTGAGTTCCGCGAGCCATCCTGCCGATGACGTCCCATCATACAGCCAGTCATGATTGAATGTATCAATCTGTCGGCAAATGCAGTATGCGGGCAACGCTATGAGTGGAGCGCTAGAATTTAATAAAATTGCTTACTTGCCTGTAAGTCTTTTAAAATAATTGTAACTATCTGGACATTTTTCATATGATTCATGTGTCTTATGTCACATATTATAATTACTTATTTATATTTTTCCATTTATATTAAAAAAACCGTTTGGTAGGTATATGACATTTTTACAAGTAATATTACAATTTTCAGGTGATAAAGAGACCAGAATTAAAAAATCTAACATCAGTTATAACTTATACTTCATATTTGTACAACGACGGGTACGCTACATATACCGAAGTTAAAGTACCTAAACTAAAATTACCACAGTTTAAATTAAATTCAAAATGATTTAACTTATTTGACTTATATTCCTATGTCCCCAAGTTTGGGCAGAAGGCGTCCACAGAGATTTAAATTCAAAATTACTTTCTCTTAAAATCATACCAGTCAAATATTCACAAATTAATCAAGATTTTCTTACACAGTGTATAGAGTTTACTGTGGCCCCGTCCGAGAGCTCGCCAAATTCGGACGAAACATTTATGACTGTAGGCGAATGGAGAGTGCTCGAATTAATGGGAAAGTTAAAAATGTAAAACAAACAACACGATGAATATAAATATATTTTAATGCTGACAACTCCACTCTCACAACCATTCTATATAGTAATTAGGCAATACAGTTTTTTACAATTAGGGTTCCGTACTTCTTAAGGAGAAAAGGAACCTATAAAAGATCACTTTGTTATCCGCTCGTCCGTCTATCTGTCTGCCAAGAGCATTTATCACAGGAACGCTTGGAGATATCGAGTTGAAGTTCAAATCATATACCATATATCAGGTCTACGAACCCCTGATTTCCTAAAAAAATCGTATTTCTACATTTACCTACAAAAAGATATGTCCATTTATATCGCAAAAACTACGTATTTCAACATTATATTATAAAAAAAATCAAAATTAATAGGTTACTTCCGGTTGACCTAGAACTATGAAATTTGGCAGCAAGTATCTATCTACAGGTAGTACTAGTTCCGAAAAAAAACTGAAAACTATACATTTGTGGTTAAACCCTAAAAAAATATAAAAAAATAATAGCAAAAATTAAAAGGTGGGCAAAATTTGGTATTAAGGCCGCTAGTTCGAGTGAGGTATCAGATCAAAGGGCTTAGTGTGCATATATGCCAATACAGAAATTGGTACGAAACCCTCGGTATACGAGTTCGACTCAAATTTGACCGACTTTTTTAAAAGATATTGGTATAATTTTACTCTTCGATTTATAATTTTAAAAATACGTTTTCCCATTTTGTTATAATAAAAGTGCAAAAATGTAAGCAAATTCTTTAATTTCAAGAGGCCGAAATTATTAAGTATATTGAAGTCACTGTTAGACGTGCTTAGTTTAGTAGGGTGGCCTTTAATGATTAATTTAATTAATTATATTAATGTCTATAATAGAATAGACAAATATAATCTTCCCAATGTTGTATCATTCCTTTTTATACTTTTTCTTCATTTCTGTATGACAGCGAAACTTAACGTCACATCATATTTAACCACACCAAGAAAGTAAGAAGGTATTTATTTTTTAAATATAAATATTAACCACATAGATGTCGCATTACAAGAAGAAAATATAAAGCATTCACATAATAGAACTAACCCTCACTTCGCTCTGACCTCAACACTGTTATTAAGTCATTTCAAGAAAGACTATTCACTTTTTGTTGAAAAACTTCTATTCATTTTTTTTTTTGTTGAAACCATTTGTTATATAAAGAATAATATGAAAAGATTTATTTATGGAAATCTTTAGCTATTCAAGGACAAAAGAATAAAATACTCGTAGTGGGTACTTATTCCAATAAGTACATTTTCTTATCACAATTAAGGCTAAATACCCATTATTAGTCTATTATAGTCAATATAGTCTGACAGTGCAATAAAAATTACGCAATCAATGCGCGCACTTGTTGCTGTAAATAGGGCGAGGAACTGGGCCGGTGACCGACCCAGGTGGGTGCTCCGCAGGATTTTGCATGCCACCAAATCCGATGTATTAGGCCTTTGCAGATTTAGCCGAATAACTTTCTGCGCGTATGCACTTTTACATAAAATATATAGAAAATATGTAAAATTTACAGCTATTATGAACGAAAAATAATAATCATCTTGTACTATTAGTACTCATATTGTATTTTCAGAGAACTTCATTTTCAGGTACTGTAACGGTAACTATAGCTGACAAAAGGTTATCTTTCAACATTACGCTCCTCCTTCTACAGCAGGGTAAGCAGAGAGTACTTAGTAGGTACTTAGTTACTTAGTTAACCGGTGTACTATAGTTTAATGATTCATTCATAGTAGGCCGTCATGGCGCAGGGGCACAAGCGTGAGACTGTAAACGCGAAGGTTATAGGTTCGATTACCATTCGGAGGAGTGAAATATTTAATATTTTCATTTCTTCGCTCTGGTAAGGAGGCAAAGAACGGCGTTGAGTTCCCCCACTTAACACGCAATGCCTCAAGAATTCGGCGGAAAATGGGGAACGGGCACTTTCAGAGACATACTTAATAGAGAACGGAATGTTTTAACTCAAGATTTCCAGATTCCCTCTGCATATCTAAAAAAAACTAAACCATATAAATTTAAACCACTGGAGGCCAAGCCCACACTGGACAATATCTTTAGATACGACCATAACAACAAGATTTATAAATTACTAGAGAGCGCGCGCGGCTTCGCCCGCGTATTAGGAGTGAATTCTAAAAAAACCACGAAACACGTGTTCAATAAAATATTTTTAACAGTCTGAATTTAAAATTTTATAAAAATCGGTGGCAATTTAAAGATTTTTCCGTATAAACTTTCAACCCCTTATTTGAACCCTTAGGGGGTGAATTCTTAAAAACCATGAAACACGTGTTCAATGAAATATTTTTAAGAGTCTGAATTTCAAATTTTATAAAAATCGGTACAGATTAACATTTTTTTCCATACAAACTTTCAACCCCTATTTCATCCCTTTAGGGTTAAAATTTTTCAAATTCCCTTCTTAGTGGATGTCCAGAATATGAAAATAAACATCTGCCCAAATTTCACGTTTCTACCATCAGCGGTTACGGCTCTGCGTGCGTCTTACCTCAGTCAGTCAGCACAAGTCCTTTTATATATATAGATAATATCTCAATAAGACCAAGTCCTACGACAAAAGTATAATAAACAAATTCGGTACGATCAATAAAGCCGCTATAATCGCACGTGTTCAGTGTCTAATTGTTGTAGACTGTGGCGGAGTGGACTCGAACACAACTGCATAACGTTGGCACCGGCCCAAGCTCGCCGCTATCAATCCCAGAGATGCGCAATGGAATAGGTTTGTCGACATAAAATGTTAGAGGAAAACAGAAAAAATATAATTAGAAAATAGAATTGACGCCGTCGTGGCGTGGTGGAACGAGGACCTTTTGACTGTAACGCGACGATTATGGGGACGATTCCCACTCGAAGGAATAAATTACGAGTATTATTTCTTAATATTTATATTTCTTCGCTCTGGCACGAAGGCAAAACACTGACTTCCGCGACTCAACACGTAATGCCCCGAATAAAATCGTCGAAAAGTAGGGAACGAACTGTCTAACTAAGTTCCCTCTTCTGCCTACCCTGGTATATGCGGGATACAGCGTGAAATTAAAAAAATACTTTGAATACTACGTTATCATTTAGTAAGGTAGTCATAATATAACAACAGTTACAGTTTCAAGGTAAGTAGAGCGATCACAATATTTACTGTATTGTACCGTTTTAAAAGTTGTATTAAAATTTGGTATAAAAATTCAAATGCTGTATTTGTATCCGTTCTTACAACATTTACAAATAATAAAATCTTAAAAATACATTTTATTTTTTTTTGTTTTTTAGACCGTCGTGTTGCGCAATGGTACAGAGTCTGACTGTAAACGCATCGTGAATTCGATCCCCACTCAAGGGAATGATTATGTTTAAATAATTTTCATTTTTCCGCTTTTATATAAAAAAATATATAAAAAAATGCTGTTAAGTTTGGCCAATCAACACAGCTATCGCAAAAGCAAAGCAGTGTCTGGAAAATTGGGCGGAACGTGGGGAAGGAGGAGGAGTATCTTAATATTATGTTCCCTCTCCCTACTCTACTATGAGGGAATATATAGCGTGAGGCGGACACTGACGAATTTTTATTCTTTTTACAATCACGTGCATCTGGAGTTGCTATTCGTGACTACAGCCGCCGAGGTGGCCCTTGACACTAGTTAGCGGTGAAAAAGTCAATTAGTCGCTAGAATAATACAATGGACGAATATAACGAGGTTCATTGTATACGCGAGGCAGATAAGATATTCCCTTAATAAAATATGTTTAATTTGACAAAATATTTAACTGCGAAAATACCTGCGGGTTTCGCCCCATCACTTATGATCAAATATGTAGATATACATACATAATATGAGTTGTATATAAAACGTGACATAATTTTAAGTGCGTTACATAGAAACGATACACATATAGGATACAGATACATATTCTAAGTCTTAATCGATAAATGAACTATCCAACGCAAAAAGAATCTTTCAATTCGTACCTACTAGTAGTTCTTGAGATTAGTCAAACATTCAACCAAACTCTTTAGGTTCGAATCGGACTCGCATACCGAGGGTTCCATACCAATTTCTGTTTTATATGTCAACGGTTAGTACAATATGGTGTTCACAAAATTAAGTTTACGTACGTATGCAATAATTTTCTATGTAATAAACTACAATTATCAGTTTGTAATATTTTTTTCTATGAAATACCTATTTTTTCACTTTTTGGGTTTTTTTCTTTATTCGCATAAATGTAATTTCTCACTTCCTGCCAAGCTTTATAACGAGGTAACTTTATTCTATTTCATACAACATTTACAGGTCTATTCTACTTCCTTAGACGTTCCCTAAGGCGACGACCTTTCCTACTGCAGTGAGCACTAGAACTTATTTGCAACATTTCAATAGTCGCATTACGTGAATAAATTCAATAATAGTATAAAGGTCATTTTCATGATTCAGTGAATGTAACACGTTTTCCAATTACTTCGATATGACATAAGGTTCAATGAAAATGATTTATTAATAAACATTGAACCAAGTTAAAAATTATATTGATTGCTAAATGATTATAGTAGAATTTAAAATGTAACTTTCATAATGTTTAAATCAACTTCACGCTGTATCCCGCACACAGCAGGATAGGCAGAGCAAAATTAGTGTTAAGACACTTCGTTCTCCATTTTCCGCCGAATTCTGGAGGGATTGCGTATTACGTGGCGGAATTCAACCCCGCGCTTTGACTCGACACCAGAGCGAAGAAATGAAAATATAAATTTAAATAAATATTTAATTTCCTCGAGTGAGTATCGAACCTGTGGGTTCGACCAGTCGCGATTACAGTCACACACTTGTGCCTCGGGGCCACGATTGGCCTCAAGATCCTGTTTGAAGTATTTCACATACTGTATCTCATATGTAGCAGGGTAGCCAGAAGGAACTTAGTGTTAATAATTAAAACACTCCATTCCCTACGCACCACACACATTTTCAAAATATTGCGTATGTGAGAGTTGCCAGTTTAAGAGTAATTTTGAATAATGCCAAAAGGGATATTGTCAGTTTAACATAATACAATTGTACAGTCCGCGAGGTCTAAGCTAAGGTTTGCATTTCTGTTAGTTTTCATATATAATGTAGGCGTAACGCCGTTCAAAAATAACATAATGTATGTGACCACGCTGTAAAAAAGAAAGTGTTTTTAAATATATAAGAGAACGATTCATTATTAACACAACCAAAACATCAGACAAGAATGAAAATTATGATCCCGTGTAGAAGAATTGATATAATTTGTATATGATTAATTTTTGTGTTCATCTTTAATAATAAATTTTATTTTTAGAAGTTTTTTTTAGTTCACACTAATACGTATGGGATACTGAAGTGTTGATTCAAGTGAGTTGAATTTCGTATGTATATGCATATGTGTGTTTACAAATGTCTAGGAAACTAAGAATCATATCAATATAGGAAACTAAGACTCATATCGATAATTTTTTTGATTAAAATTAGTATATTTCACAACAACCGTCGTGAACCGTCTCAATTTCATCAAAATAAGTTCAATTGGTTTTGAGAAGAGTTATTCATTTATTTGAGGATCTGCAATATACATGTACTAGCGGCTCGCCCACGGCTTCGCCCGCTTAAAATACATGATTACTGATTTAATAAGCACAATCGATTGACAACTATAATGACTTCTAATATGATTTTTTTTACGACATTATCGTCAAAGAATTTTTGATTGTTTTAAATAAAAAAATACGACCATTGTTGATATTTGATATTTATAAAATATACATAAAGCTAATTATGTATTACACGTATATATTTTTGTAACTTTATGTTCTTTTTACCTATATAATATACGTCTCATCATAATTCTAAAACTCTGTTAAATGTGCNCATGCGTTCTCGCCAAGCTACGTCGAAATTTTTATACGCTTGTTACAACTTATTTATGTTGTTAGCATCTCTGTAGGGAGATTTTTACAAATTTCCGCTACCCAAAGATTATTACCAAGAATTATCGTTTGGCAAGAGAGAAATTATTCTTTAAATATTTTTAAAGTGTTATTCCACACTTAGGGAAGAAAAATACTTATTTAGAAAACGTATAAAAATACGTTTTCTAAACAAGTATTTTTCTTTCCTAAGTGTGGAATAACACTTTAAAAATATTTAAAAATAATAAAGATATTTTTAATTTGAACTTGTGAGACATTTATACAACGTAAGTTTTTATGTGCGCCTCCGCCACCGTGATCAAGTGAAAATAAATATAATAGAAGTGAGTTACTTCCAACCTATTAAGGTGACGTTATAATATAGCAGGTAACTTTCCCCACTAAATTAAGCATATAAAGAATTTTTCAGTTCGAGACAGTAGTTCCTGAGATTAGCGCGTTCAAATAAAAAAAACTGCTTTGTTATATTCCGTCTTTCCGCCGTATTTTCGAGTTATTGCGTATTGAGTGGTGGAACTCGCCGCGCTTTGCCTCGACAATCGAAGCGAAAATCGGAGCGAAATAATGAAAATATTAAATTTTTCATTTCCTCGGATGGGAATAGAACCCACAACCTATCACGTTTAGTCACACATTTGCGCCCCTGCGCCACGACTTCTGGTCTACTAGTCTCATATCGATAGTATACGTATCGTTACAATAAAGAGCTAATCTCGTAAGCTTTGCCTAAATTTGAATGAATAAGAGCCATCAATAAATACATATCTTTCCACATTATACAGTAACTACAGACACCATGTTATGAAAAATAAATCAACATATAAATAAATACAATGTCGTTCAAAATATATTTTTTATGAAAACAAATACGGTCTTTATGTAACAAAGAAACTCAGTCACCACGTATTACATTAGTTACCTGAGAACGTGGACATGCCAGACAGCAGAGACAGGCCCGAGTGGCGGCTGTGCGAAGGATGTATCATGCCGATTGAGCAAATCTCAGAATCCTCGAATTGCCACATATTGATACAACCTATGTGTTATTGTCTACTATTAAGCGAAACCACTATCGACCGTACGAGGCACGCAACGCTATTTATATATTTTTTTAGTTTAAAAATACTTTAAAACATTGCAATTTTATATTATTTATCACATAAAAAAGAAATGCTGTCATATTTAATTATGTTTATAGATAAGGGGAGAGACGATACGTGCGCCCGGTACAGTGTTGTATCGCGACTGAGGGTTGCCGCCGCCCACCCCCGAATTGGACATTTACACTCCCGAATTGTGGAAGGTGCGCGGTGACGTCAGGAGAACCCTGGGTTTCGCCCTTATGTTAGTACAAATAATATTTTATTATAGGTATTTTTCTGTTTTACAGTTTTTTATTTAAAAAAAAGGTTCGTTTTTCGTATAAAAAAAATTAAAAGGGAATATTATTACTTTCCAGTGGATATAAATTTGGCAATACTATTTATTATACATATTATGTCGAGTATATAAGAAATATTAAATAAATTAATCTCATATTGGTTTCTATTTTTGTAGTTTATTAAAAAAAGATGAGAGTTGTAACATACTATTCATTAAAAATAAATTCCCATGGTCATTAGCAGAAGAGAAGTTAAAATTCACTTATTTTATACTTAGGCATAAATTAATTAATTATATTTTTCAAGAAATATTGTGATTAAAATCAAACAATTTATTAATTATTTCAACCTTGTATTGAAACATTTAGGGGTCTTTTTTAAGTATTTTTTAGCATTAATGGTTCTGGTTGAAATAGTAACGTCTTTAGCAGTATCTTTGTTCATTACTCATAATTTCCAATACTATATTTCATATTTTAAACACTTATGAAAAAAAATGTAATGGTAGAAAAATAAGTTTTATAGAACATACAAGTTCATTGGAATCAGTGGCATAGTGGTACAGCATAAGACTGTAAACAGCATGGTTGAATGTTTAAATCCCAATTAGGGGTAATGAATTATTTTTATTTCCCTGCTTTAGTAAGATTAGGTTCTTCTCCTATACTGCTTTATGTAAGATAAAGCATGAAGCTATAAAAAGAAATATATTTATACAAGTTTAAGTAAGTCAATATAACACTGAATTAATTTAATTTTAAATGAAACTAATTGAATTACTCACTCAGTCTCCATTATATTCATATATAATATTATATCCATTATAATAATCCATTATATTCATATACAATATTATTCATTAAAAATATAAGTAAATTAAAAGATACCATTACTACTTCTTTGCCCTCCTGTAATTAATTTCCTTATATTTTTTTAATTATATGATAATTATTTAATTATTACTGAAATATGTATATATATAATTTAAAGATATGGTTATTTATATGCTAATATATTCTGATTGCCTTAAATCACTCAACATTTTGTACATTTATCGTATGATAAATGGATTGGATTAAATTGGATTTAAATATTTTAACTTAGTGCTCTTACATATTAATTAATTATTAATATATTTGTGCGCATATTATTTATGTGATATATTGACAAATATAGAATATTAAGCTTTAACAGAAATAAAATCTATACTGTTTAATATTTTTTTCATAAACAAAGGAACAACTTACCCAAATCTCTAAATAGCTTTTTGTATTCTCCAAGATCGTTCTGGTCCAACCACTCGTCCACCTCGGAGCTTTCATCTTCAAATATTTCACTTAAAACTATTCTAGTTATATAAACTAACGTTAAAAAAAAGAACACTGTGCCGCAATACTGCACCTGCTTAAACATTTTCGCGTCTTTTAGTCATAATAACATATTTTATTGCAAAATAAACATTAAGTCCCAACCCCTACGATTTCGCAAATTTGACAAGAACCATGACATTGACATATCAAATTGACATTGACATATCAAGTATCATTTGGACGTTTATAGTATTCACTGGACTGCTTACAGCCTACTGGGCCTACTATTTCTTCATAAGGTGGTATTAATAAATTATGTACGATAGCTAGAGCTTACTCAGAACATAGATAATTACAAAAATATGGTATATGGCGTATAAATTGGATAAACAACACATAAATTCACAGTATTTACCGATTGTTTTCACTTACTAAGTATAACATATTAATATCTTCTAATTTTATTGCTCCAACTAGATTCAAATATTATATTTTATGTTTTATTTTGTTTAAGACCAGCATGTTCAAAGGCATGTAAATAAAACAAAGAGATAATATTATAAAGTATTATACATATATTTAATAGACATTATCACAAGGGGTGCTTAGACAGTCTAAGATTGGAATAAATCTAAGTGTGTTAATCACATATTAAATGAGAAACAATGTGAGCTATTAGTAGGAATCTACTTCTTCAGCTTGATCTTATCTGCAAGGGAGCAAGAAAGGCCTGTTCCATCTGGTTCAACATTCAATTCTTCAACAGTGTTGTCATTGATGACCATGGAAAATCTTTTAGAACGCAGTCCACCAAGTGGTGGAAGATTGACACCAAGATCTAAGGCTTTGATGAAGTTGCCACTTGGATCAGCTAGCATACGGACCTGACATAATAAATTTAGAAATAAATAATTATTAAAATTAAAAAGATATTGTGGTTCATCGGGCCATCTCTCTGTAAATATGATGTTTCCCATTTGGGAAAATGAATTATTATTTCTACACTCCATAATACAAAATGTAGCATTGAGTTTCACCATTAATATTATATATCACAAAAATTTGTTAGAAAGTGCAGAACAAAAGGCAATGCTTCAATTTGTCTTATTACCAGAACAAAGAAATGAAAATAATTAATTGCCATAGCATGTAGACTATAATTATTTCCATATTTTTTAAGTGTTTCAACTACTCAAAATGTATCAAATATACACAAAAGGTTTATGTAAGAATATAAATTTATGTAAGAATATTGAACAACTGACTCAAGGTTAGAGGTCAATCAATACAGTATGTTAGCAACAGAAATTATCTATACTGTTTATATTTATATATACCTATTATAATTAAAACTGTAACTAGTATGAAGTTTGAAACTAAGATTACATTTTATTTAATTATTTAAATAATTCGATCAATTTACCTTTCCTTTTGTATTATGCTGGGCTCCCCAAGCAGCCATCACATAGGGGTCGTTTACGGATACACACAAGATCTCGGAAACTCCTTCGGATTTCAGTTTATCAGCGCTTTGAACGTATCCTGGAAGATGAGTTTTGGAGCAGCCAGGAGTGAAAGCGCCGGGGACAGCAAAAAGTACCACTTTCTTCCCAGCGCCCAATTCACACAAATTCACTTTATTAGCCGGAGAATCTTCAAATAAATCAACAGCCGGCAATTTATCACCAACCTTAAAATAAACATATTTAATTAAACAGAGTTATGTAATTTTATTATGAGTATATTTTTATATACCTTTACAGGAGCCATAGTTGCTAATGTCGTGTGTACCGCTCTTATGTACGCTTGTTTCGCAAATGCAGAAACTCCTCGACAAGTTGTCACGGCCGTGAAAAACATTTGTGGTTGACTGGCTGTTTATTATTTTATAATCTTTGATTCGATGTCCTTTTAACTTTACTTATCTATTGCCTAACTTAACCACAGACTGCTGTATTATTATATTCTAGACATTGAATTAAGCAGTAAGGTTTATCACAGACTATAAATGGTTACGACATTAATTTTATATAAGGGGCCCGTAATAATAAATGCTTAACTGAATTAATATGCACGTTAGAAAAGATTTTTCATTAAAAAACATTTTATAAGATAAAGAATTAATCAATAATTAATTAATATTCTAATCACTAATTAGAATATTAATTACTATTCATACTAATTAGTATTAATAGTAAAAAGCCAAAATTTCATAACAATATATTTCATTAACAATATAGAAATATATATTTCATTAACAATATAGAAAGTATTTTTTAATTTATATTATTCATACTACACCTGAACAATTGTAAATTAGATAAATAAAAAAGGAGCAATTATTATCTGTACTTTGATTGTTTGTGGTTTGACGGTTTGACTGACGTTGTTTGATTATTGTAATTTCTATATACAGTGCATTTTCTATTATTAATTTTAATTATAATATGATCGGTAATGAGTCTCTTATTTCTTATATATAGTGAAAGATACTAAGTTTATCTTGTGGATTTTGTTCTTACCGCTATGGAGGCTCCGTCAATGGATACGATATACCAGGCCATCAGCGCCTTGTACGATAACCCCAATAAAGTTGAAAAGGAAAAGACTTCTATTTGGTTAGCAGACGTACAAAAATCCGTATGTATTCTTTGAATTTATGATTTTTTTTTAAATATTTGTTAAGTATGAACCATCTCGGTCTAAAATCGTTTTATTATTGGCCACGTTTATTTTTTAGATACATTCATGGAAAATAGCTGATCAACTTTTGCAACAGAAGAAAGATGTTCAATCATGTTACTTTGCTGCACAGACTATGCGGTCGAAAGTGCAGCACAATCTATCGGAATTGCCGGAAGAGGCTGTGGTGTCACTTCGAAATTCTTTGATAGCTCATTTGGAAGGAATTGCTCCTGACACCACTCCAGCAATTCTTACTCAACTCTCTTTAGCATTAGCTAATTTAGCTCTACAAATGACTTCATGGCCAAATTGTGTTAGTGACCTTATTAAATTGTTTTCAAACAAAAATGACTATGCTCTTTTAGAAGTGTTAACAGTTTTACCTCAAGAAATTGACTCCACAAGTCTTAAACTTGGTGAAAATCGCAGAGAAGAAATTAAATTTCAATTAAAAGCCAATTCTCAGATAGTGACATTTTTTCTAAAGGAATCTTTGAATAGCTCCCAGAATACTCACATAGCATTAAAAGTAGTTAAATGTATGACTTCATGGATACAAGTGAGAGCTATGAGCATAGAGGAAGTGCCACAGAATGCTATTATAGGATTTAGTTTGCAGATATTAAGGGATCATAACTCTATAAACATGCTTCATGATGCTGCCTCAGATTGTATATGTACAATCCTACACTGTTTGGAGGAAAATAACAATAATCCAGATGTAGAAAAGTTATTATTTGAAAGTGTTTCTTCTTTAGAAGAAAGCTACCATATGGCAGTAGCTCATGAGGAAGAGGAAAAAGCTGCAAACTATGCTAGGGTTTTCACTGAACTAGCGGAAACATTTTTAGAGAAAATTATTTTGACCGCTGCAAATGGTGGCACTCATTTTGCTGTTAGGTCTTTAGAGTTAGCTCTGGTGTGTGTTGGACACCATTATTATGATGTAAGTTCTTTGTAAATGATTATTGCTTATAATTAATTAACAAATCATTAATAATATAACTATGGCACCCTCTTCATATAACTTTAGTAGATTATGTATAAATTATTTTCATTTTCCTGTAGTTAGACATTGTCTGAAAAATTAAGTGTCTTTACATTATGTACTCTCTGCCTACCCAGTTATGTTCAAGGAAAACATAAAACTAAGAACTACAATGTTATAATATTTTATTTCTATAAGAAAATTTGTATTGAATTAAGAAAAGTTAAGGATAATATTTGCATGAAACATATTTAAATTATTATATAAATAGTTGTGACTGTAAAGCCGACTGGTTGTGGGTTCGATCCCCACTCGAGGAGATGAAATATTTACTTAAATGTATATTTCCATTACTTTGCTCTAGTGTCGAGTTGAGTTCTGCCACTCAACACGCAATGACTCCAGAACTCGGCAGAAAGTGGGGAACGGAGTGTCTTAACACTAGGTTCCCTCTGTCTACCCTGCTGTGTGCGGGATACAGCATGAAGCTGATTTATTTTGATTTTTATTATATAATTATTTATAGGGTATAAAACTTTGTGGGTGTAAAATAATTCATAAAATTTTAAAACAATGAAAAACTATAGAAAAACCAGTCCCTAGGAATATTTTGATAAAATATTATTAAAAAAAAATCCTTTCAGGTAGCTGAAATCACATTTAATTTATGGTATCGCTTATCAGAAGAAATATACAATCGGGACTACCAGCCCTTAACAGATACCTTCAAGCCTCATATAGAAAGGCTTATAGAAGCCCTAGCTCGGCATTGTCAATGTGAACCCGATCACACTCGTCTACTTGATGAGGGAGATGAATTCTATGTAAGTTTAAATTTGTTTTATACAAAATTAAAATATACATAATATATGTATATATGCTTTACATTTTGATATATTTCCCATATTTAACAGGGTAAGCAGAGCTATTAAAGTGATAACACACTATTCTCTACTTTCTGCCTTTGTGTCTGCGAGTTATCGAACTTGAGACAAACTTGTAAGATCCAAAAATGGAAACAATTTAAATATGAACTTTGCTGAGTAGAGATTCAACCCACCACCATCATATATGAAGTCAGACTATTAACAACTCTAATAATTAAAATGGTAATTGTTTTCAGTCAGTTAATTTATTTTTTACTAGCGGCCTGCGGCTTTGCCCGCTTGAATTACATGATTATTCATTTAAGAATTATAGATATTACAAACAGCCTTAATTATTAATTAATTGATTTGGATAAGTACTAACGATATTCTTTGTAAAATAACTTATATTAGCTCGTGTACAGTTTTTAAATTAGTAACATATATTATTAGTTAAATATATAATTGGTATACAGAATATACATAGAAAGCACGTTTTTAGGCATTTTTATATAATCTATAAAATAATCAACATTTTCGGTCAAGTTCAAGTCGTACGACTTGCACTGAGAGTTTCGTACCAGTTTCATGAATGGAGATACACCAAAATAATAACTAATTAAGTTGTCATTTTGTATCAAATTAAGTACAGATTAAATTTTGTACCTAATAGTTTTTTTCTGTGACACAAATACAATAAATATTCAATTTTTGAAAAATAATTTTGGAATTTTCCTTTATACGTGCCGTAAATTTTAACTTCTTAACAAATTTCGTAATTGTAT
>JAAIXJ010001884.1:24302-159073 GCA_013403705.1 Heliconius hermathena
AACTTCTTGAAAACTTAAATACTTATATCTTTTGATAGAGTGAAGCGATTACAATGAAATAAACACTAAAAGCTACTTTGATTTATTTGTAATTTTTATGTATAAAAGTTGCTTAAATTTATTGTGTACTTTTTACGTGATACGTGTTGACATAAACAGACAAACAGACAAAAATTCCAAAAATGTTGGAAATGGATTCTGTTAACTATCCTTTAACACTCTGGCTATTTTTTTTAAAATATTTTCAATGTACAGAAACGACTTTTCTACAGATTTATTATAAGTATAGATTATTACACACATAATTCTGCCCAGATATCATGAGTTTTTTATTTGTATTGTTTGCAATGTTCTTTTTTATATAAGAAAACTTAAAATATTTTTATTTTTAATATTATCTTTATCCTGTATCCCACAGGTACCAGGATAAACAGACGGAACTTAGTGTTAAGACACTTTTGCCCAATTTCCGCCGAAATTTTCATTTTCAAAAATTATGATGACTATAATAATAGTTGCTGAATTTATAATTTTTATAGTGTTATCTCACACTAAGTAATAAAAGACTTTGAAAGATTTACTTTTGAATATTTTTCAGATTATAACTTATTTTAATAAAAATTGTTTTTCTTTTTATTCATATTTCATTTTATTTTAAATTTTCAGGAGTTCAGATCGAAAGTGATGCTACTTGTAAAAGACGTAGTGTTCATAGTAGGTTCAAGTTCAGTTTTCAAGAAAATGTTTGCTGTCCTTCAGGCTGACTTGCCATGGGAACAGACCGAAGCTGCACTGTTCATGATGAAGGCTGTCGCTAAGAATATATTGCCGTGAGTGTTTATTTTAGCATAATTATTGCGTATAGTATTCTACACTATATTCTTTCCTTTCCACTCACTTTTGAGATATTGTGTGATTGAATAGCCTGAACTTAACACCACATTTTGTGTTACCAGAGCAGCTATTCTATAATGATCGCTGTCAGCAACTGTTTCTCTGCCACAATGAAGTTTATTGATTTATTAATGTTTTTTTAATATATACTGATGTTCTTTTCTAACATATTTCCCTAAAGTGACTATACATGGTTATCTTAAGTCCATTTTTTTAACACTTCTGTATCTATATTAGCTGTAACTCTTGTATAGCGAGGTAGGCAAAGGAGAACTAGTATTAAAATACTCCATTCCGCATTTTCCGTCAAATTTTGAGACAATGCATTTTGAGTGGTGGAACTCACAAACTACATCTTTTACCTGCTGTTCTTCAGGCGTGTGTTCAAATGTAAATGATTAGTATGTTTTAAGTTTCTGTGTGACTAATGTGATCTTATATAACCTATAGCCTCAATAATTGGACTAAACTAATCTATAGTTTAGTCCAATTATTGTTTAATTTGAGTCAATATTTTCTTACATTAGCATGTTCAAGAAAGGAATCTGTTTTATAATTGTTCTATTTAATAATCAAATCAGCTTCACGCTGTATCCCGCACACTGCAGGGTAGGCAGAGGGAACTTAGTGTTAAGACACTCCACTCCCCACATTCTGCCGAATTCTGGAGGCATTGCGTGTTGAGTGGCAGAACTCAATGCTGAACTTGTCTTCGACACCAGAGTGAAGAAATGGAAATATAAATTTAAGTAAATATATGAAATATTATCTTCTCGAGTGGGGATTGACCCCACAACAAGCTAATTTTACAGTCACACTTTGTGCCCCTGCGCCACGACTAGCCTCCTATAGTTCTATTTAATATATGTAATTTGTTAATATTGTTTTGTATTTTTGAGTTACAGTGATGAATACGAATATGTACCAAAAGTGGTAGAAGCAATACTAGCGATGCCCGAAAATGCACACCCGGCTGTGAGAAAAACTTGTATTTTACTACTCGGGGAGCTCTGTGAGTGGATTGAGAGACACCCTGAGTGCTTGGAGCCATGCTTGCAAGTACTGTTGCGTGCTTTACAAGATCCAAAGTTGGCTAGTGCGGCTGCTAGTGCTTTACAGGTAATCTTTTTTTATGTATAAAAAGATGTTGAGATTTGAACTAGTGCCTATTGGGAATTGTCTAAGAGATGTGTGTTGATATTGGGATATATATATTTATAAAATATTATGTATTGGGATACATAATATTTTATAAATATATACATATATTTATAGTTTTTTTCGTTTAATGCACAGGATATCGTTTTTATACATAATACTGTGGAATCTTTTTGTTGTAAGAAGAAAAATTATTGTTTCTATATAAAACAAAGCATTTATTAAAAATGTGATAATACTAATATCTAATACTAATCCCATACAATAAAAAAGAAATGTTATTTATGGTTCTTTTTGCTGTATATGAATGTAAGTGATGAAACACACCGTCGGTGCCCACAGAGCATCTGCGCGGCGTGCCGGCGGCAGGCGGGCGCGCACGCGGCGGCGCTGCTGCAGGCGGCGCGCGCGGCCGACGCGCTGGCGCTGGCGCCGCACGCCGCCTCCACGCTGCTGCGCGCGCTCGCCGCCGCGCTCTCGCGCCTGCCGCACCACCAGGTCAGTGCCCGCCGTTATATCACTTAGTCTCACTTTCACCCGCCTAACGGTTTGTTGTCGCGACAGCTAAGCGTGGCGCTGGAGGAGGCGGCGTCGTTCCAGCTGGAGGCGCTGCGCGCGGGCGCGGGGCGCGACCCGGCGCTGTACCTGGACCGGCTGGCGGCGCTGTTCCGCGACGTGGACGCGCCGCCCGCGCCGCCGCCCGCCGCGCACGCCGCGCTGCCGGCCGCGCGCGCCGCCTGGCCCGTCGTGCGCGCCGTCATGGACAAGTCAGTTGCCTACATCTTTTAAGTCAACCCCACATTGTTTCATTCGGAAACAATGGGAACTATCCCTCAACTAGCCGCTGCTTATAGATTATGGTGTAATAATAAATCGTATTTTCATTGTTAATTATTGGTACTTATGTGTTTTTTGATAATTATATATCAAATAAAATTATCCTTTTCCTTACTCTATAAAACAGTTGTCTAATACAGTTGTCCTATATCTGTAAAGTAATTGCCACAAACTGAGGTTACCATCATTTAAAGATTTTTTCCATTTCAAAAACAAAGGATCTGCGAACTTTTGCTTAACGTTCACATATCTTAATATTATTCACACGTACATGCACGCGTTTGACTCGTACGTATGTCCTCAAATATTTCGTATGACTATACTCCCCTGCATGTCTCACGTATACCCCATTAGATAGAAGGTAGATGAACCATGACAACTCTGAATGCTGGGCTTGTCAAACTTTTACGCATTGTTCACTTGGCAAGTGAACTAATCATAAGTAGCCACAAAGTGGACTGTTCTGTATGATATTTGTCCTCTAATATTAAAATAGAATTATCTACCGCGCATTCTCCCATACCCTGTTCCAATAAAATGTAAAAATAATGGAGAGTTGAGTGCCCGCTTGTACTTCTCTATGTTTCATATGTATCCCTATTTACACATTACAGTTTTAAAATTTATAAAAAAAACAGCAGCTTCACGCTGTATCTCGCGCACAGCAGGGTAGACAGAGGAAACCTAGTTTTAAGGCACTCCGTTCCCCACTGTCTGCCAAGTTCTGGAAGCATTGCGTGTTGAGTGGCAGGACTCGACGCCGCGCTTTGCCTCGAAACCAGAGCGAAGAAATGTAAACATAAATTTAAGTAAATATTATTAAAGTTAAAAGAAAAAACGATTTAATAATTCATAAAATATATATTATTGTTGAGAAAAATACATTTCGTTGTTCAGATGTTTTATTACAATATGTCAATGTATAAAATAAATAACTGAAGACCAATGAGATTGAATACAATGTAAATAAGGAACACACAAATATAAAAACTCTTTATATAAACTTGTGCTTCCTTAACAAATATTTCATCTCCTCGAGAGTGGGGATCGAACCCACAACCAATCGGTATTTACAGTCATACTTTGTGTCCCTGCGCCACAACTGAACTCAATTTAAAATTTATGCTTATGATTTTTTTTTTGTTTTTTCATTCTTCATTATTAAAGTGGAATGTGCCGATCACATTCCACCTCCAGGGACGTCTAGTGCTAGGGAATAAAGGAGAATACATGGTACCCCCATACATGGTCACTCATACCATGTATGGCGTATACGTATGTTATGTATACCCTATTCATATACAGTGTGTGCCTTGTTCAAGATCAATATGTATAAAATAAATTAAATATTTTTTATTCATGAATATTAAATCGGAATGTGTCTAATTATATGTCTTTTCTCCACAATCTCAGACCTTCGATCTAACCCTAAGCTAAACAAAATTAATGTTATTTTTTTATTTAAACCTTTTGTTATATAGCTTTTTTTCTTATGTCACCATAATGATACATGTTTGATGAGTATTTTCACGTTTATTATCGAAATAATGTATTAAGGCAAAGATGCTGGCAGCTGTAACACAGTTTATAGTAGTATGGCTGCCAACGCTCACCTCTACTAAATTGTTTGTTTTTCCATATTTCAACTAAATTAGAGTGTATATGTAACATTTAATTAGAAAATAAAGAATTTATTATTTATTTTGTTACCAACAGATACGTGAACGAGGGCCGAATAATGGAACGCTCGTGTCGTTGCATACGTTTCATAATACGCAGTACAGGGCGCCATGCCGCCGAACTTTTACCACAATTGTCAGCTGTTCTACCCAATTTATATTCAAGAAAACCGCATTCCTGCCTTCTATACCTAGCAGCAGTAATGGCGGACGCACTAGCACCGCCGGACACAGTTCAACCGCAAAATGTCCAAATACACAGGGAATTGAAGGAGTTGTTACACGCGTTGTTGCCGAGAGCGCTGCAACTGCTGATGATGCAAGATGGTCTAAAGGATAATCCGGATACGGTCGATGATCTGTTCAGATTGTGTGTTCGGTGAGTTTTATTCGTTTATTTATTTTTTTAATATGAAATAGTTTTATTATCTGTCTACGAAAAGTTTATGATTTTATTTTCAGTTTAAAATATACGCATTTAAGAATGAATATTGCTGCAATAATAATGTGAATTTAAAAATACTTATATATACTTCATTACAAGATTTTTTGTAATTAAAAGTTTATTTCATACATAAACTATAAAAATTAAAAAAATGCAATATGTATACTGTCCATATCCATGATTTAATTTATTTTTTTTGTCTTCGCTGTATCCCGCATACATAGGGTACGCAGAGGCAACCTAGTGTTAAAACGTTCCATTCTCTTTTGAGGCACTGCGTATTGGTAACAAGGCAAAAAGCGTCGTTGAGTTAAACACGCGATATCTTGGGAAAGTGGGGAGCGACTTGTCTTGACACTAGGTTCCCTTTGTCCCCTTTGAAAATGAAACCAAGACATTTAATTTGAAAACAATTTGTTCTCACCAGCTACCTGCAACGGAGTCCCCAGGCCCTCCTGAGCGCGGAGGCGGAGGGCGCCAGCGGAGCCCTGCAGCAGGTGCTGCAGGTGGCGAGCGCCGCGTGCACGCTGGACCACCGCGACGCCAACTGCTCCCTCATGAAGTTCCTCTACGACTTCACCAGACTCGCCAACTCTAGTAAGACCGACGATCAGCTGCTTAAAGGTTTGTGTTTTTTTTATTGTATCACTGCAAACGCGACGGTTGTCAGTTCTATTTCCACTCAAGGGTACGAATAATTTCCCTCGTACTGATAAGACAAAGCGTGGCGTTGAGCACAGCCTCACAACTTCATTTTCTCGCTCTGGTTAGTCTTCTAACGTGTTTAGTGGCGTAACTCAACGTTTTGAAGACAAAACGTTGAGTTACGCCACTTTACACGTTTAAATATAAAATAATAAATTTACATTATTAACTTATTTTAATCTAATAAGATAGCTGTGGGATGTGGATATCCCACTTCTGTTGATAAAAGTGACAAAAGTAAAAAATAGGTGTTGTCTTTTGATAGGTAATAAAATTAAGAACATTATTTTACTACTAAGTTCCTTCTTCATATTTTGATTTTTTTTTAAATGTTATTCAAGAATATTAAGAAAAGAAAAATATTTAAAAACATTTTTTTATTATTATTGTTTTCAGGACAAGTAAGCAAAGTCTTAATGCAGTATGGAGAGACCCTCACGTATTCACTGTTGGAAGGATGCGTTTTTCATCTACACCCTTGTATGATAGCTGATGTAAGTTGAATAAAAAAAAATAATAAATTAAAAAACATACTGTCAATGACTTACTGTAAACGAGAATGGTAGTGTGTTCGATCCCCACTCCGAGAATATTTTTATTATTTAAATACTTTATTTACTTGATTTGATCAGAGCGCACCGGAGTTTCGCCAATCAACAAGTGTAATTATTAAAATTGGCAAAACGTGCAGAATAAAGTGCCTCAACACTAAATTGTTTTTTTAAGTAAACTTTTATTATTGTAAAAAGAACACAAATTTAAAGATAAAAAAAAATTAAAGATAAAAAAAAGTCTTAAGAAGGCATGTTAACGATCTATTCGTTTGCGTTAACTTTATTACGTAATGTGTAAAATGCCATTTTTCTAAAGGATAAAATTGCAATTGCATAAAATTCTTACTAATTCAAGCGTATTTAAATTATATATTTTTTATTATTTCTTGAATGGAACCAAGGAGTTTTATTAATATACTGTCTAATACAAAACTGAGTCTATACTTAGGATACAACAATATTATATTATGCATAAAATTGTATATTCTTAACTAATTTCCAGGTGGCCGAGGTCCTCCACGAGCTGCTAACCTTCCAAAAAGCTTTACTTCCCATAGCCGGCGGGGAAGATTGGTTGCAGAGCGCTTTGCGGCGTTTACCGCAGTCACCTCCCTCCGCAACTGAGCACCAGTGTTGGCAGTTCCACCAGTACGCTATGAGGTACGCTAGGAGGGTACTGACATAATACATATTATTTTAACAATATCTGAATGCACGATGTCTGCTGGTTCGATCCGGCTCCGACTATCTTGGCACTCCCCTTCAGGAAGGTAACATGTGAAACAAAAAGTATTTGTTGTTTTTCTTACAAGATAATATTATAATATTATTTTAATATACTTTTATTCCCATCAATAAAATATTTCATAAAGATTTTCTTACTATTTTCCAGGGCGGAGAAATGTAAGGAATTAGCTCGTCTGCTACGGGATTTTGCGCGTCTCTACCGATGAACTGTGAGCCTGCGACCGTCGCCCTACGACCGCAAGCCACATCATAATCGGTCTAGCATTTTACGTTATATACATTTTGTATGTAATTATACATTATTAAAATTAATACTACTTGTACTTTAATGGAGGTTACAATGTAGATAAAATTGTGTATTGAATTGTTTTTCAGCTTCACGCTGTATCCCGCATATAGCAGGGTAGACAGAGGGAACCCTCACACATCCCCCAATTTTCGAGACATTTCGTGTTGAGTTACGAAACTCACCACCGCACATTGTCTTTTTACCAGACCCGATCGAAGCTACAACCGTCGCGGTTATTGTAAATCAAATATATAATAATATTTTGGAGCTGAATGTTTCAATTTATCTCATATCAGAGCAATAATAATTAAAGTATTGTTAAACTTGTTTTTTCCTAATATTTTGTAACGGAGTGTCACAGGTAAGTACAGATGGACGATGGAAAATATTTTTGTTATATTATAATTTCTTTATTTGAAATGTGATAAAACCTCAGCTAAATTGTAAATATTTATTAAAATGTTTACCTTTTATACTTCTTTTTGTTCATCATCTCCCTTTACTCTAGTGAAATTATGCAGTTGTGGACTATGGTAGCGTACCCCGTCGGGGTACACCACGTCGGTGTCACCAATGTGGGGTATAGTAGCGTGACGATGTTAATGATACGAGACCGAATAATCAACTCATTTATTATATATTTCATTTGGTTATTTATACGGTACAAAACAATAGTGGAAAATAATTACACGATTGTATTTGTAGCGAATAAAATTAGGACGCTGATGTAGCGTGTCTACAAATGTTGTTTATGAACAATATTAATGAATGTGCAATACTACACAGTGTTTTCAAAGTATCTTTTTTTTTAATATTTAAAACAATAAAAAGATTATTCAGTCTCAAGATGTCCTATATGCAAATTTTCTCTAACGACTTTTCTCAATGTCTCCAAAAAAGCAGTAGAAATAAATTAAATTAATATAGTGTTAGTAGTTCCCGAGTTAAGGTGAAATATGAGTCCGTAAAAGAGCCATCACGCACCCTATTTCGTTTGACGCCGGGAGCGTCAACGTCAAACTTACTGTCACAACAACGAAGTAAATTGCGCCACACAATTTTTAATATTTTTTAAGTGTTACTAACACACTATGGAACGGAGCACGAGATTTGAAAATGGAGCACGAGCCATTACCGTTTATTGAGACGTTAATAATAGTAAGAAAATATATATACATATATTTAGAATCTATTAGTGACGGATTTACACATTTTCTAACTGTAGGCTGTTCAGTTTTTGCCCCCCTTACCTCTACAATTGTCAGTTCTTAGATTTTTGTTACAATCTGATAATTTCGTTTTATTTTTAATTTTAAGATAATCAAAGCACGATTAGTATTTTGTCTAAAACAAAGTTTTTTACTTAAATGCTGTTAGCTCGGTTATTTTGGTTAAAAATTAAAACGTTTCAATGAATTTATTGTTTTTACCTTTTTACCCACTTGGTTATGAGGAGGTTATGTTTTTAGCATGTATCTCGTATGTATGTAATATTCTTTATTATCTCATATCACCAGAACCGCTGAACAAATATACAGGTAGCTAGAATTTACAGGTATCTTAGCAGCCCAAGTTCTTAGATAGATAACGGTAAAAAATATTATAACATGGCGGCTGTACGACGCCATTGTACTTAGTGATCAAAATAAAGGGGTCAACACAAGGATTTCAAAAAGGTATATCATGATTATCGTTACCGTAATACTAATAAAAATAATACAATGAGAAAGGTTAAAAATCTGAATATGCACAGAAAGTAGATTTTAAAAGCGTGTTAAAATCCTCTCGATATTAACTCCTTCAATGAAATAAGATTGCAAAATTAATTGTTTTATAATCATAATAACAAAGCTAATAAATAAATCCTAACAAAAAAATGTGAAATAAAAAAATATTATAAAAAATTAAAACAAGCCCAATTATTCATTAGGATTAACAGTGGCCTATTATCAAATATATGGAGATTGAAACCCAAATTACAATATTCACTTAAAACATTTTTTTCAAAAAAATGTTCTACACTGCATGCTTTAATACCGTCTATGTCTTTTTATTTATTACCTTTTAAGATATGGACCCCTAAAAATGGTCACTTTATAATTATAATTTTAAATTGCCTTATTTTATACCTACACACACTAACTATAAAGGTTTTGTTCGTGATGTGTCCAGTGATTAGAGTATTTCATCGTTGTAATCGCGATTAACCCAAAATCTTTTAGATTTTTTTTTATGGAAAAGACAAGGCAAACGAGCGTTCGGGTCACCTGATGGTAAGTGATCACCGCCGCCGCCTGTGCAGCACCAGAGGAGCTACAGTTGCGTTGCCTGCCCGTAAGGTGGCTTGGGCTCCGGAGCCCGGCATTATCTGATGCGAAACGCAGTGGCATAAGGCCACTACTTAACGCCGGTTTTAAATGCCGGGGGTAGTAATGATCCGGTCGAGTCTGTCCATGCGTGTTGCCATTGGTGGCGACGTGACTCTACCACACGTACTTTAGTCGCCTCTTACCACACCACCAGTACCAGGATCCTATTCTAGGCCGGGATCATACAGCACATAAGATCAGAGATTCAGAGATAACAGTGTTAAGAAAGTTATATTTGCAATAAATGAGTTTTAAACTATGTCACCAGAAGGTATCTTATTAGAAATAAGATATTTGCCGCCAAAAGTTTATTTAAATAACTGAAACTCGACAATATTACTTTATCATCACTCGAAGCTCTTCCGCAGAAAAGCTAAGAACGGGTCTTATGTTCCTCTCAACTATACCGGTCCAGGATCATTAGTTATAATATTAAACAAACATCACAATATATCAAGCATCGCTTCGTAAGCGCATCACGAGATTGAGTTAAACACTATATAATAGGCCAACGCTACCATTATTAGTACCTTTAGTCTAAAACAGTGATTCTCAACCTTTTTTTTGTTGCGGCACATATTTAACGATTTCAAAATTTGGCGGCATACAAAGAAAATTTGGCGACACACAAAGACAAATTATTTACTACAGCACACTGCATAAATAGTTTATGACAAAAAATTTAAATATACGAATTTATTTTTTTGTGGATTTAAATATATATTCATGTTAAAAATATTTTTCTTTTTAAATGATATAATTTAATTATATTAACATTATTATATATTTGCAAAATTTGGCGGCACACTTTTGAAATTTGGCGGCACACAAAAGTGCCGCGGCACAGTGGTTGAGAATCACTGGTCTAAAAGTATCAGTTTCGACGGCACTAAGTAATGTTGATTTTCGTGACCGATATCAGTTATCAGCAAGCTGTAGCTCACTAGATCTCAAAAAATAATTCGTCACATTGTGATATGTTATATGCAAATAAAAATAAACATATATTTTATGTTCATATATCTTTTATTATTATTCATATTACTTCTACACACACACACACACACATAATAAACTATAATACAATATTTAATTTTAAAATATGGTGAATTATAAAATAGTTATTTCTTCTTACTACTCTTAGGGCTGGACAATGTGACAAAGTTGACTCGTCTCGGGGCTTTAGGGCTCGGTGCTGATTTTAAACAAACTCCCTGCTGAACGTCAGTCACTTTTGCCTGTTTCAAGAAATTACTTGGCGGTGAAACATTATTACTTTTAATTTCATTTGAATTTCCACCTTTCTTCTCTTTAGGTGATTGCGTTTCAGATTTTGTACCTTCCGTTTCTTCATACACTAATTTTATATCTTCACTGTCTTCTATAATAGTTATTTCATCTTCTTTTTCAATGGGCTTTATAATGTCGTTGCTTGAGTTGTCGGACCAAGATGGCATCGCCGTTTCTACTAAAACGTCTATTTTAACTGGTGTTTTTTGATCTTTGCACTCAATTTTGGCTTTTTTAGGTGATTTTTCGCAGGGCGTTTTGAATTTAATGAATGAATCTATTTTTGATTTATGTTTAATTTCAATTTTTTTTGGTTCTTCTTCATTTTCGGTTGGTTGTTCCTCGTTGGTTTCCATGGGCTCTGGAAATTTTTATATAAATTGTTTTATTAACGAGTTAAAGTTGGCAAAACGTAAATATATATATGTATATTATAATACTAAGAGATATTAAACAATAAAGTAATATTTATATAATTTGATGATTGAACATTGAAAAAAATAAAATTAGGATTCTATTTCTTCTCTTCTCCCTTCTAGTTCTTTGACATTGAACTTAACTTCTTCCTTTACAAATGTATAGCAAAAACCGGTCAAACCGGCTAGTCGAACTCGCATACCGAGGGTTCCGTATACATTTTGGCATTGTCAACGAGAAGTACAACTTTTAAAAGTGAACAAACTTAATTTTGCGGTGCTGTATTGGGATATGCACACCAAGCTCTTTGATCGGATACCTCACTCGAACTAGTGGTTTTAGTACCAATTTTGCCCCCCTTTTAACGCCATTATTTTTTAGGATTTAACCACAAATGTATTGTTTTAATTTTATTTACATTTTTGTAGATGCTAACTGCCAAATTTAAAAATCTACTTCAACCAGAAGTACCCTAATAATTTTGATTACCATTATAGTGTCAAAATACGCGTTTTTTGTGATATAAACGCCCATATCTTTTTTTTAAGTAAATGTAGAAATACGATTTATTTTTAGGAAATTAAGGGACCGTAGACCTGTGTATTGGGTATAAATTTCAACTTGATATTAGTTATAAAAAGCATATAAGAATTTGGACGTAATTTTATCAAGATATTTCATATCAGAACATATGGCTTAAAATGACGACAAGTTCTTAGCGAGCAAAAGGCGCAGGTTCAAATCCCGTACATAAAAAAAAACTTTTGTATAATAATAATAAAAAACACACCAGCACATTCTTTAGCTTCTTCAGTTTCTTCGATCACTTCTCCAAGTTCCCCATCGCCAAAGGAAACAACTGAACAGAACCCGTCAGTACTTGAGGCTACTAATATACGACCATCTGGTGACCAGGTTAAGTCCGTTAATCTGGAATATTGAATTTAAATTACTTAATTATAAGTAAAGTTATAGGTTATTAAGTTATGTAAGTAAATTATAAGAAAAAAACAAGTTTACTATTTGCCGTACATAGTAAAGTAGGAGAGGAAACCTAATGTAGATACTCTGTTCCCCATACACTCAGCAGTTTTCAAGACTTTATAAATGTAATAATTCCTCCGAGTTAAATATACAACCATCGCGTTTACATTCAAGCACTGTCACAATGCGCCACAACGGCTTCTACAATATCTTTAGTGTATGGAGAATCTTAATTTTTTACAGATACAACAAATCAAATCAGCTTCACGCTGTATCCCGCACACAGCAGGGTATGCAGAGGGAACCTAGTGCTAAGACACTCTGTTCCCCACTTTCTGCGGAATTCTCGTGACATTGGGTGTTGAGTGGCAGAACTCAACGCCGCGCTTTGCCTCGACACCAGAGCAAAGAAATGGAAACATAAATTTAAGTAAATATTTCATACAGATACAACATTTTTTAATAAATATGTAAATAATAAAATAAAAAATATACTTTATCGCTTCATCATATAACAGCAACCATTCAACCGAGAAACAACAGTATTTTTAAGTAACTACTAACTGACAGGTATTTTACAATGAAAATATATGGAGACCAACATGACACATCATTTGAGTGGGAATAATTTCCGTTTTCTAGTTTTGGTAGACAAATTTTTGTGTGTCACTTTATATATAATGACAGGGAGGGAGTATCTTAACACTATGTTACCTCTACCTACCGTGCTATGCAAAAAAAACCTTTTTTTTAATAATTAATAAAAATACTATTTTAATCAAGACAATACCTAGTGTAATGCACATCAGAAAGTAGTGCCACTGGTGTTTTCTGTTGTGTATCATATAACAGTAACGATCGTCTCGTGGCCACTGCTAGTAACATTCTTTTAGTAGGAAATGCTGGTGCTGGGCCATCTTTGCGAAGTTGGTAGTAGCATGGCGACCACCGGGTCACTAGTGGCGGGTCTGCACACGGTAGGATGCAGGCGGGCCTAAAAAAAATTAGGCTATTGTAATGAAATCAAATTCTTCAGGATTTAATATATTAATTTTGTTTCTTTTCCAAGTCAATCTATTATATGGCTCCTACAATATAATGATGTATAACTTATATACAGTACGGTCGTGTCGTGACGTGAACGCGCACAAAGGCTTTCGTAGCAATTTCATAATTGGAAGTCAATGGGTAACCATATGAGAACCATTCTTACCTCTCATCGCATGTATGTACTTATTTTATATAAAATGAAGTATAAATATAAGTTTGTAATGTTTTTTTTTCTTAAATATAAATATAACATTACCAATCTTTGAATTTATTTTATTTATTATTACTGTAACTTCTCACTTCTTGCCAAATTTCATAATTTTAAGTCAATGACATGTACCTATAAAATACTTTTGATGGCGCGGCAAATTTCAAAAGAAATGAACCGAAAACGATGTATAAATGGTCATATCTTTTAATTGTGTTGACTTAAATTAATTTTATCAATGCTCCAAGAGACTTTAGATAGACATCTCCACTTGGGAAAAAGAATCTCTTCAGACATACAACAAAGTGATTGCATAAGAGTTCTCTTTTTTTTTTGAAATAAGGAACCCTAAAATGGCAGTATCATATGATAGAGAAATATTTTGGATAATTTGGTTATATAGGATATTTTTTTGTCAAAGTTTAAAACTTTTTGTATTTAATGTTAAGAACATATATCTTATGTAAAAGATACTTACATAAAAATTAAATACAAAGTAAATTTAATAACTTACGCTTTCAGGGAATATCTTGTGTAAATATAAACAGCATTAATTGGTTTAATATCAAACTTCCCTTGCTCAGGCTCAATCCTGCCAGCAGGCACTAAAATGAAACAAAACATATTTTTAAATAAGAAAAAATATATATTGTATGTTGAGTGGCGGAAATTAACGTTGCTTTGCCTTTCAGGAAAAGGTAAGGGGACAAAACTAGCTACAAGTCTAGTTTAAATAGCAGATAAATATTATATAAAATGTACTTCCTTAGCAGTCGGGAATTAAAGTTGATAATTAAGGAAAAGTAAAAAAAAATCAGACCACATGTCTCTAGTGTTGATTTAAAATAAATATATACAGGGTGGAAGTGTCAGCGCTCCTTTTACGGAAACAGCATATAGGGTAAAATATTTCAAACAGTTTAGTCGTAGGTTTTTTTTTCATTTCACGATGTTTATCCATACTTGTATTTCGTGTGACGCAGTTACGCAAAGATGCGAATAACGTAAACGCATACTACTACAAAAAAACTGCTAAAGGTTAAACAACTTTGAACTTTGCCGCCAATATCTACTCGATTTCGGAATGAGGCGTATGCGGCGGTTTATGTGTGCGTGCGTCGTTCTTTATTTTAAAACGACAATTTTATTATTTATTTTGTTTGAAAAAAATCACTTTTTCATTTTTGGGATATTTTTTTTTTAAATTGTACTAGGCTTTTAAGGCGTAGCTAAAACCATGGTTTAATTTAAAGTAGTGCTGACACTTCCATCCTGTGTATAGAAAAAAATAAAAAAAGGAAACATTAATATTGTTTTTTGTTTCTTTGTTTTTAGCTTAATAAGAGTTCCCACTAAGTTGTCTATTCCCCATCCTTTACACAATCCTAAAGACATTGTATGTTAAGTGGCAGAAATCAAAATCCTTGTTTGTCTTGATACCAGTGCAAGGAAATGAAAAGATTCTTTCACCAAAACAGAAATTGGAATCAAAACTGTCTCATTTATAGTCAGACATTGTGCCACTGCACCACAACGGCTTCTAACCCACAAATATTTGTACTATTAGTATAATTCAAAATAATTAGAGGCTATATTTACCAGCAATAAGCAATCCATCAGGGCTGAAATCTAATCTTCTATAATATGTCTGTAATGTATCATCGTAATAAAGTCTAACACTGGTGCCGTGCAAAGGATGCTCCTTTGGAAACGGTAGAACTGCCTTACTACTCCGAGACACAACTTTTTTTGTTGTTACATCAAATGTACGGAACACTCTAATAGAAAAAAAATAATAAAATTAATAATCCTTTTTCTTTTGTTTCTTGTAACCTGCACATAGCAGGATAGGCAGAGGCTTGAGTCTTTTTACCAAAGTAAGTAAAAGGGAAACCTCATTATTACCACATATGTAGACTTACATTTTTAAGTTGTTTATTAAGCTAATATTACATAGGTTAACTAAGCTAAGTATGTGCATGTTTGCTGGATATTACAGTTAAACCTTACATGCTATAAGTTTGTATATAATATGATCACTGGCGTATCTCCATAGATTGTTATAAGCATGCACATACTCTTGATAGATTTTATTGTTTTGAGATATATTCCACTACTTTAATTTCTTTGTAACTTGAAGCATAAATAGGTAAATAATATCTAAGCTTCTATTTTTTTATAATTTATAATATAATATCCCAAGATTTTGAAAAAACAAATATTATAATAAGCTTATAGATAGCAAAGTTTAAATTTCTTAAAGATATCTTCAACAGATACAGAGAGAATAAACTGTAATGTTAAGGGTTACAGAAACATAGCCATATTTAAAACAATTCAAGCAAAAACAAGCTAATGCAGCTTTCCCATGGAGGCTAGACCTTTTGTAATTTGATCTATTTGTAACTCATTTTTATATGTGTCATAGGACAAGTCTCACCAAAACATTATTTTAATACTAGCGACCCATGCCATGCTTCAACCATTTAAAGTTATTGTTATATCATAACCATTAAACAAAATCTTGATATAAGATGTAGTTGTTGTAATATTAGAAAGAAATATTTTTTCTTTGGGACCTTAGTGCTACCTCTATAATTGAGTAGTTGATATAAATTGAGAAAGTAAAATAAAACGAAATATACCTATCAGTACTTGCAGAAGCTATCAATTGTCCTTTGGGATCCCAAGCCACTCCTTGGACAAAGCCCTTATGGTCAGTTACTATGGAGTTATATCTTCCTCTTTCTATGTCCCATACTAATAGCTTGTTGTCCACAGAGCCTGAAGCAAGTTGGGTAGATGAACTGTTCCAGCTTAAGTCTAGGATATCTTCCATGTGGCCTCTGAGGGTCTAAAAATAATTTATATGGATATAATATATAATAGACACAGTATATGACTGAAAGTGGAGATATTATGGGTTCAATTACCATTCAAGAGAATATATTATTTATATTTCCACACTTTGGTAACAAGACAAAGCACAGCACTGAGTTCTGCCACTCAACATGCAATAACTCGAAAATTAGAATTATATATATTATTATATTGGAAGTAATTGTTAAAATTAAATTAAATACAAATTTATTAATTCAAATATACCATTAATTACCTTATGTATAACCCAACTCTCTTTATATTGTTCCTCACCCTCAATAGATGGTGTAGGTTCCTCGAGTTTCTGTTTCCATACAAATATAATAGATTCATCATCGCCAGACGCTAAGTACTGACCATTTGGAGACCATCTAACTACATTCACTGCTTTCTGATGTCGTGTTAGATCGGCAGCTACTTCTAAATTAACAGAGCCTGAATCTGTTATTGATATGTACCATATCTAAAATTTAACAGATATTATTAAAATATGTACCTGAAAATAAGAAAAAATAGGCCATGGGATATGTATTGAATATTTACTAAGACGTGAGAATCCGTTCCTCCAGTAGCGAGACGTAATGGATCATTTGCTATAGATTTTCGTTGAAAATTGACGCTTAAAACAGGGTCTCTGTTATGCCACGAAATTTCAGGAATAGAAAACTTCATTTTTTATGTTCTTAAGCCTGGTAATAATTAACAATTATCTTAAAATAAGTTCAATGTATATTCATAGCTGTAGAACAAGCACAATAAAGAAAACAAACTTTCAAGATACAATTTGTCAATTATTTTGGCGCGAAATGATTTTGTTTGTTTTTAAATTATTTGGCACAGATGCTGGACTAATTTACTCAGTATTTTAGACATTTCATACAAGCAATAATTACTGTAGGTACAGTATGGCAGTTCTCAAAAACGCACAAATTTCAATTTTCTTGTGTTTATTAATTAATAGTAAATTATTTTAAGAAGATGAGATATTCATCTTCTTAAAATAATATATATATCATTGTTCGTACCACAGCATCATTTTCCTTCAGTTGCTTATCATTATTCTACACTAATTGTCATTGTCCGTATTAACATATTTTTTAAAAATTCCATTTTTAAAATAAATGGTTGTTGTTCATAGATGCCACTTCAATAAACGTGCATTATAATGTCCAAGCTTATATCTCACAGCAAAATTTTAGCTTTACACGCTGGTTTTAAAATAGACACAATTTTTGGTTAAAAATAATAATTTTAGGAGAGCTGCCACTAACACGTATTGTTAAATTTATTGCTTTTATGAAGTTGTTAAAAATTTTGCGTATTTGGAAAATATATTTATACTTTTCTTATTATAGTTTCTTATTTTTATTTTTGGAAAAAAAAATCTGTACTATTAGGATTGACAAACTCATTAAAATATTTATTTTTAAATTATGATATAATTTATCTTATTTTATGGATTAAAATATGTTGTTTCGAAACATAATTAAATATATACGGTAAAAAGTCATTTAATACCGTACTTTATTCTTTTGACTCCTCAAAATGCAAAAACTTGACTCATTACGAAAAAAATACTCTACTGTCAGTGTCAATTTGTTCACCATATCTTTCTTTTTAGTTTGACGTTTCGTTGGTTGATATCTGAAAAGGCCAAAATGGTGTGTTTATTTTTTAAAAATCCATTATAATCTTATTAAATCGTATTAATCTTAAACAATCGAATAGTGCAGTAGTTTAAGAATGTGACAATATTGAAAGTGCGGATCATATTTTTATTTTGCGGCTTTTGTGTTTTTCAGGTGAACGTACCAAAACAGCGCAGGACCTACTGCAAAAAATGCAAAGTCCACAAGGTACACAAAGTATCACAGTATAAGAAATCCAAGGAAAGGCACGCTGCTCAAGGTAGAAGACGTTATGACCGCAAACAGCAGGGTTATGGTGGTCAGTCCAAGCCTATCTTCAAAAAGAAGGTAAATATCGATTTTATAACCTCACTAATGTCATATGGACAATCATTATCCACAAATCGATTAACTCCTAAAAACAAAAGAATGAGATTTGCATTGTTTTTTTTAAATTCAAATATAAGTTAATAAACTTGGGATATATAAGATATGAATTAAATAAAAAAAATAAATTAAAAAGCTCTAGACGAAAATGTTATAATTTATTTGTGACTTATAAAGTCAGTTAATTTGTGTAGTGAATAGCTTATATTTTATTTGTTTTTTGTTTTCTCTAGCTATAAGTTTTTTTTAAATATATAAATATTCTTCATATTCAAAATTGTGTATATATTTGTCATAGGCCAAGACAACCAAGAAAATTGTGCTCCGTCTTGAATGTGCCGACTGTAAAGTGAGATCCCAAGTCGCACTTAAGCGCTGCAAGCACTTTGAATTGGGTGGTGACAAGAAGAGGAAGGGACAGATGATCCAATTCTAAGCTGATTAATAAATAAGTTTAAAACCTCTTATGACTTTTCTATTATAGTTTAAGTGACCTAAATAAATACTTCATTTCATAGTTAAATTTCTGGTTTCATACTCAACTAAACAAACATACAATGTCTTCTATTAGGTATACTTTGTGTAGGTACTAAAAAATATTGATAGATATGCATAAAAATAAAAAATATATTTTTTTTCTATTTTATTTAGGTAAATCTAATTATTCAACTATAAATTAACTATAAACCATACCTCCAAATAGCTTATAATTTATTAGTTCACATAATAATTTATCTAAAATTCTAAATAGCTTCTGACTAACCAATTGCTGTGGGCTTGATCCACACAGCGATGTGATTATATTAGAATTCTCTCAGTGAAAGGTGACCAGCACTTTTTTATGTGGAAAAAAGGCAGCTGAATCAAAACTAGTACATGTATAATAAGCTGTTACAAATCATTTTTTAAAAATATTATCAAATTTATTTTGTATGAGGCCAGTTGTGCTGCAGGGGCACTAAGTGTAACTGTAAAATCAACTGGTTGTGGGTTTGATCCTCACTCACAGGAGATGAAATATTTATTTAAATTTGAATTTCCATTGTGTTGAGGCAAAGTGCAGCTTTGAATGCCACTCAACATGCAATGCTTCAGAATTCAATGGAAAGTGAGGAACACTGTCAATACTAGGTTCCCTCTGCCTACCCACCTTGCTGTGTGTGGGATATGGTATAAAGCTGATTTATTTTTATTTTATAAAAATGTAATTGCAATTAAGTATTATAAATTATTTTGTTTTTTTACTAATTTCCATTATCATTGAGAAAAATAATAGGCCTTACTGTAACTTATATTGTTTAATAAAATATATTATAACAATTTCAAGCTTGTACTATAATAATTATAAAAGCTAGGCATTGAAAAATAGAGTATCACAAATATAAAAATTTTGCAATAACAAACTTTATAAACTTTAAAAAAAGATGTCTATCACAACATTTTGTCTAATTCATTTGGATCTAAGCCTTCTAATGATATTTTTAGTTTAACTGCATCTTTTGGAACACCAACTTGCACCATTTTGATAAATCTTTCATATTCTGGTTTAACTTTATTTACATTTAAATCTGTATTATTACAAACAGCAGCATTTTCAGGTATTACTGGTTTTGTTTCAGTTTTTTGGTTTTCATCTTGGTTTTCTTCTGTTTTGGTTGTTACATTAACAATATATTCAGATTTTGTCTTTTCTGACTCTTTGTTTACTTCAGGTATTGATGATAACTGAAAAAAAATCACAAGTTCTAAACGTTATCTGTAATATCCAATAAAAATATATTTAAGAAATTTTGTTTACTTATTTTTTAGTACAGTTGTAACAGATCTAATATAGCAACTTACTTTTGCTTCTAATAAAACCATTGTTGCATTGATTTTCTCTAATTTTCTTTCAAATTGCATCAATTTCTGTTCACATTGTTTTGCAAAATTATTTAAAAACTGAACAGTACTTATCACAAAATGATTTACAAAGGCCAATGTGCGTTTTTGCTGCAATGCAGCCACCTAGAAATAAATTATTATGTGTAACACTTAGGTATCTAAGTTTTAATTATTGATTTTGCGATTTATGTTACAATAAATACCTTATTCAAATCTACATTAGCAATTTCTTGATTCATAATTGAACTCATTTCCTTTATTATAGCTTTGTAAACGTATTTGTCAATTAAATTATCCTTATAACAAAAATAAAGAAATAAAATTAACTTATTTACATCAAAAACAAATTAAAGTTTCAAGTTCTCGTTGCCAAAGTCATAATCACAGATAAAATTAAGCAGAATATGAATTATACCATAGACTAAAGTTAATAGACTCTTATTCTAACGCCCACAGACCTACGCCATTTTAGCAAAGCTGAGGATTAATACTCTAATATGTAAGTAAAACTGTCTGCGTATTTACTAATTTGAAAGTGGGCACCTTTCAGAGATAGTAAAGTAGAAACGTTCGTATTTAAATATGTTATTAAAAATTATATAAAAAATGCATATTTATTATTTACCAGAACCTTTACGCGGGCCTTCACTCCTGCTACACCTCAAACATAACGGTTATTTAAAGTTGGAGCAAAATACGTTATACTAGCAAGTTTTATTTTACATATATTGCTCTATTTTAGACAGCTATATAAATACAAATTGAACAACCAAGCTGACATAGCGCAAACTTATTCAATATCCAATTGGGTGTTAAACCAAGCCAAAGTGATTTTTCCTTCTCGCATTTAAGTTGAATGATCTCTATAAACAGATTTTTCAACAAGAGTGCCGTGTGATCCTGGCCTAAAATAGGATCATCCTGGTACTGGTGGTGTCGTAAGAGGCGACTAAAGTACGTGTGGTGGAGACTAAAGTACGTGTGGTAGAGGCCCATGCGTGTTGCCAGCAATGGCAACACGCATGGGCAGACTCGACCGGATAATTACCACCCCCGGCATTTAAAACCGGCGTTAAGTAGTGGCTTTATGTCACTGCGTTTCGCATCAGGTAATGGCGGGCTTCGGCGCCCAACCCACTTTCAAGGCCGGCAACGCACCTGTAGCTCCTCTGGAGTTGCACAGGGTCGTGGGCGGCGGTAGTCACTTTCCATCAGGTGACCCGAACGCTCGTTTGCCTTGTCCTCTTCCATTAAAAAAAAAGAGTCCGCTTATATTGTACCGAGGCAGTCTCCCAAAATATCAATGTCCCCTATCAAACGTCTTTTCCTATTTTATAAATACTCAAAATATTTCTGGTTTAGGGAGAAAATCTTTCCCGTTATAAGCCCATAGCAGCCTTTCGGATCTCTCCTCCATTCTATTTGTTAATATTTTAGTATACATTTTACTACATAAGTTAAGAAATTTATTGCCATATTGCTTGCATTCTGTTTCTGAACCTTTTCCTTTATACAAAGGCATGATGTCTGCACCTCATTTGGGACTGATAATCATCTGAGACCTCCCCTGTTTTTCAGCGTAAGTAGCAAAAAAACCAGAACAAGTCCAAGAATGTGGCCGTAACGCCCTCAGCTCCCGCTGCTTACCACATTTTAGTCTTCATATGACATTTTCAACTTCTTATGTTACTTTCACCATCTGCAACATCAAAATTCGGCAGAGGCGTCATCACATAAATACATCTCCTTGTAAATTCTGCTCACTGCCTGTAAAACGTGTGGCAAATTATTAAACAACCTCGGCAATCACTAAAATCTCAGCAGAAATATTCTGTATTTTCCCGGAAGTTTCTTGTTAACATTTCATCCCTTTCTTTTTCAGAACTCATCCTATTCTTTTTCTTTTTTGAAAAGAGTGATCTGAGGCCCTATGATCCTAATATGATGTTTTTTTTCCCTACAGTGTCTTTCACTTCATCATCCCACCTTTGTCGTGTTTAGTGGGAAAGCCTCGTTTTCATTTACCACACATTTCTGTCATTGCTACACTCATATTATTCTTAAATATATTGGCAGAGCATACTTCAATATTTCCATTTCTCGTTTCACAGGTGTCTAATATTTTAATTTAAATCGCTTTTCTTATTGCTCACTTATCGATGAATCTTAAAACTTTCAGCTTCTTATGATAAGCTAATTTGACTCCAAATTATAATGCCTCGTGCGGCTGCCTCAAATTGAAACAGAACCCTTATTCCAGCAACGACTATGTATTGATATATTCTCAGGACAGTAACATGCGCATGTCCATAACTTGACCTCAAAAACACTGATAAACTAGGAATAAGTCAATCATACTTTTCACGGTATTAATGTAGAAGAACATGCGAATGGATAAGTGATAAAAGAATATGAAAAAAGATTTATGAAGGAAAAGTAAGTGTTAAGAAAGGTGGGGGGAGTCCTTTGTTGACCTTCCAAAACACATTATCAAAGATACTTGAGAACTTGAGTCACGTAAAAAGCATGAAGACCCCCCAAAGGGCATATATAAATAGATTGATGACAGTGGACGAAGCAAAGAGGTATGCAGAGACCGTAACGTTTGGTGCTTCATTCTTCCTAACCATCCCGCTAGGGATACAGCGTGAAGCTAAGTAAGTGTCATATCTCACAGCGACATTTCAGCTTTACACGTAGTTTTTAAAAAATACGTATTTTATGGTTAAAATTAACAATTTTATGAGAATTGCATATTCCACTATAAGTTTTAATTTCATCTGGATAATTTTCAATATCATTGAATCATGAACACAAGCATGTTACTTGGATATAAACCATCGAAAAACAAGTTTTTTAAGGCACTAACATTCATTGTTTTGTCTCTTTTATTTGCCGTATTCGGGTGGGCCATTAAGTGCAGCAAATTTTGAAAAATCATAATAACTCTAACGACGTTATGTACTCTGTGATGATTACAAATTTATATAATCTATATTCTTTCGATAATTAGATATTCATATTGTCTGTTGCCATTTCTTTTACGTCAAAACAATGCTGTTATTTGTAATGGTTTAGTGGGAACTGTATTTTTCTTGATTTTAAAAACAGTATTATAGCTCGAGAGGCTTACCGTTCAATTCCCATTACATCTTCTCTATTTTCTATTACATAGTCAAAGTAAATTGTGCTTAATACAAATTAGCCTGAAGCCATTGGTCAACAACTAAAAGTATTTTTAACCCAAATAATAAACGTTAGTAAAGTTTTGTCGAGTATAAATTATCATACACAAATATTTATTTTAATTATAATCTGAAAAATAAATCATGGCTGGAGAAGTTGTTGTAGATGCGTTACCATATATTGACCAGGGTTACGATGATCCCGGAGTCAGAGAAGCGGTAAGTAAAATTTCAAATTTCCAATTAAATTTACCAACATTTCTATTGAATTCATGTAATAAATTCTGTGCTTATATATTTCAGGCTTTGGCCATGGTGGAAGAGGAGTGTCGTAGATATAGACCTACGAAAAATTATCTTGAAAATGCTGGACCCGAACCTACTACAGCTTTTGAGACTGTAGCGTTACAAAGGGAAATGGAACGTGTTCAACAGCGATTGCCTATGGAACCACTTTCTATGAAGAGGTGCTGTATTATTTTGCCTTCTGTGTTAATAAAATTAATTAAATTGCATTAATATTAACATTTATGAACATGTAACAATATTTCACAAGCAAATTATATTTTAGCTAATCATACTTGATCATAATTATATTTAATCTGTGTTTTGTATATTAATAATTATATCTAAAGACAGAATTGTCAGCTTTACACTGTATCCTGCTTGCGGCATTGAGGTAGGGTGAAGCTGATAATAAAGAAAATATATGTTGACTGGTGGAACTTAAAGTGCAAATTTATTTTTTTCCATTTAACATGCTATTTTTCCAATTTACTTTTAAAAATTGGGTGGTGCAAGGGGAATGGGGTGTATGTAAGAAAAGGCTAGCTGATAAATGGCATAAAGTGCATTATTAAATCTCTTTGCATTAATTTACATTTTACACATATTAAATTAGCCCTTTTATTCATATATAAAAAATATTAATATAAATATTGTCTCTTAACACCAGATATGAACTCCCCCCACCACCAGCCGGCCGACTAGGTGAGCCCACGGCCTGGGGAGAGGCGGTAGACAACTCCCATGCACAACTGTCCCACCAAGCAACTCGAGTACTAAACTTGGAACTGCAGTTACAATATAGTACTGAAGCGTGGAGATCATATCTTAATGTGCTGCAAGCTCTAGTGGTTAGATCACAAAATGTTCATACACAACTAAGGTATGGTTTATATTTTGTTTAAATCTTTGATTACTGTTGAAATGTCTAGTGAAGTTTCAAACCTTAAATAAATATAAGTAGTAGTATCATTGATAAAAGTGTTAATTAGATAACAATTGTGTATTTTATCTAATTCTTCACGCTATATCCCTAGCAGGGTATTCAGAGAGAACAGAGCGCCAAACACTACCTCTTCTGCCTTGTCCACTGTCATCTGGACTCATCTCACTTTAGGTGACCTTACACTAGTATCTTTAATACTGGGTTTCAAAGATCAACCAAGATCATCTCTTACCTCTCTTACTGTTCACTTTTCCTACATAAATCTTTTCTTGCCATTCTTTTATCACTTCTTCATGTGACGTGCCTAAACAAGCTGTGAAAACATTCTTTTGTATTCGGATTTGGCGGATTCGATCAGCTAAGCTGACTTTGCATATCCTACGAAGATATCTCATCTCAGCATTCATCTTTCTTTCATTCTTCTTCTGTAATACTCATGTTTCACTGCCATATAACAGCATCGGTATCAACACTGCATTTGCATTGTGTACGTGTCAAACATGCTGCGCTGACAGGCCATTGTGGTGTAGTGGCACAACGTGGGTATTGTAAACACGACAGTTGTGAGATCGATCCCCACTCATAAATCACTTAATATTATTCTCGCTCTGGTAACACAGAAAGGTGCCGCATTCAGTTCCGCCATTCAATACACGATGTCTCGAAAATTCGATGGAAAGTAGGACTAGAGAGTTTTAGCACTACATTCCCTGTGCCTATCTTGTTGTATACAGGATGTGATTTTTTTTTAATTTGATGTGATTTTACCACTATACCATTCAGAATAAAACTTATTTTTAATACCTTTACAAAAACCCTTTAACATACTTTTCACAGAAAACAAATAGCATCAGTGAACTGGGAGCGTAAAAGGTCTCAGACAGCGAGCGGGGCTAGATTGCGTGCTTTACGCAGACGCTGGGCACAGCTTGTGTCAGACAATTATAGATTGGAAAGAGCTATTATGCAGCTGGAGATACAGCTCGAAAAGGTTTTTTTTTCTTTTCTTAGATTTACTGCTCTGTTTTATACTTTATTCAACATGGCATAAAGGTTCTCGAAATTCCTTCGAGATTTCGAGACTTCGATGAGAAAACGGATATTACGTTTGGTAGTTCATCAATTCAAATATATATATAAATAAGGTACTTATTAGTACTTCATTAGAAATTAAGAGTTGTTTTTCTCATCTATTAAAGATTAACTAACAGATGTAGAAAAAATTACTTAAGAAAAATACACTCACACTCCAGAAAATAAGTATTAAAAGCTAGAAATTTAAATAAATTATAACTATTAATATTTATAACTATTCTATTAGGCCAAAGGTCAAGTGGCCACTGACGATGAGACACCTGATATGGACATGGAAGCTGTTAAGAACTTGCCTGACAAACTCAATTCAGAAACTGAAAAAGAAGTCCAGAAGAAAATAGAAGATATGTTTGCAGATTAATGATATTATTGTATTAAAATTTATGTAAAGATAGTGTACATTTTTTTAAATAAAAGTTTGAATGTAATATTGCTCTTTCATTTAATAAACTTACTTTGAAAGCATAATAATTGGTGTTTTATGAGAACGATCGAATAATATACTGATTTTTATATATGAGGCTTAAACTAAGAAAAATAAATATTATTTCGCAAAGGTGTGTTAATATTTATAAATAACGCGGGATAAGCCACTCTTATTTAACTTAAATTACACACTAATAATCGGAATGGATGGTAGCTATAGCGAAATCTTAGAAAATGTTTAAGTCTTGTTTCTGTTCTATGAAAAGAAAATATTAAAAAATATGAGCTGGCAGCACTGTACAAACTGCGAATTCTCGCGAATTTGTCATTTGTTTTGTCTTTTTACTCGGCTGTCATATTGTCACAAATACAATGTCAACTGTCAATAATATTTTTATTTAATTCAAAAATGGCGGACGATGCGTCGAGCAGTAGCGCTTGTGCCGGTAACTCTACTGAAAACTCAGTAAATCAAGATGAACTTATTATGAAGCAACAAAGAGAGATAGAAAAAGAGGTAAACGGTTAAAGATTTTGGGCGCAATAAATATTTTTTTCACAATTCCAAGTGACGATGATGTTTGTGTTTGTTTTTAGATATCAGAATCCATTCCTTTGGTTGGAGATATCGAAGATATATCCTCACTAGAAAAAGAATATAATGAAGATCCTATATATATGCTAAAAGTAAAAGATCTCTCCGCCAAATATAAACATATAAGAAGAACAAGGCCGGACGGTAACTGTTTCTTTCGGGCATTTTCTTACGCTTATTTAGAATATCTTTTGACTGACAAAAAAGAATTTGACAAATTTTACGAAATAGCGAAGAATTCAAAAGAGATACTCGTGGCTCTAGGTTTTCCCCAATTCACCGTAGAAGATTTCTATGAAACGGTGAGTTAACACTTTTAAGGTTATTTATTATTGACTTTGACGATCGCTTTAATTAAAATAATTAAATTAATTTATTACTTTCATGATTGATATTTTATTTGGCTTCATAAGGTCAAATAATCTTTAGGTAAATAATTTTAGTATCATTAAATGATAAATGTATTTCAATTGTTTTAGTTTATGGAAGTAGTACAAAGAGTTGGGGAACAAGCTGGTGGTTTACCCAATGGTCTAGAAGCCCTCAGAGATGAGCTTCATGAGAAATTCAACAAGCAGGGTTACTCAGATTACATTGTTGTGTACTTGAGGCTCATCACTTCAGGACAACTGCAAACTCAGCATGATTTCTATCAAAACTTTATAGAAGGATCGCGCACAATTACAGAGTTTTGTAGACAGGTTAGAAAGTTCTTTTATTTTTCATGTTTTGAGTATAATATGACAGTTAAAATATTTTGCATAAGATGATACAAGAAATTGATGTTTCAAAATAAAAAAGAAATACTAGAGCTCTTTCAATTAAATATTTCATTTCCTCGAGTGGAAATCAAACCCACAACCTGTCACGTCTACAGTAACTGTAAATGTAAAGTATTATTAAATATTCTCTTCATAATTTGCATTAAAATTGAATTACTGATTATAACTTGTTAAAGAACATTGCACATAGATGTTTGACTTATCCTAGAATTATTGTCAATTACTGTGAGGCCAGTCGTGGTGCAGCGGCACAAAGTGTGACTGTAAAATCGATCGCTCTGGTGCCGAGGCTAAGCGCGGCATTGAGTTCTGCCACTCTACACGCAATGACTCCAGAATTCAGCAGAAAGTGGGGAACGGAGTGTCTTAACACTAGGTTCCCTCGGACTACCCTGCTGTTTGCGGGGGATACAGCGTGAAGCTGATTTTTAGAATTACTGTTGAATTAATCTGCAATATTGTTTCAACACAATACTAATGTTAAAGCTAGTCAAGAAATATAAACGGGCTGCAAAATATATTTTTTTTGTCAAAATTCTACATATTTTAATAATAAAAACTTTTGTTTTTGTACGCAGGAGGTAGAACCAATGTATAAGGAGTCCGACCATATCCATATTATAGCTTTGAGTAATGCATTGAGTGTTGGTGTGAGAGTGAAATACATGGACCGTGGGGAAGGAAGTCAGGTATATTATACATAAATACTCTATGAATATCCCAAAAATATGATTAAGATCTTTGTTTTATTGTTAACATTTTTAAAACGTCATTCAATACTAAAAGAAACATAAAAATTTGAATGTAGCGGGTTTTGAACCACCTCTTGGAAATCATTCAAGAGCTCTGACCACTAAGACATGCATTCTCATCAAGCTATGTCGAAATTCTTATACGCTTTTTACGTTCGGAGATCAAGATCAGGTTTGTTCAAAAATGAAGTCCAACACTCTGGAAAATATCTCTATGGGCGTATGCCCATGAGCCTAGCTGAGCAACACTAAGCCCTCCCTGGAAAACATTGCTAGGAACGATCAAGGGCCTAGCTGACCAACACTTCCAGTCATCATGAGTCGGAAAATGTCGTCTGTCGAATGTTGATAGATCGTGGATCACCTCAAAATATAACCATTATTTTTGTCGCGAGATTCGTACATTGCCCGAAAGATGGGAACAGTAGAGGCCATTGATGGACAGTACTTTGAATTCTAATATTGTTCCCAATTTTATATAATAAAGCATCTATTTTCGAATAAAAGAACGGCGGAAGCAAAGTTATTAACTAATAATTATAGCTTATTTTAACTTTTCGTTTTTTATAAGACAAAGAGCAGCGTTGAGTTCTGTCACTAGACGCACAATGAAGTGGACTTTTATTAATTTGTTTTTCTTTTCTTACAGGTAATAGCTCACGATTTCCCGGAAGGTTCTAAAGCTCTCGTGCATCTGTTGTACCGACCTGGCCACTATGATATTCTTTATGCGTGATTGTGTCATGCATTTCATACATATTAAAATTAATTATCTTACTCAATTGTAGTTTCATTTATCCATGTTTTTAGGGTCTTGACCCATTTATAGCAGAACGAGGAATATGATATGATTGCCTATGTTTAAAATTATATACTTTATGTATATAATGTATATAATTATGTATATATTGTTGGACGAATTATAATGATCGAGGTATAATATATCCAGGATTAAATATAACAACACAATATCTATATATAATTATTGTATATATGGCGTAATTACTACATGATTATTAATTATGCAATAATTTTTATGGTATCAATAGGTAAGTTTATTATTATTTATGTTATAAGGCAGGAATCTAGCTGTTCAGAATATGAATTGAAATATTATATTTAAGAATAACAATAAAAAAGTAGTTCCCGATTTGAATATATATATGATTTAAAAAATACAGTAGAATTTCACTTTTGGCGGCACTTTTAAAGAGAATGGTGCAGGACTTAAAATATTTGGGTTACCGGATTGTATAGTAAATTTAATAAAAAAATATGTTTCGTGTTAATGATCTACAGGTCTTTATCTAATCCTGATTATTATCTTACTGTGATGTATACAAAAAATAGTCCTCTATACTTGATTACTGCCTATCTTACTGTATGGCTGTCAAATACACTCACAAAATACAAAAACAAAGACAAAATAATAAGGATCATCCAAAGAATAGCCAGGGCCTAGTCCAACTAAAGAATCACAATAAAAATAACACTATTAAGATACTACTTTTTTTAAATAATTATTATGATCATTAATACATTTAAACAATTATTATTTGAGATATGTTGTTGTACAAATTGTAGTCCCTGTTCAAGCGCTAGATAATTAAACTATTTTATCTATTGAAGTGCCAGATTGTGAGATTGTTTCATTCAATTCAGAAATTTCAATTTAGCATAAAAAAAAACTTATACAGGAAGTGTCAGCACCACTTTAAATGAAACACAGTTTTAACTACTCTATAAAAGCCTAATACAATAAATTTTTTTATATCCCTAATAATGAAAAAGTGATTTTTTCAAACAATTATAAAATTACTTATTTAGAAAACGTATAAAAATTTGAACGTAGTGGGACTCGAACCCGGGCCTCCTGGAAACAGACCAGGTCGGTTTCCAGGAGGCGCGGGTTCGATTCCCGCTACGTTCAAATTTTTATACGTTTTCTAAATAAGTATTTTTCTTTCGTAAGTGTGAAATAACACTTTAAAAATGTTTAAAAATAATTATAAAATTATTGTTATAATATAAAACGCCATTTGTCAAGTACGACGCACGCACACATAAACCTATCAAAGGGAAACCGCCGCATACGCCTCATTCCGAAATCGATTCGCAGGTATTGGTGGCAAAGTTCAAAGTTGTTTAATCTTTAGCAGTATTTTGTAATAGTATGTGTTTACGTTATTGGTATCTACGCGTAATGCGTCACACGAAATACAGGTATGGATAAACATCGTGAAATGAAAAAAAAATCCTATGTCTAAACTGTTGAGGTATCTTGATTAATTTCTTTAAGTATGGGTTTAAAATATTTTACCCTATATGCTGTTCCCGTAAAAGGAGCGCTGACACTTCCACCCTGTATATACTTATAAAGAAATAACAAAATATTTAATCTAAATAATATTTATTCATAAACTTCAAAGAATTAAAATACTGAACCTTAGTTACATGAAACTGGAATTAGTTACAAAAATGTATGCTATTAAAATTAAAAAAATTACACTTCTCTGCAAAAATAAACACCATCTGGTTCTCTTTTAGGCTTCATCCCAGCAAAGAAGGCTTTTATATCCTCTTCCTTTACTATTTCTTTTCTATCTTTAAAGCTTTTGAGGAAATCAAGAAGTTTGTCTCTCATTTTGTTATACTCGGTTAGTGCGTTGATTTGTTGTATACGGTCCAAAGAAGATAGTGCTTCAAGACCTTTTTCATATTGAGTAAGAGGTTTCCCATTTATTATTTCTTTGCCTAAGTTTTCATAAGCTGTCACAGTGTCATCAGGGTCAGTTAGAAATAGAATTGATAGATCTTTATACATTGATATACATTCTTGACAGGTGCATAATTTTTGGCGGAAACTTGACGGCCAAAATGTAGCACCTTTATACACCTTTTTCACACCTTGTGGCCTAGAACAGGATGTATTTTGAGTATCTAATTTAATTTTCTTTGTTTCGAGATCATCTATATCATCTTCTTTTGATAGTTTTCGCTTTTCTGAAAGTTTTTCTTGTTTTAGTGATGATTCTTCTTTACTTGTATTGTCTTCTTGTTCATTTTTTTTTATTTCACTAATAGTTGTAGGCTCAGTGCTTGCACTTTCTGTACTTTCCATTTTTTCAATAGTTTTATCACTATTGTTCTCATTTTGGGTATTTTCTTCCACATTTTTTTTGGATGTATCAGTATGTTGATTATTTTCTGGACTTTCATTTTCTTTGGCAATAGATTCTGTGTTGGTTGATTGTTCATCATCATTTAAATTCTTTGAATTAGATTCTGGTTCTTCTACAGGATCAGCTAAAAGCCTATCTTCCTCCATCTTTTCTGCATCTTGTTCTTTTTTGTGTTTTTCTTCATCTGAATGTTCAAAAGTTTTTAATTCATTTTCCTTTGAAATTTGTTCTGCTTCATTTTGAGTGTTTTCATTTTTATTACTATCAATGACACTTGTATCATCTGGTGCAGCTGTAACTTGGGCGTTTGTTTCTGACTTAGATTCATTTGGTTCATTATTTTCTGTAACATCACTTTTATTATTATCAATATCAGGCTTTTCTATATTTTCTTTATTTGCTTTATCCTCAGATATATCACTTATTGTTGGTATTTCTTCTGTACTTGTCTGTTCATTTGTATCAACTTCTTGTGATGTAGGTTTATTTAAGTCACTATCTTTAATATTTTCTATTGAATTTTTAACTTTTTCACTGTTTTCATTTAAGGAACTGCCTTTTAATTTTTCACTATCGTCAATATTTATTTCATCTTTTCTCTTATCCTCCTTTTTTTCACTTTCTTCAATAGCACATACTTTATTAGAATCATTACCATCTTCTGAGGATATAACATCTTGTTTAGTTTCTGTCTTTTCAATATCTATATTAGAATTTATATTGTCATTATCATTTGCACTGTCCATAAGTTCACTTTTATTGACATCACCATTACACAGCGTACTGCGCCCATCATTACCATTTACTTCAACTATTTCTATTGTACATTCAGTATTTACTGCAAGCTCACAGTAGTCATGTAAAAACTCATTTTTGTCCATACATTGTTTGCAAACCATTTCAGAATATTGATCATTAGCTGGAACATTTGACTCTAAGTGTGAAGAATGGAGCCAATCTTCACAAATAATGCATTGTATCATTACATCTTCCTCGGATGCATCAGGATCAGGGTAAGGTCTCTTACAAGTGCAGTACAGACCACTGAAGTTTTGATTGTAATGATTATCATCATTAACTTCTGTTTTATTTGGTGTGAATGTACAAGGATGTGAATTAAACTTAGGGTTGCCGCAGTCACATCTAAAATTTCTTTTTGTGTATAATTCAATGAGTTCATGGTTCTCATGGCACATTAGACTACAGGCAAGACATACCCCAGCTCGTTTATCAGAATCTGTTTTGGCATCGGAGCAGCATGTCAAACAAGCATAAATAGCCTGCCGTTTTATGTAGCCCTGTAATTTTAATTATTTACATATTTTGAAGTCTATTTTTGTAAGAAAGCAAATGATTTTATTAAAACTATACAATTTTATGTAATATGAACCTTTAAAGTTGAATGTTTAGGTAAGCTATAGAATAACAGAAATATAGAATTGACAAGTTTTATGTGACTTTTTTAATGTTAAGAGATGATATGTATGTATGACAAAAGTATCTGTCCATATGGCTAGAAGAATTTTCTTTACTATCATTTATTTGGTATATGCATTCGTCGTAAGTAAACTTATAAATGGTGTTAAACATTTATGTTTGTTATGATTTAATTGCAAAACCTTAAAACGACAAGTGTAACTTTGACCTTTCATTAAATATACGTTAACCCTATAGAAATAATTTTTAATATCAAACAAATACATTATTAAATTTACCTTAGAATAGGTACAATTTTTGTCGTCTGACCCTCCTAACACAGCATTAGCATCTTCTTCAAAATCCTCTTGTTCTTTTAAAACGTCCATCATTGTTACAACTTTTTCTCCTTCACATTCGGCCATGTCGGCGTCTTCGTTAGCATTTTTAATATCCGTAGCCATTTTTACAAATTTTGTCACAAATTAATGCAAATATAAAGTATTAAGTTAATTACAACAAAGGAAGTAAAAAGCCGGTTATTATACAAATGAGCGCGAACAATTTTTTGCGACATTTGACGACATCAAAAATGAACGAAAAGAACGAATGAAACGAAACGACTGCGAGGTGCGTAATCAGTGCTGCCAGAAGCAGATAATAAAATAAATTATAATAACACCAGACAGCTCAAAAAGTAACATTTTCACAACAAAACTAACGTTTGACTGTTTCATGTGGAAAACGGAAGTATTATAATATGGCAAAAACTAAAAAAAAGTTTATTTATAACCCATTAGTTCATTTAAACTTACTTTGTCAATCAATTTATGTACTGTACATAAGAAAAGTCGAAGTCACAAACACAAGCTTTAGCAAATGCATTCCCCTGTGATCCCTGTCCCTCTCACGAGCGTCCATCAGTGCTCATCCGGTGACACTGTAAAGACCATTCCATGTCAACAGCAGCTTAACTCTTTCGAAGTAAAATTTTCCTTAATAGTCACACGCTTGTGTGCCACAAGCAAGTGACTATAAACGCGACAAGTTGTGGGTTCTATTCTCTTTCGAGAAAATTAAATATTTAATATTTTCATTTCTTAGCTCTGGTAACGAGGCAAAGCGTGGCGTTGAGTTCCGCCGCTCAAGTCATACTGTCATACTGTCAAACTGATTATATTATTAAGGTTTTATTACTTTCCTGAAACTTGAAATAGAATGTTCTTGTTATGAAATTTGATCAATTTTAGTTGAGTAAAAAATCGTTCAACGTCTGTATACGATAAAGGCAGAAGAAATTAGATTCTTCAATTTTAAATTTTTTGTCTAACTTTTCTAAACAGATAAATTATGATGGTATTAAGAAGAAAACACATATTAATGACGTTATAACAAATTATCCTTTTTTATATAATATCTTATATAATACGTAAAAATGGTATTTATTTATGAAAAATTAAATTATTATAGATCTTAAATTTATCACAAATAAATCGATTTGTGAGGCCAGTCGTGGTGCAGGGGCACAACCGTGTGACTGTAACCCCGACAGGTTGTGGAAATTAAATATTTAATATTTTTATTTTCTCGCTGTGGTGTCAAGGCAAAGCAAGGCGTTCAGTTCCGCCACTTAACACACAATGCCTTCAGAATTCGGGGAAAATTGAGTATCTTAACACTTCCGGCTAGCAGGGTAGGCCAAGGCTGCTGCTGAGGCTGCTGCAGGCTGCTGCTACATGCGGAATACAGAAGAAGCATAAGATACATATAAGATACAGCGGGATGCTGAAAAGTCTATTCGTTAAAAAATTAAAAAATCTATTCATTATTGATTACCAATCATTCATAATTTTTATGCAGATTTAGTTTCACACATTTTCTTGGTCCAGAGAGCAGAAGGCCAACATTAGCAGCGTAGGGAGAACATTATCAGAAGTATTATTCTCTATTCAATTAACTTGTCCATTATTTTTAAACAGTATTATTAATTTGCGGCGTTGAGTTACGCCACTCAACACGCAATGCCTGATCAGAATACCAGAATTCGGCGGAAAATGGGGGAACGGAGTGTCTTCACACTAAGTTCCCTCTACCTATCCTGCTGTATGCGGGATACAGTGTGAAGTTGAGTATTATTAATGCTTGCTTGCATAGATATTTTGATATTAGATTAAATAAAAAAACCAAATGATATTACATTAATATATTAGTAAAGCTTTTTAAAGGATGAAAGGGACATCTAAATTTTTTCTTCCATTGCCGACATATAGAAACCCTGCATCTGGTGTCTTTATTTTATGAAAATATATCATGCCGGGCCAGTATAAGCTTTTCAAATACACGACACTTCCATTTTGTTCTAAGGACAGATTCCAACAACCATTTGGGATATCTAGGTCAATTGAATCTAAGAAATCCATACTATAATTATAGTCTTGCCTCGTCAGTAAGTTAGTGTTCCAACGTTGCTGGGGCTTACGAATATGAAGGTAAGACTTCAGCAGTTTCGCCTCTGACAGTGCTAGCCCATAATAATTTGGATTAATAATTATTGTTCCGTCCGGTTGTTTCAGGAGTTGCCCACGTGCACATATTTCTGCTTCGTCACATATATTGCTAATTGTTGCTGTTATTCTGTTTTCCTCTTTCATCTCGTGGCATCTTTCAGGATTATTCAACTCCAAAGCCTCGTCCAATACTTTAATTTTTAACGAAGAATCCCCACGAAATGGGAAAGTGGTTAATAGCGATAAATGCTTATACTTCTTTTTTGCTTTCGGTAGAAGGTTCCAGAATTTAAAATCGGTGGTGTAATAATATTTTTTGTCAAAAACAGCATCGTTGTTTATACCGACAGCGATGTGGTAGTCTGAGTCAACGCCGTATAGCTGTCCCCAGTACTGGATGTGGCAGAAATGGTTCTCAACTTGAAGAAGTGTAAGGGAGTTCTGTAAAAGCGATATCAATTCGCTGGTCAACATAACTCCATTTATGTTGATATACTCTTTGTATTCCCATAATTTGTGTACATTCATTTTTAAGATAAAATCTAATATGTATAGAAGTTACATAAAATAATGACAAATGCTGCTTTTGAAAACTTTTGAAATTGACATTTATTTTTGGCTTATACATTTTTTCTTAAAAAGTTTTAACATAATAAATAAATTTGCCTAAACTGTGGATAAATGTGTGCCAGATCCTATGATCTGTTTTTTTTATAGTATACTTACTATTAATAAATTGTTATTCAATTACATATCTTTCAGACTGCTTGGAAAATGAGGCACGTTCGGTTACCATGCGCATGATATGTTGGGTGGGATTAAATTTCATCATAAAACACAGTGTTTCTTTTAATAAGACTTAAGAACAGACGCTATATTATATATAAAATACAACTATTTAAATAGTTTTTAACAATGAAATTGTTACGTCCTTCACAAAGAATACCGGTAATGTGTAGGTAAGGTGGGTATAATTCTTTGTTTTTACGAAGACATTCGGTTCTCTACTTTTTGCCGAAAGTGCAGTGAAGAAATAGTGAACAGTGAAGAAATATAAGTAATAATGCACACTCCCGAGTGGGAATAATACTCGCAATCGTCGCGTCTACAGTTATACACTCGTGCCACTGCACCAATCGGCCTCAAACGGCTTTTTTTACGTTGACAACACATAATTTACTAGGAAATTCGTTTTATTTATATGACTCCACGATATCTGTTTTTCCTTAAGGGTCATCAGGACGTAAACTGAAGCGTGGTCTCGAATGACAATTACCGACGTCAAATATTTGCGGGCTCCTCGCAGGACTTGCTGGTCGTTATTTGTAATGTGACCTTCACGAAAGACTGATATAACGAGAACTCTTGTTTATATTACATTTAACTTTCTTTTAAATATTTTGAAGTGTTTTTTTTCATAAAGTAAAATTTGTAAATTACGTATTGAATTTGTTATTTTGTTGTTATTGAATATATTATTAATGTTCGCAAATATTTTTATATTATTATGTATAGAGCTAAAAAAAATGTTTTATTTTTTTTCATATTTTTTGTTTTTTTTTTTAGCACGAAGTTGGGTTTTGTTAGGGTGCTTGCATTAGCTAGTGTACCTAATGCAGGAGATAAATAAAGTAATTTAAATGTTATATTAATATTCATACTTTAATATTAATATTTAATTTATTTCTAAAACTTTTGTTGTTCGGTGCGAATATTTAAAACAGACATTAAGTGAAATCATAAAAAAAATAATCTAAAAATGTTTATGCATGATTTTTTTTCCTTACATTAAAAACATACGTCAAAAACAGTTTCGTAGGAGATCATCTTATTTTGGATGGCAAATTGTGAAAGGAATTATTTAGTTTACGGTAAGTGGGCGTCGTGTTGCTTGTTTGCAGACTCACGGGTAACATTCCGAGAGATATATTATCAGAGCTATGTATTGAGTTTGAACATAAATATTTGATATTATGTAGGGTTTTATAATCAACGCCATCGTGACACTGTAGGCGCCTGGCTGTTATGGTTTCGTACTCGATATTAATTCGAGGATATTTTTAAAATGTCTTCATTATCCTAATTTATTTTTGTTGGGTGCAATTCAATTCTTTCAATTATTGATTGACTGCGTAGACAGATTTTTAAAAATCAAGATTTTGTCTTTCGTAAAAATGAAGAATGAATGAATTGTTTTATTAAGCAAAAAAATTAAATTAAATAATTGTAACAGGGGTGCCAGAGGGAACTTAGTGTAGAAATTTCGTTCCACACTTTCTGCCCAATTTTGTGACTTTCTGAGGGGCTAAAAACAAGATCGCCCACTGTATGAGTGGAAATTGAACCTTAGCGTTAGCAGTAATAGTTTAATTAACACAAAAAAAAAATACCGAATATCTTCAACTAAAAGTTAGTACAGTACGTTCTTGCATGTAATTAATTTTTGCACAGTTGTCATCTTACTTTTGTTTGTTGGATGGCACTTAACAACTTTGTCATAGGATTGCGACATAGCTAAAACAACAGCCATAATAAAAAATAATTGTCATAGAATATGTGTAATATATTTTATATTATATTTATTAAAAAATAATCTTCAATATCTAATGCAAATTTAACTAATAATACTCTCCAATACAATTTCCTCTAGTGGTGAGTGGATAAAAATCCTCTCACCGCAAGAGGGAATTCTAAGAAGTATATGTTTAAATGTGTAGATGGCGCTAAGTGTCTTGAAAATAACAAGTTTAGTTCATCAGCATTCAGTATATTTATTATGTTATATTTTTATTTTTTACAAAGATTGAGACAAAAACCTTTTGTATAACAATTTCTATAGAAAAATGTAAAAATAATTTTATACGTCAAGGACTTTTTTTAAATTAAAAACTAAATGTAATTTTTATTACTATTGTCAATGTCATTTTTATAAATTAAAAACTAAATTGTAATATACCTAGAGTTATTAATTAATTAAATTCACAATTACTATTTTATAGATACGCAGTTAAACTAAATTAGACTCTTTATCAGTTCTGATTTAGTTGTTGAATAAAATTTTGACATGGCTTTATAATATACATGAAAATTCATTATTTTTCAAATAATCCCATTCATAGCTTTTATTTATATTTTTTTTATATATTTTATAGTTATGTTATTAAGTAGAAGGTAATAATTAATTCAGAAAAATCTATATGCAGTATTCATGTTATCTTTATATTTTAACAGAAAGTACTATATTTATATGTCAGCAACGGCGAAATGTTATCATCGTTATGTATAAAAGTGAAATACAATGCTTAAATTAAAGCATATTTTTTAATTATAATTTATAATTTTTTTTTAATTTTTAATTTTAATGTAATATTTTGGTTCTTTTTTCATTCTCGTGCCTTGTATAATATTGGTGGTAAGCTAACTTTAATTATTTAATAAATATATTGTAAACAATGTTACACAGTCTAGCTACATAGTACTTATATGCTCTACAACAGGTCTCATAAAAGTTACGACATCAATGTTGACTGGGGGACATCGACAGACTAAACTTTATGACACTTACAAGCCTTGTTTTAAGTAGGTACATATGGTTAAAAAAATATAAAATTAGAGACCGATATATTGCTTACAAAGACTACGGACTATAGTGAATAAATAAATAAAATTGTAATTTTCTCTCTTCTCACAAAAAAGAACATTATTCAATAAGTTTTATCTAAAACAATCACACCAAATCTCTCTATATAAAAATAAAAACAAGAGGAAATTGTAAAACAAACGAGACGAAATTTAAAATTTTGCGCAGAGACTTACGATAGTTAAATTAACTTATTTATAGATTCACACTGTATCTCGCACATAGCATAAGGTAAGCAGTGTTAACCTCGGAACCTAGTGCTAATACACTCCGTTTTCATTAGGAAATGTTCGTTTCCACCTTAATGCCTAAATTCTGGAGGCGTTGTTGAATGGCGGCAGTTAACACTACGGTTTGCCTCGTTACTAGAACGAATGGGAATCGAACCTACAGAACCCAGAGAGAAGTCCCACAGTTTGTGGGATTGTAAAGTCACGCGCTTGTCCTCTGTGCCACGACAGGCCTAAATTTATTTCTTATAAAAAATATGAAATAACTAATCGTTTAAATAAATTATTTACATAAAATGTGTTGCTAAATTTTAAAACTGTTTAAAGTGGTTTGTGAAAAAAAGTTTGAGAATACTTTAGTTGAATATTAGAATTTTAGAATTTTTAAGAATGTCTTGTGAAATAAAGATCGAGAGTCACTGCTTTACTCCAAAAATAAAAATGTTTTTCACTACACAAAAATAAAGAGGAAATTAAAACAATTGAGCTGATAATAACATTTTCAACGACACATTGATTCTGTCGAGACGCGTGCCGAGTGGGCCGTGGCTGGTTGCGTCGGCGGCGCGTGTCGAATCATCGGACCTGAGTGGCAATCGAGGCAGGTGTGGGTTCCTTATTGTGTTGAAACTTGCACCCAAGTGCGGAAATGTCCTTTTGATTTCATAATATTTTTTTAAGTATTCTCTTTTAGTATAGATTTTTTAGATATTTTAAAGTGTAAAGTTAATTTTTTTTTGTGGATCTTTGTAAGAAATTTAAAAAAAAAATAATTAAATATGTATTTTTATTTTATAAAATTTATACAAGCTGTATACCTAGTGTACAGGTTTAAATAAAATATAAAATATTATATTTACAAAATATAATATATTATATTTTGTATTTCATGTAAGTACTGTAAGTAACACTAATAATACTAATAATGTCATCAGTTTTTTAACACTAATAACTGAATTTACCTCAGGTACTAGCAGACAACAGTTTCAGAAATAGTTTGTTATATTATTTATTAGTAATAGTAATAATATGATGTAATAATTTAACGTATTTTTAATTATTTTAAATAATATATTATATTAATTTATAATATAATTTTTCTTTCATTATTAAATGCAGATCTTGAAATATGGATGGATCACGAGTTGGAAACATAAACTCAATAAAGAACACAAGCTCTTTAAAGGTTTCAGTACTTCACTAACATAACTGGTAAAACAATTCAACACTACCAACTATTCTCTTCCTAAAATCATAAAATACAATATATTAAGGTACAACGTATTATCAAAACTAGCGTTAAAAAGGCGTTATTAATTTGCGTGAACATTCGCATTTACCTTTGACATCGCCCGTTGCACATTTACAGAGACGTCCATTTCACACGCGATCAATACCAATATATTTGACAATACAAAAATATTGCTCAAAATACAGCAAACAATGGATTTAATTCGCCATATGTGACTTGGGGTACAGTTTTTCCGATACCAGGGTGAGTGAACATCAATGTGTTCAGTGGAAAAACAATGAGGTCGTTCCCACAGCCGCGCCCCGGGCCGCCCTAATAAAGACTCTAAAGCTCCATTAAAATCGTGTTAGCCAATGTTCCTGGGTTTAACGCTGCTGTGTTTCCACTACTTTATGTTGGAAGATATTTGTTTTGTAATGTTCGTTGTTTTGAAATTATTCATTTTTATCTATAATGTTCTTTTTATATTTTTTGCATAAATATAATATAAAGTGTTGGTGCATATTTCTGTGTACATTTAATTATGAATAGTCTTAATTATATATTTTTTATCTGTACCTATATGTCATTGTTTTTACAATATTGGGCAATTTTTTTTTTAATTTTAAAATATACGCGGCGTTGAGTTCTGCCACTCAACACGCAATGCCTCCAGAATTTCGGCAGAAAGTGGGGAACGGAGTGTCTTAATACTAGGTTCCCTCTGCCTACCCTGCTGTGTGCGGGATACAGCGTGAAGCTAATAATATTAATTATTATGTTTCCGTAAATTTAAAGAAGAGACCATTAAAAGAAAATACAGGTAAAAATCCATACTATTTTTATAAATAATTTTCTAAACTCCATTCACCACCCAGTAAAGCCGAGCCGACTGTTGTCTTAAAATACGACCGCAATTTCGCCATAAATTGCCTATCTGTTTCTTTATTAAAAAAAATGAGTACAATCTTATAAAAAATCAAAACACATGGTCACATGAGTAATGCTCTATTTTTTACTAATTGTTTCGGAAGGAGGCCGACGGTCGTGCCTCAAGGCGGTGCGGAATAAAACATCGAGTTTAGGTCTTGTTTGGATTTAGGATCAACTTTTGATGCCTCGGGCGCGATGTGTAATTTAGTAGCGAGTAAATATTGATACTGTAGTATAAAAATATTGTATATGGACTAATGGAGTAGAGTGTAAAGGTATTGGTTGTGAGTTCGATGTCTTTCTGGGGATATTTTAAAATTATTTTCGATTTTTCACTCTGATAAGATAAACTGCGGACTTGGAGTTAGGATAATAGAGTACGGAGTGTTTTATTACTAGTCCAAGCTTACTTTGTTAATCCAATATATGTATATAGGAAACACATGAAACTTAATTAAGCTAAATCTGAAGATATTTCCGTTCATAGCAGTATATGCAAGGAGACTCTAGTGCTAATTGCTAAAACGGAGTGTTTTAGCTTCCCTGCTTTTCGTCCATTTTTAGATACATTGAGTATCGAGACCAACATTTCAATAATATAATAATTCACGTAGATTGATAACAAATAACAAATAATGTGTGTACCAGCTCTCTCTCTCTCTCTTTCTCTCTCTCTTTCTGTCTATCTTTAAATTTAGAATTTAATACTTACTTATAAATAGAACTTACTTATAAATAGAAATTCACCGATAACTAATAAAAATATTTAAGCAAGAATCCATCTCACGACCAAGTATAAAAGAACTATGTTACAGTCAATGCATTGTGGTAACCATGACAACGTTGTACCAGTTTCAAGAGAGACATCCCACTTTACAAAGTTAAACATTATCATCGCAATCAACCACTTGAAATATAATGCTTATTAACGATATAACCGAGGATTTTGAACTAAAGATGTTAGGGTAGATACTGTGAGGGCTATTGTGTAAATAAATAGGTGTTTTAAGAGTATTTTAACCGACTTGTAACAAAAGGAAGTTATCAGTTTCACTTGTATATTCGTAATGATATACTTATTGGCTAATAATATATGAGTATGATCTATTTTCATTTCAATGTACCTTTTTCCAATGTTTGTATGCTTGGCCAAAAATTTCTCGGAAACTAAGTAACATCTTTCTTTCTAATTTTTATGGTTATGACTTATGAATAATATAGGTATTTAAGCTAATTTTATATACCTAAGAAAAAAAGTTAAACACTCTGTAGAGGGATCTTAGTGTTAGGACATTATATTTCACACACACCTAACAAATTTCGAGACATTGAGTGTTGACTAGCGAAACACAACGATGCTATTTGACGTTGTCTGGTAAAAAAATGAAAATAATTCACTCCACCGAGTGGGAATCTAAACCACAACTATTGAATATTTTTATAATTATAACTAAATTCCTAACGACCATTAACTATAAACGCAGTATTATTTTGCGTAACTTCCTACCAATAATCGTTGCGGAACAATACTCAACAATCACAATTGAATTTAACAAAAATAGTTTTCTCACATCGATTGCGAATTCCCACAATTATAAGAAATCAAGTCACATGTGGACGAGTGGCGATTTGCTTTACAATGGGTGGTAAGAGTAGGTTCAATATGAAGATTAAAGGTATTTGTTAAACATATGATATTGTGCGTGTGCGTCTGCGCCACTGACTCCGCGCTAATTGGTCGGTCGATTGTAAAAGCGGGGTGAGTTGTGAGAATATTGAAAATCCAATATTGTTTTTGATTTCGAAAAGGACATTTCGACCTGTTCCTAGATCATTATTTTATGCCAGCTTCACGCTGTATCCCGCACACAGCAGGGTAGGCAGAGGGAACCTAGTGTTAAGACACTCCGTTCCCCACTTTCTGCCCAATTCTGGAGGCATTGCGTGTTGAGTGGCAGAACTCAACACCGCGCTTAACCTCGACACCAGAGCGAAGAAATGGAAATATAAATTTAAGTAAATATTTCATCTCTTCGAGTGGGGATCGAACCCACAACCAGTCGGTTTTGCAGTCACACCTCGTGCCGCTGCACCACGACTGGCCTCTATTTTATGTGGTGTTTTAAAATAACTTTAATTAATTTTATTGATATAAAAATTAAGGAGTAAATTAAAGATATACTAGTAAAAATGAAAATAATGTAAGTGTATGACTCTAGGTATTTCTCTTTATAAAGCGAATCAAATTCACAACCGTCGCGTTGATAGACGAGATGTTGTTCCACTGCACCAAGAGAACCTTTTGATTCATGTACAATTTCGCGTCAATATTTAACTGGATTTTAATAAAATTTTGATATAAATAATTTTGATATAAATAAATATTTTATTCAACCTGGATAAGCATATTGAGTACAAATTTTAAATACTCATAAGACGAATATGCAAGGGCACTTTCGATATTTACATTATAAGCAAAATTTCCTAACTAGTACATATTACTAGAATTAAGTCATGAAAAGTTTCGCCATTTTATATAAAAACCCTTTAAACCTTAAACAGATAATATTTATTTATTAGACGTCCTTTTTATTTTTTAAATAAATTATTATAAAAAAAACATAATTGTAAGTTATAAAATACACTATTATTATTTTGTAGAAAAATAGAATCTCGAGGCCGTCGCCGCGTGCCGCCACGCGACCTTAAAACTAGATGCGTTACACAGGCTGTTTAATATTTCAGAAAAAGGAGGTATATTAATTATAAAAAGGCAATAATTTTTTGGAGAAACCACATTAGGTTTTAATGTGGTTTCTCCAAAAACTCATGAATTCATTACAGAAAGAATCAAATAAACAAGTTGTACGTGAATTTTATAAAAAAAAGTTGTTAAAAATGAAATCTCTAATAAAATAAGTAATATATAGTTAAAAATATATTGTTGACCATTACCCTGTATAACCTGTGTACAAATTGTTGCCAGTTCTAATAATCGCGATGGGGTTGTCAGTGGAATAATTGTGAAAATAATTGGCGCCCCGCGGACAGGCGCGCTAATGTTTTGATAATGATGAGAGCACAGCAGAGGATTACAGCTTTGTTTTCACATTTGTATATTTTTTTAAGGGGTGAGGTTGTTTTATAAATATACACATTTTATTAACAACACCTAGTTGATCTCGAATGCAGAGTTTTGTTTCTCATTATTGATTTTTTTTATGAAGATTTGTTGTTCTATTCTTTGAGTCCTTTCCAATTTTTCGTAGTTAAGACAGAGAAATTCAGTGGCATATTATTTCGTTCAATATTTCTTTCAAATTGTTAGTATATTTTAAAAGTATATAAAATATCTTTTTTATACAAAGAAATATTATCGAAAATGGCCAAGGATTAGGAAAAACCTTACATTGGAAATCATGTTACATTTGTTGCAATAAAAAATACATAATTTTAAAGTTCTAACAATCTGCTTTTTTTGAAACTAGTGAAATATTCCCTATCTGAATCCACAATTATCCTACGACTATCATATTTATATTTTATAACTTCGGCATGATGATGTCAGGTATATTAATAATATTAAAGTTATTATAATCTTATATTTAATATTTACAAAAGTATGCTAATTGACTTCAATTACAAAAACAGCAGGTTTACTTCTTATTTCAATTCTTCATTTTGTATAACGCCTTTAATTTATATTTCATGTTGTGGAGTGCCTTCCGAGAAAACAAAATTGAAATGTCAGATTTTGTGACTTCAGAAAAAACGTGTAACAGACGCCAGCCACTTCATCCTTCAAAAGATTTACACCTAACCTACATATAGTAAACAATGAAATAAATTTGGTATCTATGTAACGAGACGCAAATAAAGGGTGCGGCATCTGCATGTTAGAGACGATCAATTATAGCCATTGTTGTGAACCGACAATACGATCTTAACACGTCGTCGCGAGATATTCAAGACCCATGCTCGTATAACGATTGGGCTGAATGAATTTGGATCTTATCTTTGACAAATTAAAATACAAATTTGTCTATGTTCTATTTTGACAGGTGCGTTCGGAAACACGGTCAACCTCCCACTGCTTGTCAACAATGCGACAGTTGTCATAAAGGCCATCCACCATTCATCCTCACGTGTCCCATGTAAGGACTTAATTAAATCGTCTCAAAGAACGTAGGCAGATGATTTATTTAGTATTGAGATATAGGTCTCTGGAGATCTATACGGTGTATGGCGAAGGGGCAAAACAGCGTGGGAATTAGTTAAATGGAACAGTAATAAGTAAAATTATAAAAAAAAATTGATATGTATACCTACATATATCTACATTTTTATACATATGACTAAGTGGAAAACAATAATAATAAAATTGTGGTTTTTTCAATACGGAGTTTTTTTTATATTTATTTAATTTAAAAAACTTTGTATATCTATTTAAAAGTAAATAGGTAACTTAGCAATTGAAGCTGCAATATGCGCATACATCTCTGTCACCGCGTCACAATATTGTATTTATATTTAAATACAAAAACATAAACCAAATATAAACTCAAAGAACGAACATCCAAGTAAAGGGTCGAATTTGAGTATTCATACAGAGCACTTCTAATCCGCTTTGCCATTTCAAATGGTCCACATAACGCTTAATCCGCCACAGTCCGACCATCAATAGTACAAATGACAAAACTAAAAAAAACATTTATCGTTATTTCTCAATCCCGACCCCCCGCGGGCAAATCGGATCGAATCGCTGGCGGTGTGGTAAAAAAAAAGAAAAAAAAATACAAAAATGACACGAGGCTATACATGTGCAAGGTATGAATATCACACAATATTCTTTTTTTATATTATTGAAGTAAATTTTCTATTAACACGCTTAAAAACCTTTAGTGTTTCAAACAAGTAAATATTTTTTAAATTTAAATGTGTGCACTTTAACAGGTACTTAAACGTAATGGTTTATAGGTAAATGAGATGGTTATTTATTTAAATAGAGGCTGCCATGGCGCAAGGGCGCAAACGCGACGGTTGTGGGTACGATACCCAATTGGAGGAATGAGTTATAATCTATTAATATTTTCATCCTTGCGCTGGTAACAAAAGTAATTTGTGACGTTGAATTCCGCCATACAACAACAAGCAAAGTTTCGAAAATTCCGGGGTCCCTTTTGCCTATCCCGCTATATATCAACAGGACATAGCGTAAAGTTAAAAAAACGGCTTAGAGCGAGATGTACAACTAGGCTTCCGTACTGAGTTCAAGATTGTAAGTCAACGGAAAGTAATTTATAAAAGTTTGCGGGCATATGCATTAATTTTATATGAAATGAACTATAATACGTAAATATAAGTTTGTATTTTTTTAAATGTATTTCATGTAAGTTCATTGTAAGTTTTTACTTCTTGATTTTTTTCCTTTATTTACATTGTAAATTCTAACTATGTGCCAAATTCATAACCGTAGATCTACGGGAAGTACTCTATAGGTTTTAATTAGGCGTTGAATTTCATACAAAATGCAGTAAAATTGATGCATAAATGGTCGTATTTTCTGATTGCGTTAACTTAAAAGCTTAATTTTTTTTCGATGTTTCAAAGTACTATAGACTTGAACATTTGATACTCATTTCAGATTGATACCTCTAAGCGATCTCGAGATAAATGGTCTTGACAGATGGACAACAGAGTGATACTATAGGGGTAAAATTTTTTGCTTTTGACTAATATCGTATAAGTAGTACCTAAAATTGTTTTTTTGCTACATAAAATATAATAAGAATCATTTTACCGATTGTTAATTTATTTTAGCTTCAAGCTGTATCATGTGTTTGTATTATAAAAATATTTTTACTAAATATAAATATATCTAAAACAAATTTTCATAACAGGTTTAAACATAAAAACGGGTGCACATCATAAATAAGCCCATAACTAATGCCAACGAGCCACATGCCACCCTTTCATCACTCGATTTCTCCCAATTTACAAAACAATTTAACCTATTCAACCCCCACAAATTGCCCTAACGAGATTTTTGGGAACATTTTTTAATACATCTGTGCTTTTGATGAAAATTCGCTTATATGAGCGTTAAACACTTTGTTAAATCCTCTATCTTTAATTGCGACATTTGTAGGTTCGTCCGATTACCACTCGTTGAATGGCTAATTTAATTTTTATTCTCTCGTTCTGATAACAAGACAAATTGCGGCGTTGAGTTCCATCACTTGACACGCAATGGCTCGAAAATTCGACGATGCGTGAGGAAAGCAATATAACAAGATTCAGAAACTAGCATTGTCTCTAAATGGGAGGAAGGAAACCTACACAGTATTATATGTATATAACCAAAAGAAAAAGAATGCCAGTCGTGGCGCAGGGGCACAAGGTGTGTCTGTAAGCCAATTAATTGTGAGTTCGATCCCCACTTGAAGAAATGAAATATTTATTTACATTTACATTTTCATTTCTACGTCCTGGCGTTGAGGCAAAAGTTCCGTCACTCTATACGCAAAGCCTCCAGAATTATGCGGAAAGTGGGGAGCGGAGTGTCTTAACACTAGGTTCCCTCTGCCTACCCTGCTGAAGTTGCGAGAGAATAACGAAAAAAAGAATTAAGTATTTCAGATAAACAGTACATATAATAGTATATCTAATAAATGATTAATATTTATTAGATATACTGTTGTATGTTAATAATTATGCGGTGTTATACAACTTAACGTGCAATTTATCGAATTTGGGTAGAAATTGAAACCAACACTAGGTTGGCAATGTGGACAAACTGACGGTTCTTTTTTTTCTATTGTATATAGAAAATAAAGGAAAGTACGACTTACAAATATATATTTTTTTCTTTGAAAACCTATAAATTTTCACATTTAGAATTTGTTTCCTTTATTTGAACTGTATTTATGTATTTATTGAATTGTAACTTCTCATTTCTTGCCAAATTTCATAACTATAGGTCTACGGAAAGTACTCTTTTTTTATATAAAATGCAGTAAAAACGATGTATAAATGTTCGTATCTTTTAATTGCTTTAACTTAAAATCTAGTTTTTTTCTACGCTTTAAGGGACTATAGACTTGAATAATTGATATTAATTTTAGCTTGATACGTTTACGTGATCTCGACATAAATGGTCTTCACAGAGAGACAGACGAACAACAAAGTGATCCTATAAGGGTTCCGTTTATCTTTTGACGTACGGAACCCTAAAAAAGAATTCATTAATTCCACTCATTTACTACATTGAGTCGTACAATATAAAAGTATATATATTATTATTTATTGTTAAACAACACGTGAGTATCAAAAGGCGGGTTCGTGATGCTCGCAAACGAATGCAATTAAAAACTGCGAGTTCCGTTACGTGTCTCAATGCTGCCGTTTGTTGTGGACTTCATCGGGTCGTATTTAAATTTTATTTTATGAATATATACTGGCTAAAGTACGCGGTATTGCTCGAGTTATATTTATTTTTTTAGCTTCGCGCTGTATCCCGCACATAGTACGCAGAGGGAACGTGGGAACCTAGTGTTTAGTTTAGTTGCCATGATGATTAAAGTTAACTATGACGCAGCAGTAGTAAGTATCAGTCACAGATTGGATTAGTTAGAAAAATACATACAATGGTTACATGCGACGACGTATAGAAATTTTTAGAATATTTTCCAAGAGTTGATGAAAGATGTATGCATACTCATATGCATGCCAATTTCGAAATAGATAAGCAAATTGTGTAAGTATATGTATTTATGGTTTTGAAGCCAATTGTGGTGGTAATGATTTCGATTCCCGATGAAATGAAATATTTCTAATTTTCATTTCTTTGTTCTGGTATCCAGGTAAAAGCGCGGCGTTAAGTTCTGCCCACGAACACGTAATGCCTCCAGAATACGGCGAAAAGTGGGGAGCGGAGTATCATAACACTAGGCTTCCTCTGCCTACCCCTGTTACATGCGGGATACAGCTTGAAGCAGAAAAAAAGAGTATTTATTTTTATATTTTTTAAACAAGGCGTGATAAGCAAAAGGTGTCATATACCACTTTAGTAACTCCAGTTTCTTTTCAACGGGGAAATAGCGTTAGTTGTTATTATTAAATGTAATTTACGACTTAAACCAAATGAATAAGTGCGTGCTCTACAAAAAGTTTCATCGCAAACAGCACGCTTTCTTCCAGCTGCTGTAACGAACAATGCACGGCTAATGGTTTTCCTATATATCTTGTAGTAGCAAATGTCAGCGGGAACCTATTTGAAAGTATTACAATGCAAATACTGAATAAAAGTAATAGATTTCTATTTACAAAGTCATACCCGATGTGAAGTAGAGTAGGAATGTAATTTAAATCGTTAGTTAAAAAAAATTGTAAGAGTACAAATAGAAAAATCTTGTAATTATTAATAAAGGGGCCGTCATGACATAGCAGTACAGCGTCTGTCTATAAGCACGAAGGTTGCGAGTTCATTTCCAAATCGGAGGAATGTAATATTTTCATTTGATTGTGCTGGTAACAAGATCTTGGCGTAGTGGTGGTAACTTACGCTACTCAACATGCAATGTCTGGAAAATTGGGAACGGCGTGTTTTATAACAAAGTTCCTTCTTTTACCCTACTAAATGCGCAATACAGCGTGATAAAAAGGAAATAATAATAAAAATACTTATTTAGAAAACGTATAAAAATTTTTGTTTCCAGGAGGCGCGGGTTCGAGTCCCGCTACGTTCAAAATTTTGGAATGAAAAGTGGAAAAAAAATAACACTTTAAAAAAAATGTTTAAAAATAATAATAAAATATTGAAGACAAAAATATGAATATATTTTACAGAGGCAAATGTTGTGAAATTTTGTCCGTATAGTATTGTTGTATATGGAAAAATAAACCCTATTTAATTAAATGTCAAGAAGAAATTATGTATATGGAAAAAAATCCATAGCGTTACTTGTTCAACCAAACCGATTGACATGATGTGAAATGAGTAGATTTGAAATAAATAATTTAATCAGAACATTATCGAGAAATCTTGGGATCACACAAATTTGAGGACATAACAGAGAAATCTATCTATAGTTCGCCAAAACATCTCAACCTGTCTAGAACTATCACTAGTTATAAATTACTGTTATGACACTCCGTCCGCCACTTATTGCCGGATTTATAAGACATTGCGTCTTGAGTAACGGTACTCAGCGCCAAGCTCACCTTGTTACCAATACCAATGTGAAAAAAAAAAATAATAATCTCCCGAATGCAAGTTTAACTCAAACCATCACCTTTTCAGTCAGACGCTATGCTGTTGCGCCTCGCCCTCCTCAATTTTTACCCGACTACCGCGAACCGAAAAGAAGGGTTATGATTTGACCATTATGTATTTTTGTTAATTTGTCCTTTCATAACTTCTAAACCACCTACTATAATTTGACAATGAAATGGGTTTTCATACGTTTTAGGGCGCGGTATTTCAGTATCTTTTCAGTCGGGTTTTTGTGTTTGAACGTTTTTACTTGTTGATTAATATATTATTGGTATAGTTATTATATACATGCTGTAATATTATTATATGTAAGTACATATAAATAAATGATGTACTCAAAAGTATCCAAGCACGTCCAGGTGCGCAACGGCAACCTCTTCAACAACTCAAGAGGTGCTACAATAAATTTAATATTTTTAAGTCTATTGACGACGCAGTGTTACCAATCGTATGAATGATTGCCGAGTGTTTTTTTTTATTTCATACGTTACGTATATAATATTATAAAGTTATTATTTCTATTTTTTTAATCTTTTGCTTCAAATAAAGAAAATACGGCAATATAAATTTAACATTAAAATTTTGTTCCCGTTACAGTTTTTTACAGCTTAAAAATATTCTTTTTATTATTATTCCAAATATTTATGCCAAAATATACAATATAAGCCGCCATATGTATACCATATAAGCTAATTTGGCGTCGACCATTGATATGTGATTTCTATTGTAGTTTCAATAGCCACCATCCACCATTGAAACTACAATGACTATGCAAGCTAAGACATGATTGACTTAATGTGATGTTCCCTATAAGAATGTCCAAACTGTAATTTTTATTTCATTATTTTAATTTCCGCGCCCTAATAAGACCAAGTGCGTATTGGTGAAAAGAAAAAAAGAATCGAAAAACAAGGCGTTGGATTTTTCAACACCAAGAAAAGGAAAAGTAAAGATTGCCTTCAAATATAAAGGATTAAATTTTTTACCTATTTCCTCACTAAATAAAAAAACCAGACAAGCGCGATTCGGGTTTTAACTTAACTTAACTTCACGTTTTATTTCTAGCGGGGTAGTCAGAGAGAACGGAGCGCCAAACGCTACGGTCTCTACATACCTCTTTCGCCTCGTCCATTGTCATCAACCTCTTCATACATGCCCTACGGGGGTTCCTCATGCTTTTTACGTGACTTTCCTCCAGTATCTTTGATACTGTGTTTTCGAAGGTCAACCGAGGTCTTCCCCTATCCTTCTTACCACTCACTTTCCCGTCATAAATCTTTGTTGCCATTCTTTCATCACTCATTCGTTCGACGTGCCCAAACCAACTGAGCTTGTTCTTCTTCATTCTCACCGTGACATTCTCGCTAGTACCTGCCATTCAGTGTATCTTTTCATTGCGGATTCGATCAGCTAAGCCGACTCCGCATATCCTACGAAGAGATCGCATCTCCACAGCATTCATCTTTCTTTCATTCTTCTTCTGTAATACCCACTTTTCACTGTCGTATAACAGCGTTGGTACCAACACTGCATTGTGCCAAACACGCTGCTGTGCTGACGTTTCGCCGTCTCATCAATGCAGTTAAGGCTCCGGCAGCAATACGCCTTTCCACATCCATCTCGCATCTGCCATCTCTACTGAACATACTTCCCTAATATACCACTTCATTAATTTGTTCTAATATCTTACCATTTACATTGATCTTGCATTACGTCCTTTCTTCATCTCTTTCAAAAATCAGATGTATAGTTTTCAGATTTTTTTCCTTAGAATTTTAGATAAACCAGAAGTACTCTATTAATGTATAGTGTCGAAATACGCGTTTTTTGCGATATAAACGGCCATATCCTCTTTTTAAGTAAAAGTAGAATTACGAACTTTTTTCAAGAAATTAAGGGACCGTAGATTTGAGTATATGGTTTGAATTTCGGCTCGATATCTCCTAGCGTTCCTGAGACAAAGGCTCCTGATAGACAGACAAACGAACAGAGGGACGAATGAACGGACAACAAAGTGATATTATAAGGGTTCCTTTTATGCTTAAAAGGTACGGAACCCTAAAAGAATATTTATTTTCTTCGCTTTACATTACCTGTAGAACATTATATTTACATATACTCATATATGTACAAATACTAAACACTTCTAACCACCAGCCCGAATTAAAGTATAAAAGTACCGTTTGTACATCAAGAGGTCATATTTATTAACTATACAATAGCTCTTGTGATTTCATTGTTTTAAAAAATGTTGCTCAATTGAGCGTTGATGAGTTTCGCCATGCTTTTAAATATTTTCTATTGTTTGAATTTACTACAATGAAGTGATGTGGAACTAGCAATACATTTTAAATTTCTATTTAGTCTAAAACGCTTTTATAGTTATTATTATTAATTAAATACATATAATTAAATATATATATTATTACTAATATTTCCATTATAGGTATAGTTTGTGTTGAGTCTTTAATTCCATCTTTGTATTCTGTGGTTTTAGTTGAGTTTCGCCAGTCAAGTAAGGAACGCGTTTCGAAAATTAGGCGGAAAATGGGGAACGGGGAGTCTTAACACTGAGTTCCCTTCTGCCTATCCTATAAGATCGATAATGCAATTAAAAAAAAATCTAAAACTAATCTACGTTAGTAGTCTCATAAAACGATAAAAAATATTAAATTTTCCTATTGTACGAATATGATTATTTGACATAACTAAGTATCTCACTCATTTCAAAAAGCAGTATATATTTGGAGTGCTATAAAACGGGTCGACTAAGCAAACTGAGTAGCTGCCTCATCTTAAGTAGGCGTTCTTGCTAATGTTGTTGAAATATTGATTAATATTGTATCCATCTTGGCGCGAGGGGCGCGGAAGCGGAAGCCGGTGCTCGTCCATTGTCACTGGAGACCGAGTCGAGTCGAGAGCACTCGGAAAAATGAATTTTTGTATCCATTTTTTAAAGCTTTTCCCCATATTGTTTAGAGTTTCGAGTTAACCTATACAAAGGTTGTCGAGCTTTTGTAGGTGTGGAAGCTTTTGTTTAGGTGTAGCACGTGGCATGGGGAATGTGTGTATGTATGTATGGCAACGACACGTTGTGAATTAAAATTAAGTTAAATCAGCTTCACGCTGTATCCCGCACACAGCAGAACTTAGTGTTAAGATACTCCGTTTCTCACTTTCCGAGTTCTGGAGGTATTGCGTGTGAGTTTCGTTAAATATAAAGGGTATTTTTGATTTTTTACCGTCTGAATTGTATCTTTGCAATAGTTAATACATATTTTGTATTTTCACGCATTTTTAGGCTACGCTAACTAAAGCTTCTTAGTTTACCAATGTCAACTAACTAATCATTCAGTAAAGTAAATATGCTTTCAAATTTTTATGTTAATTGGTACTAACGTATGGTAAATTTTTGAATCAAAAAATACAAAACAGCATTAAAAAGGAATTTCCCATCTAAAAACATCACAGATTAATACAAACAAAAGTTTGTTTCTAGTCACTTCCCATCAATAGTGCTAAACAAATCGTATGAATGTACGTTATTAGTATAGAGAGCTAACCGCGTGTAAGGACCCGCCGCGCGCACGCCGGCGCTCGGAGGTCGGACCGCGACGCCTTGCCAGCGGGGAACTTGTTTGGTAGAAACTGGCGTAAGTAGCATTAAATATTTGTAAAAATATGTTCGTAATTTTTAAAATGTTATTCCACACTTAGGAATAAAAAGTTTTCTTTCACAAGTTACATACATTTGTAAGTTAAATATTAAAAAACAAATTGTACAATATTTTTAAACATTTTTAAAGTGTTATTCCACACTTAGGAACGCATGTCTTAGTGGTCAGAGCGCCTGGTCGGATTCCAGGAGGCGCGGGTTCGAGTCCCGCTGCGTTCAAATTTTTATACGTTTTCTAAATAAGTAAATTGTACAATATTTGCCAATGTTGATAAATTAAAAAGTACTCGTAATTGAATAATGAGAAAGAGTTTAAAAAAAACTTAAAAATCTGCGTTGTGGATACAATTATATACTGCAAATATAGTCCACATGTAATCAACACTATATATTTTTAATAGGTGTATAATGTAGATATATAAAACATTTTTTTTGTTTCAAATAAATAAAACAACATATTTTTGTATATATTTCCACGAATATAAGAAATATTTATTGTATAATAAAAAACATGCAACACAATCGTATGGATTACACTCATTGAAAGTTAACGGAGTGTATGCGCGGGCGCATGTCCCTCTATTATGCTGTTCTGGAGGAGGGTCTGCAACGCCTAGACTCAGTAGGGGATGTTATTCGTATAACAAGCTTGTATAACGGCTTAAAATGTTGACAATATTTGCTAAAATATTGTGAATACTATGTAATATTATAATATTGTAATTATAACATACTGATAAAATTGTGACTTATCTGTCAACAAATCATTCAATTTCGATGAAATATCATTTGGTTCGGGTGTTACTGGTAGAGAAGAGTACCCATACAATAATTAGTATTTATTTTAATATTGAAAGAGTAAAAAGACACATACAGACGTTTCACATTTTTGTTATTTATTTATGTACTTAGGAAAGAAAATTATTTTTAGAAAACGTATTTTTTAACCCGCGCCTATAGGAAACCGTCCAACCAACTACTAAGCCATATGTTCTCATTAAGCTAAGTCGAAATTCTTATATGTAGAAATAATTTATGTCTAACGACATAAATTATTTCTAAACTACGACATCTCTGTATGCAGATTTTTACAAATTTTCGTTATCCATAGGTAATTAATTCCTTTGATTAGTCATTTGGAAAGAGAAAAATGCTATTTATTACATTAGAAAAGAAAACGCTACGTAAAATTTAAAATTTCTAAATTTTAATTTTTATTATTATTTGAAATTAATAAATTAACCAATGGATAAGCAACCATCGATTTTCAAAATATAGATCATTATTTTTTTCGCATCGCATATAGATGATGGCGAGGATAGGCAAAGGGAACCTAGTGTTAAGACATTCCGTTTTATAGTCCACCTAATTTTCGAGAAACCTTGTTATCAGAGGGCGGTAATAAAGACTATTGGTTTCCCGTAATATAATAGAATAGAAAAAGTAGCATTATGTGTGCAGTTTCAATTATAATTATTAAATTCCAAAATAATTCTTTTAAAATAAAAAAAAATACCTTCGAACTTTTTTAATTCAAAATTCACGTTTTACATATAGTTATATTTAGTTTTTATTTATTTTTTACATAAAATTTGCTTTATATAATATAGTAGTTGCCAACAAAACTTTCTATGTCTACACTAAATAGACGGATAAACAGACGAATTATAGTTCGAGTAGTAGTCGAAGGGTTGTATATTTTAATTTGGGGTGAAATGTTTATTTGCACTGATTGCTCTCACGGCTTCGCAGTGTCGGGCTTCGGGGATAGTCTTGTTTTCTTAAACGTATGGGGAATTATTTATTGTTTTTATTAGATCGTGTGACTAAGATTATTAGCATTTGTATGAATTTTCTATTTATATTAAGTGATATGTGTTTAAGAGATGCTATTTCAACTCCAGTCTGAAACATGGTGGAAGCGATGGTTACTAATTCCAATATTAAGCCGGGGATTTTTTGTATTTATAATATAATGTTACTTTGGGCTGTTGCAAATTAAATCGCGTTGCAAACTGTTGAAAGGAAGATAAAAAATGTGCATAGATAATATTTATATATTGTGCAAACATATAAATAAATATACTTCTCACAATTATAGTAAAATTCGAATTCAAAATTGTGGATAATTTAGTAAATCCTAAGCTTAACTTCTCCTAATAATGAAATCAGAGTTCTAAAAAATCCCAAAAAGAATGATCTCATCATTCACATTTGATTACATCTAAAAATAGTTAGGAGTAAAGAAATTAAACGTCTACTAACCTACTACTTTTATACAATCTGTTTAGTCTACCATAGAAGCGAGTCTTACAAAATAACTGTAGCTCGTATAAACGAGTAACATCAGTAGAAAGGGATATTCTAGATCAATGCTTTATAAATACATATTGAATGAAGGTATATGTATATGTTCTGGGTAAATAAATAAAAAATAAATCAGCTTCACGCTGTATCCCGCATACAGCAGGGAAGCCAGAGGGAACCTAGTGTAGGACACTCCGTTCCCTACTTTCAGCCGAATTCTGGATTGCTATGCCACGACTGGCCTCAAATTGGTTCTGGGTAAATACCTCCAAATATGTGGAAACGGAACGTATCACCAGATTATTTTTGCTATTTTATAATAGAATATATACCCGAAAAATTTAGAAAATACGTTAAATAATTCATTTCCCTAAGTGGGAATAGAACACAAAACCGTCACATTTTCAGTCAGATGCTGTAACACTGCACCACGTAACCTCAAAAACACTAAACAAAATCCTTATAAATTATCACGATATGTAATTTTTCCATAAATTACTGAAATATTTTACTACATCGATTATAATTAACTATTTAATTTCTTATGTGGAACAGCGATGGAATATAAAAGCGATGGTTGGAGGTTCGATTTTTATTCAACATATCAAATTTGGGCCCAAAACGGAGAGCGCAGTGTTCTAAAAGTATGTTCTCTCTACTATATGAAAAAGTAATGAAATATCGTTACTATTATATACATACAATTTATGTATGTAATAACATCGAGTAAGTATACAATACGACGGATGCGAAACCGAAACAGTATTGAACGTGCTGTAGAACGTAATTGCTTCAATCTACGTTAAAACACGCGCAACAGTATTTATTTATTTACTTTGTATTTACTGAAACATAGAGGGTGGCTAGTTTTTTTAGTTATTTTAGGGGATTTCGTGACATCGACTGCATTTTAACAGTCGTTATAAATTTTTATTTCACTGATATTCGGTGAGTGGAATATCTATTTCTATTTTGCAGGGGCCGGAACAAACAATAATCTAAAGATGTCAGATCTGGAAAATATGGTGAGGGTGGTATTCAAGCTGTAAAAGCTTTTGATGAGTGACCAAATTTGTATAGAGTTTTACTCTATCTTGGTGAAGCACTATATCGTTTTGATGAGTAAATCTGGCATTTTTTTGTTAAAGTACATCATTTAGTTTGTCCAGTAAGCCAGATAACAGTAAGCTTCCGAATTAAGTAAATAAGAACATTCCAGGCCATTTGAGTTGTCATAAACAATTGAGTTCGATAAATTTAGCCTTTCACTGAACTCACGTATTGTAGTTTACCAGCTTGAATCAATTAGTGCCTTTATTGTGTCTTTATCAGCTTCAACCGGCGTTCCAGGGTTTAGTGCGTCTTCAACATCAAAATTGCCATATTGAAATTTTGCAAACCAGTTCTGATCCAGGCGTACGGTCAAGACATGTTCTCCGTACATATCTAATTTATTTTTAGCTTAAACAGCATTTTCACCTTTTCTATAGTAAAAAAGAAAAATATATATAAAATCAAATCAGCTTCACGCTGTATCCCGCACACAGAAGGGTAGGCAGAGGGAACCTAGTGTTAAGACTCTCCGTTCCCCACTTTCTGCTGAATTCTGGAGGCATTGCGTGTTGAGTGGCAGAACTCAACGCCGCGCTCAACCTCGACACCAGAGCGAAGAAATGGAAATATACATTTAGGCAAATATTTAATCTTCTCGAGTGGGGATCGAACCCACAACCAGTCGGTTTTACAGTCACACTTTGTGCCGCTGCGCCAAGACTGAAAAAATATATATAAATGAAAAAAATATGATAAATTGCTCCCCATATTTAAATGGGAACCAACCGAAAATTGTTGGTAGACAGAGCTGTGCGTTGAGATCCACCACCCAAAATGCAACGTTTCGGAATTTGGCGAATGGTAAAAAACGGGGTGTCGTTAGTTTCCCTTTGGCTACTCTGTTATATCCAGGATACAGTGTTTATATTACACCTATTAAAAATTTAAATTATACCTAATATATGAAAATTAAACTATCATTATCATTGTTTCACTTTACAAAATGAAAGCAAAGTAAGTTATGAAAACAATTCTTGTATAAAGCAGTAGTCAGTACAATATTTGTCTGAAGCGCCTAAACATAATGTCGACTGCGGCTGAACCTGCCTCCACGTAGAGGCGCCATGATTCTTTAACGTATAGGAAATATACAATATTTGTTATATTATATTTATATTGTTTATACGTAACGTTATATAATTGTTATTAAATTCAATAAACACAAAAATGAATCAGGAATAAAAATAGAACGAGAATATCATATCAGTTTCATATTTCGATACAATGTTGATTTTTTGTCGTAAAAAAATATATTTCAATATATAATTATACATAAAAATTTTAGGGACACTTACTCGATTTAACTTTAAAAGCAACTATAGATTAGGCTGTTCCTTCATTATTAGGTTGATTCCTTCAATTTACAAAAATTGTTGTTATTATTACATCCATGCAAATATATAATATATAATACAAAACTATATATGCTATAGCCTTCTTCAATAAATTACGTTATTAACATAAATTTTAAACTAGCTTTTCAGTAGCTTATTAGCAAAAAGCTTTTAGCTTTACGCTGTGACCCGCCTATAGCAGGGTAAGTAGAGGGAACCTGCCGGATGAGGCATTGCGTGTTGAGTGGCGGAACTCAATACTGCGCTTTGCATCGTTGAATGAAATTCAACGAAAAAACTAAATGAATTTAATAATTCATCCCCTCCAGTGGGAATCGAACAGACAACTGTCGCGTTTACACACACATACACGCTTGTACCACTGCGCCACGATGGCTTGATAAATGAACTATACAACATAAAAAACAAATATACGATACGATCGAACCAGTAATTCCTGAGTTAAGCATGTTCAATCGAACAAACTCTTAGTATATAGAAAATATGTATAAACTCTTTTATCCCAGTATTGAAATAGAAATGGTGTCAGTAGTTTATTAGCAAAATCTTGTGAAAACACGATCGCGGCGACCCGCGCGCGCGTGGTGCCGACTGCCGAGTTTCCGACACGCTACACTACCATTGTGTTCTACTAACGCAGCACTTTTGTCTGTTTGTACGTTACATTTTATGTTAGCTTGATTCCGGGGTGTGCTTGGATCTGAATAAGTATTCAGAGAAAATTATATCAATATAAGTAGATATTTTTATAGATATATCTATAGATAACAAGAGTTCAGAGAAAAAATATTTTTGTATAATATGATTGTTAAGTTGATAAATTATTTAATTTAACCAGAGATGGCTATACAAATGTAAATCTTATAATTTACTTCCATGAAAAATATTATATAGGTATATTACAACAACTGGAACCAAAAAATAATAGTGGTAACCATATTTATTTGATAAATTTAAGACAGTTAGTACTTATTAGAAAGCATGAGGTAATCTACGTTATAATACGTACGGTAAAGTCTTTATGAGATATGAAGATATATTTTTTTATTTTTCTTGTTAAGAAAGTAGAGACAAGCTCCTTAGACTCAATGAGCGATTGAGGATTGATTCCAACATAGCCCTAAATAAATATATTATGCATATATATTATTCTAATTGGAATTGTAACCAAGGACCACAGTATGCATCGTTCAAAAATCTATACATTTCATCTGCACTACAACTGCGTCTTTAGTATTGCAGCATAAAACATATTAAAATATGAAATTATTTTTTATTATATCAAACAATTTTTTTATATTTAATTTTACTTTGTACTCTGCATAAATAGGATAATCAAAAGGGACCCTAGAGTCTATGTACCATTCGATTTTCGAGACATTGCGCTAAGTGTCGAAACTAAACACCGTGATTTGTCTTGTTACCAGAGCGAGGAGATGAACATATATTTTTTCCATCGAATGAGATCCTAACCTTCAACCGTTGCGTTAGCAATCACACACGCACCGCTGCTGCGCTATAATGTCATCATTTAAAAAAAAAACAATCAAAAATAAACACAACAAATATAAGTGAACTATAACAAAAACCAAAACGACTGTCCGTCCGTTCATTGACGTCAGCTATCAAAATAGATGGGAGTTTCATATAAATAACATAAATTGTAGAGACTTTGATATAAGAGATCTAAATGATACCTACCTAGGTGTCTACAGTGACTATACACTGTATCTGTGTGGTGTATGCAAACAGTATAAAACAACGGTCCGCACCAGAGGCACGTAGGAGGGCGTGTCGGGGAGTGGGCGGGGCGTATATGTATATTTATATGATGATATATTTCACAGCTCAAGCTATCTATGGATATAGTATATACAATTTCATTTATTAAATGTAAATCTTGTTGTTTTTGTTGTTAGTGAAACTTTAGTAGGAAATATTTTTCATATGGCAGGTACCTACTATACGTAGTTATTTATATTAGTATGGTAGAGTAGTGATACAGTCGGTACATTAGTAAATTATTATAATATACTATCGCAGAAATGTTTTGAATCTTAAAGTAACTCGTTAGTCATAAGATTTTTTTGAGAGAGAATCTAATGTTCAGCTTTAAGCCCAAATTCGATACTGGAGGAAGAAAAAATTCATTAAAATTCGTTTGCTCGAGTGTGAATCGAACTCACAACCATAGCATTTATAATTGAACATCCTCTCACAAGGAGTCTGTATATATCTGTGAATATATAACAATCCATGATCACATCTTAATACCTCAATACGTATCTATATGTCTGTCATGATATATATAGCTCTAATATAATAGAAATCGATCTCCACTAATTATATTTTCATTTCTTCACTCTGCCACTAAGACATTAGCCCGGCATCGAGTTCCGCTACACTATACGCAACGACTGGAAAAAATTGGCGGATATTAGAGAACGGAGTGGTCTTAAAAGTAGTTTCCCTCTGCCTACCCTGATATCTGTAGGATTTAATTTATCTTTAAATCAAAAATTAAAGAAATAGTTAGATTTTCCTAAAATTATTTTGTTTGCTGTTTTCTAAGCGTTGCAATGAACTCTTTTTCTATACTTACAAGTACATAAGCATATCAGGGTCTTAAATTAATTAAAATTTTAAAACGTATAAATGACAAATTTAGTTTATTTGTTACGTACGACAAATGAGCTCGGTTTTTATAATTCTTTATAATACAAAAAAAATCCATTAAAAAGTTCAATAAAATTAATAAACGTTACAGAATTGTATTAAATACATAAAAACGTATGTATAAATCTATTTAAATATTTACACCATTAAAAATAATGAATGAGAACGATGATGAAAGTAAGCGTTTTTTTTATTGTTATATAAAATAATTGAATAATTTATTAGGGCGAAATGACAAATTTAAGTTACAATTTATTACATATACAGTGTTGGGATACACGATTAATGTTCATAAAGCGCAGCCATTAAACCAGTCGTACTAAATAAACTCCTAAACAACGCGTGTAACATTCAAAAACAATATTTACAGACCGTGATAAATCGAGTTATGCTCTAATGTAACCCTAACCCAACCCTATGGTAACACTGACGTGTTAAAAAACTTTACAACAACCAAAATAATTGTGTTATATAAAAATAACATTTATGGTTCAGATGATAAAGTCCTATGGGAATGCAGGTATAATTTAGTTGATTCACACGTATCGAATAGGAGGGGTCCGTTGTCTGGGCGGAGACAGAGGCGGGGCCTGGCCACCAGTCGCGCAGGCACCACAGTTCGCAGCGAGCGGCTCGCGATGCCGCACAGCTATGAGTCCTCCGAGTTTTGCAATACGAGATCTCCTGCCCGAGGCCTCCTCCCGCTCGCCCTCGCCCTCCGACACCGAGCTCGACGTGACCGGCACCGAGACCCCGCCGCCTGGATCCTCGCAAACACCAGATGAAAAGAAAAACGAGAAACCTGCCTACAGCTACAACGCGCTCATAATGATGGCCATAAGGAGTAGCCCCGAAAAAAGATTAACTCTGAACGGCATTTACGAGTATATTATGAAAAATTTTCCGTATTACAAAGAAAATAAACAGGGGTGGCAAAACTCGATACGGCATAATTTGAGTTTGAACAAGTGTTTTGTAAAAGTCCCGAGACACTACGACGATCCGGGGAAAGGAAATTACTGGATGCTGGACCCGTCTTCCGATGATGTGTTTATTGGCGGCACTACAGGGAAGTTGAGGCGGCGATCCACCGCGGCGTCACGATCTCGCCTGGCAGCTTTTAAACGAGGTGCGATATTGCATCCAATGTTCGGTAATCCCTACGCTTCGTTAGTAGGACTATATCCACCTCTGTTATCTGTATATGGTAGATATGCTCTTCCTAGTCCTTTATTGAGGCTGCCGCCGCCACCCCCCAATCCTTACCACCAACTGTATAGGAGGATCCATGGCTTATCACCGCCGGTGAGCCCGCCCGACCCCGATCCCGACTCCATGGTGAAGCACAGTTGATCTTACTGTCCCCCGGTATCCCCTGGGTACCGCACTCAAGACCAGTGATGAACTGTGGATGTGTCAGACTGTGATAGACGGACGCTAATGTGTATTATAATTGTCTGTTTCTGTAAAAAGTGGTACCGCTATTTATTTATTTAAGTAAGAATCTATTTAACGAATTAAATACATAATATTAAGAGGCTAAATTTTAAGTATAATGCAATAAAAGTAATTTGGAAAAATATATGTAAGACTTGTGTTTTGTTTCGTCTCCTTTTAGTTATTTTAAAATAAAGCAACAATGTGATCTATCCATCATTTCCATAGATATGGTTTCCGTAGGATAATTTAATTATTTTAAAGTATGTGAGGTCAAGATGACGTCGTGGACTCGTGGTGCAGTTGATATATCAACGTGAAAACGTGATGCCTATGGGTTCAGTCTAATTTGAGAACGTATTATTATTTTTGATTAGAAATAAACTTATGATTTTGCCATTTACCTTGTTTCTAATGATTTTAAATATTCAGAAATAAAAAATCCTGATAAATAGCTCCGTTCTCACTATATTTTTTCTGTTTACGTTGCGAAATGTAATATGGTTCTTTTATGGTTGGTTATGGTAAAAATGTAAATATGATTGCCCGGACTGTTTTATAAATAAAAGTAACTCTACTTTTTAAATAATATCCATCAAATAAAGTCTATTTAGTGTTAGATAAGGCACATTTCCTACTTTTCGACATTATACAGTTCAGCCGCGGGGCTGAACTTAACGCCGTGTTTTGTCTAGTAGTACATTGACGAGAAAATAAATATTTAATATTTATTTATTAAATATTTATGTTCTCGTCAATGTACTGGTAGACATTTTAACTGTAATTTTACACTTTTAACTTTCATTTTTTTTTGCTTTTCTTTATAATTGTTTTATCACAAAAGGTATGTCAATAAGGTACCTATATGATTTTAAAGCGCTAGGAACAAAAATATTAGTTTTCATATAATTATGAATAATGTAAATTTTGATACAGAATATAAAAAATAAAAGTTTTTTTACAAAACATTTTACATATAATAACAGAAAAAAATTTTTTTTACAAATCTCCCATATTTGAGAGCTTGAACTATTCAGGAGGTATTGTACGTCAATTAAAGAAATATTACGTGCCGGATGCCGATTGCTGGATAATTTAACTAGATCGAGTGGGAATCGATCTTAAACGATCATGTCACTCTTTGCCTTGGTGCTACAATGGAGTGTTCATAATTTATACTATAAACTTTATTGTCTCGTCGGTACATGACGCGCGGCGTTAAGACACTCACTATTACGAAAATACAGTGAGTGAAAAGTGGAGAACAAAATGTATCCTGCTACACGAGAAAGAGCGAGAAGCTATTTTTTAATTTCTATAAAATAATTATTTGCGCTCTTTGCCAATTAGGGACGCCTTGAAAAAATCTCTCTAATTCAATATTAATAAAATAATTACGTTTTTTTACCAAAATTAGCAATTTCAATCAGTATTAAAAATATATAATTTCACGGGAAATCTATTAAAACGTCCGAATTATATTTTGTATGTAGTTAACTATGTTGTAAATCATAATTTTAATTGCTTGTTAGTAAGATTTTTGTTAAGATGTCTAATATTATTAACGAATGAAAGATTTTTTTTCTAGTATTACGCTATATCTCCTTTATAGCAGGGTTGGCTGATGGAACCTAGTGTTAATACACTCCGTCCCATTTCCGCTCATTTTTCGACGCACTCCGTGTTGAGTGGCGGAACTCAGCACCGTGCTTTCTCTTTTCAACGAGCAGAATTATGAATATAATAAATTCCTTCGAGAAGGAATTGAACCCACAACCGCAGTCAGGCGCTGTGCACCTTCTAATATTTCTTAGAAGTGATAATAAAATAGAACAAGTGTGAGGAGATTTGCAATTCCTTGAATCTTATCAGCCCTATTAAGTATAATTATGCACAGGCGTGTGACTTCAAATACGACAGGTTGTGGGTTCGGTTCACATTCGTGAAAATTAAATATTTAATATTTTGATTTCTTCGATCTGGTTTCAAGGCAAAACCGTTAAATTCCTCTCAATACACAATGGCTTACGAATTTAGCGGAAAATGGAAAATCTTAACACTAGGTTCCCAGGTTCCCTTTAAAAAACTTACGCTAAAACCTAAACCTCAAAAACCAAAAAATGTAGCTTAGAGCGTCATTGACTATTTTATAAATAAAAGTTTGTTTTTTAAAGAAGTTTTATTTTAATAAGATAGTTTCGAATTGTCTCAATTTCAAAGCAGAAACAGATTTTTTATTTATTTCTGTTGAATACATGCACTATTTACAAATATATTCAAGGCACAAGAGTATCTTATTTTACTTGTGTAAAGATTTTAGATAAATTTAGATTTAGATTATGAGATAAATTTAGATTTTGCTAAAAACTGGCCATAAAAGGCCTTTTTTATAGTATATAAAGTTACTAGTGTGCTATTATATGGTGAATGTGAGTTTTTAAGTTTTGGTCATTTTCATTGATGTCGGCTGTGACCGCCGCCGCTTCTTTTAAGTGTTTATTTCTGCTTTAGAAGCAAAAGTGCAGCGTAGAGTTACGCCAACGAGTGAGGAACGGACTTCCTCTTTCCTTAACACTAGCTTCTCTGTGGTTACCCTGCTATGCGGGAAAATGGGTGAAGCGGTTATTTTTATCAAAATCTGAATCCAAAATGCAACTGCATTCTATGTGAGGCACTTTGATTGTTACCAATAGATACGTTGTACAGCGCAGTCGTCGCACCGCAGCTGCCACAGCTTCCGGCGATGCGCTATCATCACAATTGTTTAGAAGTGGGATAAAAAATTTTATAATACCACACTTTAGTCATTTTTAACCTCTTCATTTTGATTCAAAATTCAAGTAAGTTAAAGGTATATTAGGATTTATGTAGGTATGTATTTTTTTTACTTATAGTTGTGTGTTTTAGTAGGAGTGTTTTCCGTCCGAATTTTGTGGTATTGTATATTGTGGGTGTTGGCGGAATCTAACGCCGTTTTAGAAATGAAAATAATTCACTACTCTTTGTTGAAATCGAACTTTCAACGGTTGTGCTCAAAATCAGATGCTGTGTCATTGCGCCACAAAGGCCTCTAAAAATAAATAATATCATCTATCAAACGGGAATCAAATGTATAGAGTTTTATCTTAACCTGCGTATCAATTTTAGTTTAACATATTATTTTATTATTTTAATTTAACATATTCATATTTTTTAACCTAGTGCACTGCGTTCCGTACCCTCTGCCAAATTTTCGCCATTGCCTATTGCAAAACTTAACGGCACGCTTTTGCCTTGGTACCAAAACGAAGAAATAAGAAATAAAAATAATTCATTGCTCTGAGTAGGAATCGAACCCACAACAATCGCGTTACAGTCACACACTTGTGCCCCTTACACATATTCTTACCATAATATCAAAACGCTTCTATTTTTTTATATAAATGAAAGTACCCATTAAGAAACTGGCAAAGCTAACGTTTGACCTGGTTTTAGTTAAAGAAATCGCTAGTTAGTAACAACCGAACCGCTTCCGAGCGGTGGACGATTAACGGCAATCTAATCAAAACAATTTCGCAACTGTTCAATCAATTGAATTGAATTAATTGAATAAATTGATTTTTTTTAAATATAATACCTGTAATATTTTAAAATGTGTTGTTTGAATTTTTTCGCTCTGGTAACTAGACGAAGTGACGGGGTTGATCTCCGATATTCATGTGGATCACGTGGATAGTGTCTAAAGGCTAGGTTCCCTCTGCTTACTCTGTTATATACAGGGCAGAGTGTGAAGCTTAAAATGTTATTTGAGATTCTTTTTATATTTATTTGATACACGATGAGAACACATGGCTTAATGGGAAGAGTACTTGAGTAGTTTCTAAGAGGCGTGGGTTCATATCTCGCTATGATCAATTTTTTCATACATTTTCAAATAAACACTATGCGTGTTGATTGCCGGAACTCAAAGCCGCGCTTAGAAGGAAACTTCTTAGAGAGAAAATTAAAATATTAAAAATTTATTTCCTCGAGTGGGAATCAAAACCACAATCTATCGCTTTTGCACCTGCCACTGCGCTACAACTGGTCTCATATACAAAAAAATATATACAAATCCATTCAATCAAAGATTATCCTAAAACGACGAACCGTCTTAATTGCGAGCTACCGATTGCCCATACCTGACCGATCCAATCAAAACAATTTCGCGATAGCTCAATCAATGTAGGATTCTTGATTGACTTCTAAAATAACCTATATTTATTTGATTATTAATTTACTAACAAGTAACACGTACAAGAGTGTGACGAATTGAATATGGCTTCATTTATTGACAGTGGACTTTAGGGTTCTTGTACACTAGAGATGGTTTTCTATAATAGAATATAACTTAATTGATATATCGTTAATTCATTTTATATATGCTTTAAATATTTAAGAAAACGTAGAAATAAAGATTTTAAAGTGACGGGATTCGAATCCGCATTTTTCGGATATAGTCTTGTTCTATACTGTTTTCTTTTCTTATAATAGTATGAAATAAAAATTTAAAGGTCGTGTAAATGTTATGTCTGAATTAAATAAAAANATATTATACAAGCAGTATTGGTTATTAATTATTATTATTATTACATATAATTTAATGTAATTCTGTTTTTGTCTTTTTCGTTATTATTCTTTCCGTCAATATTTAGTAAAAATATTAAAAGTCGAACGAACTTTTTGGTCCTGGATTCCATTAAAAACCATTTATTTTAAATAATGTTTATTAAAGTAGCGAACTGATTTGACATTATGCGATATATACTGAATTTGCAAAATGGAAAATAAGTAATAAAACTAGATATAAATATAAATCCAAGCAACGCCCATAACTCTTGTCAACATCAACAGGTGCTTCACATTTCAATTTAACAAATATATATAGCTATTCGGCCAATATTGATACAACTCACTTGGCAGATCTAAGAGACAAAAATTAAACGGTAACGTGCCAACAAAAACAACGTAACTTGAGACCGGTATAAGCCGCGTAAACCCGGCCATTTCTCATTCGACAGAAAACATCTTGCGCGCTAGAAATATTGTGAAAAGCTGCGCGCGCGCACCTCGCTGTAAATTACTAAGTCTCGGACATTTTTATTTTCCGATAGCTACGAGTTTTTTTTGGTAAGATTTTATATGTATACATTTTATATACTATACATTTTTTTAATTTCATAAGCTTGTCTAATCAGTTAATGATGTTAATTGAAGCTCTTTTATTATTTATTTATAAATAATAATTTATATTAATAAGAGAAGACTTAAAAGTTCTCAGCATTTCATGGATTTACCGTACTTGGGATACTTGGGAGTATGTTAAAGAATCCTTTACTGGCCAAGCTCTTTGCCTAACCAATTTCGATATGATTTTTTTTATGGAAAAATAAAGCGTACGGATCACTTGATGGTAGCCCCATGTAACACCAGAGGAGGTACAGGTGCATTGTCGGCCTTTGAGGTGGAGATAGTTTCGCTTTTTGAAGGTACCCAAGTCGTATTGACCCGGAAATACTGCCGCAGGTAGGCTATTCCACAGTTGCGTGGCGCTTGGAAGGGAGTTCCTACAAAACCGCACAGTAGTTGAGTACCATGTATCCAGGTGGTGTGGATGCACAGCGAGGACACGTCTCTACGCAAAGCCAAACTTCTATGATTATAATAGATCTTTCTTTGCCACTATAAAGTTTATGATATATTTTATATTTGTAAGTGAACTATATTGTATGTTATTGTACCTTTATAGGAGAGTATTTTTGAAGGTACTTAGTTACATATGTACATACATATAAGTATGTTTTTTCCGACGTCAATCCAAGCGGATTTGAACCCATAACGCAATGGCTATGGGTTCAAATCCGGCACATTCAGTCAGGCACATTCAGTCAGGCACATCCTTAATACAACATAGCATATACATTAAAATTACAGTGTATTACAAAAAACCATTTCAACACTCAAATAGGGGCGCCATTAGACAGCCATAAACAACGTTAATCCGCGTCTCACCGCGACGGGACAAGCTTTTCGATTTCTTGTAAATAATTGTAAATCTACGTCAAAACCTAAAGACAAATACATATGTTAGAGGATTATTGAGATTAACCCGTTTCACTTTGTTTTACGAGACGCTTCAGGCGACTTCCCGACACGTAATCCCCTTAAATACGACGCATCGATTGCTTTAAATATGGATTTTGTGTCTGTTTTTGTTTTTGTTTGGTATGTGTTTGGGTGTATTCCAAGAATAGACTAGTACGTAAAATATTTGGGATTGATCGGAATTGAATCCACAATCCTTTTTGTGAAGGCACCTTTAACCATGATGATGTCAAAGAATGTCAAAAAAAGCAGGCTAATTTGGAATAAAGGCGTTTTGTTGTTGCACGATGTTTGTGAATTAGACCCCAATCGGGGGAATGATATGCCTAAATTACTGATTTTTCTTTATTTCTCAATTTTCGTCGACCTTAGCCTTATGTTTTATAATGACATGAAAGAAAAGTTTGAATCATTAGCTAAAAGCCAGCAACGTCATAGGTATACACCATACATAGAGAGAATAAACTGTCATAATATATTCTATTCTATTCATGGATTTGTGCGTATAATACGATTAAAGATATGAATGAAATCACCACAATTAATCCTTTCGGTCGTAAATTTAGCAAAAAAGAGATTATACATCGCAAAATGGTCACTTTTCGAAATATTTATTTATATATAATGCCATATTGTCATTGTGTTTATACACATTTAGTTTATTCATATTATACGCTTGTTTGCTCACGTTGCTCCAACTACCCTTTGAGACGGATGTTTAGAAAAGAATATTGAATGAAAGTTGCTTTTGCTAATTATTATTGGTATTGTAAAGATTTTTAAACCTTAGGCGATGGAAGAATTGTCGTATTTATATATTTGATGCTTATTATAGATTATTTCTTGGTGCATGCTGTGTGTGATCTTATTTTTGTGAGCTTTTATAATATTTGTGAGTTATTTGTTATTATGAAGATTAGTGTTTTGTGATTTGTCGTCTTTGCTACAAAATCGATTTTAAAATTCATCGCAGCGGACATTGGAGGTCTTTGTTGGATATCACAGTTACTTAACAATATGTGAACGTTATAAATATAATAGGTTACATGTCATTTTAAAACATAGGAACACCTGACACTATGCAAAAATTGTGAACTGGAATATCTGAATCGATTATTTAATCGGTAGATGATGACGAATTCTCGTACATATATTTCAATTGAGTCACGATAGGCAATTATTATAATATTTTGTTTATTTGTTTTGTTTCTTCTTAAAAGAGCTTCTGTGGTATTCCTTAAATAGTAGGATAAGCAGACATATCCAATTGCCAAGATACTTCGTACTTCAATAAATTCGAGACATTTACGTGTTGAGAGGCGTAAATCAACACCGCAGTTTTTTTTACCAGAGCAGAGAAATTAAGATAATTCATTCACTCTAATATGAACCGAACCGAATTTATCAGACATTGTCCCAATGCGCTACGATAAACTAAAAGCTGAAATTTAAATACAAAGAACGAATTAAGTAGAAATGGCGTTAAATATGATTGTTATACATCCATCCATTTAGCTATTCATTAATGAAAGTAATGTAGTTACCGAGAGCGCGCGGTGTTTAGTAAACATATCCGAGCTTTATGAACTCTTCGCTGCCTTCAGATGTTTCATAACATTTTAGATTCTGAGAATATCTGTTGATTGTTTAGAACATGCGAATTGGGAGGTCTTGTTTGTGAAATTTAAATTTCAGGTGAATTTCTGTTTGTCTTTCTGAGACCGTAGTACTGTTAAAGTATGTAGGTATATAACTATTGGTTAAGTGTCGAGAGGAGTGGAGGTGGATGTAGTTGCGTATTTTAAGGGGTCCTTAAGCCTATGTTTGGGTCGCAAGTCCCTGGCTAATGGCTCCTCTCTCTGGGATGTGATCTACAGAATCTATAGAATACTATATGTTAAGCTTTCTTCTCTTCTGTATTAGATGATAATGGAAAACATTATCAAGGAGAATTGTAATACATTGCTCAGTTTACTTTGTCCACGATTTAAGTAAAGTTTTATCGAAATACAACTTTCTCTTTTAAATAAAAATTGTGCAACCTTCTTCTTCTTCTTTAGCTTCAAGCCGTATCTTGTACATAGCAGAGTAGGCAGACACTTCCGTACCTAACTTTGGAAAGTTCCGAATTCTGGAGACATTGCTTATTAAATGGCGGAACTCAACGCCACGCTCTTCCTCGTTACCAGAACGAGGAAAAATAAAATATTAAATATTTTATACCTTCAAGTAAGAATCGAACTCAAAACTGTCACGTTTACAGTCGCACTCTTGTCTCCCAGCGCTACTGGCATGACCCATGTACCTACCCACAACCATTGACTTAACGTGAGACGCTTCCACTGCGTTCAACATTTTTTATTTGAAATATATATATTTTTTAATAACAAAAATAGTATGTAGACATGTATTGTTGCCTAGGCAAGACATTAGACCAAATGCAATTGCTAACCTATTTTAGTTTTTTCCTGAAAGCCACGTTTCAACGTAACGCGTGTTCAGTGTAACTAACAAGAGTCGGCACATCAAAGGTTATTCGACGAGATCAAAGAGGTTACCGCCGCGGTTTATCGATCAGTTGACTTTCTTCTAAATAATTTGTAATAATATTATCTATTGGTTAATATCTCCTTTGTTGTACACGTTGTATTGTTTAAGTATTGCGGTGCGACGTTAAGTAAAAAGTATTTATTGAATTTTATTATATTTTAGTTTAGTTTTAGTGAATAGTAAAATTGATTGCTGAGTCAAAATTCGTGTTCGCAACTTATCTACGCAAATTGAAGAAATAATGTAAATATTTGCGGCGTTGAGTTACGCCACTCAACACACAATTTCTTCAGAATTAGGCGGAAATGGTGAGCGGAGTATCTTAACACTAGGGCCCCTCTGCATACCCTACCATATGCGGGATACAGCGTGAAGCTGAATAAAAATAAACATAATCGTCTCCCTAAATATGTATATATGTGCATATATACACTCGTACTATCATGCTCTTACACTGTGTATTTTTTTTAATCGTCGAACTTCCTGCACATTGCATGTCGAGTGGCGGACCTTTGAATTATTAGCATGCTAATAAATTACACTAAGTGGAAATCGAACTTCCAACCGTCGCGCTTAGAATCAGACACTTCAAAATTTTTATATGTTCACAAAAATATTTGTAGTGCAATAAAAAAAAAGTTATACAACACTGTAAGTAATACCTTAATGACGCATAACTAATATATTCACTATCATCTCGATTTCCCTTTTACAAAATCTCAACCTTCCGCAAGACTTACTCCAAGATGTATAAGATAAAAACATTGTTTGCTATAATTAATGTATTGCTTGGCATCGAATTACTTATTTTGGTGTTTTTTCGAAGAATGCGAAGAGAATAATTGTTGGTAATAGGATATTTTCTAAACAAATATGTTCAGGTAATGTCAAATGGCGCCTGTGTACGCTCGGTGTGCTTTTTAAGTACCTATAAAATTCGTAAAGGAACCTGTAGTTAAATAGCTTTCTTTCTTCTGTATTTTTAGTTTATGTTTTTTAAAAATTAAATCAGCTTCACGCTGTATCCCGCACACAGCAGGGTAGGTAGAGAGGACCTAGTGTTAAGACACTCCGTTCCCCACTTTCTGCCGAATCCTGGAGGCATTGCGTGTTGAGTGGCAGAACTCAACGCCGCGGTTAACCTCGGCACCAGAGCGAAGAAATGGAAATATAAATTTAAGTAAATTCATCTCCTCGAGTGGGGATCGAACCTACAACTAGTCGGTTTTACAGTCACACCTCGTGCCGCTGCGCCACGACTGGCCTCTAAAAGAAATTTTATAATTGATATTTTGTGTTCATTCGCCAAAGCGGATGTGAAGAAGTAGCCATAATGATGTAGAATAAGCGGGCGAAGCTGCAGACGAAGTTCTTTCGTCGTCTTCTTCAGACACTAAAAATCTAAGTTATAGAACACTCTTTTCTCTTTTTTCGGTCAGTATAGAAATATTTCTTGCAAACATTGCTTTTTGTTCACGAGACATGATAACCAATTTTATTTCTTTTAAATGTTAACTAAAGGAATAGATATTTTAAGAAACGTATAAGACATTTAAACATTTTAACTCGAACTCGCTCCTTTTGGAAACCATCATAATGCTCCAGTCAATGGAGCTATACTTTTTTATCCGCTATTCTATACGCAATGCCTCCAGAATTCGGAGGAAAATGGGGAACGCAGTGTGTTAACACTAGGTTTCCTCTGCCTGCCCTACAGTGCGCGGGATACGGCGTAAAGCTGTTTTTTTTATCGAGCTACGTCATCGCATTCCTATAATCTTGTTGCAACTTATTCTTTGTTGTTGTTATGCTTAACTGTTTTTAAAATACTACTGCTAACGTCATATATTTTATTATAAAATATATTTTATGGACATTTTGAATTCAAAATATTTTATTGGCAATCTTTTTTTAGCTACGTCATGACTATATCTTTATTTAGGTATATATCTTTAATTGAAAGGAACTTTAACTTCCTAGTGTGGGTAGCGTCTCATCATCTGCGTTATTAAATTATATTGTGACCCCTGCGACGAGGTTAACTCCCCTAATTGGTCCTCTAGTCGACCGATTGTTACCACAATAAGGGGCAAGCAATTTACTATTCAAGACTTCAATTCGTATTGAGGTCAGATCAAAATACCATGAGTATTTTGCGTTTTAAACTAATATAGGTTTAGGTTTAAAAAATTACTAAACGTAGGTGTTTTTTTTATTATGTTTTAAATATAAATATGTGCATAATTTGAATCTTCTTCTAAATTAACTAGCTACTTGCATAGGCTATTGCGAGGCGAGTCGTGGTGCAGCGGCACGAAGTGTGACTGTAAAACCGACTGGTTGTGGGTTTGATCCCCACTCGAGGAGATGAAATATTTACTTAAATTTATATTTCCATTTCTTTGCTCTGGTGTCGAGGTTAAGCGCGGCGTTGAGTTATGCCACTCAACATGCAGTGCCCCCAGAATTCGGCAGAAAGTGGGGAACGGAGTGTTTTAACACTAGGTTCCCTCTGCCTACACTGCTGTGTGCGGGATGCAGCGTGAAGCTGATTAAATTTTCTTTACTTGCATAAGTAATCGTAGATTGCACAATAAATTGCCTGCTTTGTTGTGCTAACTCCACCACTGCATGCTAATTTGTTATATTTCGGCCATACAATGCGCGGAAGCAATGAAAGCTTAGAAAAATCATTGTGCTTGGAAATATATATAGACTTCGTCATCTTCGAAGCCCTATACGTTTGTAAGAGACGCTATAGACAGAAGTGGGTGCAGGCAGAAAATTTATCACATATGCAACCCTGATGCAGTAGACGAACCACAGATATGATGAAAGTGCAAGTCAAACTCGCTAACCGAGAGTTCCTTACCATTTCAGGATTGTAGGTCACAGGAGGTACAATTTATGAAATGTGACAAACTTAAGTATCCGGGCGTAAGCACTGCTTTTTGTATGATATTAACACTAAATAAAAAATTTGTAATATATAAAATTTACCTATAAAATTTTAACTTCTGATTTTATCCTTAATTAATATTGTAATTCTCACTTCATGCCAAATTTCATAATTAAATTTTTATTTCGCTGTGAATTTTATACATAATGCAGCAATGTATAACGATATGTACATACTTGTTTCTTTTGATTGCGTTGATTTAGAAAGTTAAGCTCTCAGGGGCCGTAGATCTGAATATTCTAGGCGATCTCGAGATAAATGGTCTTGACAGACGGACAGACGGCCAACGGAGTGATCCCATAAGGCTTTCATTTTTCCTTTTTCGGTACGGAACCCTAAAAACTAAATAGCTTGAGCCATTTCTATGCTTTAATGAATGAGATTATGATTTATTAAAGAATTTTATAAGAGAAATGTTGTCTTATATATTTGATTAAAAGATTTTTGCGAGTGAATATTTATTACATATTAAAAGAGTTTTAAAGCACTAATTACCACAATCGAAGGCAGATTCGTATTCCCTAGCTATCTGTAAAAAACAATCAATAATTTAATTATAGATCCATCAATAATATTGATATATTGCGTAGCTCTTGATATAATAGAATTAAATTGATCAATTGTGAAGTGATCTAGACATTTGTGGTTTAATACTAATACTTGTTTTTAGATGAAGCTGTAAAAAGAGGCCGTCGTAGCGCAGTGAGGCAGTGGCTGCCTGTGAACGCGGTTTGATCCCCACTAGGGAGAGAGTGATAATATTTGAAATTATATTAAGTTCCTTATTCCACATAATGTCTTAAAAAGTAGGGCGTGAAGTTGGGAACTTACCCTTACTTAACGCTAGGTTTCCTCTAGCTGCTATGCAAAGCAGGAACAAGCGTGAAACTTTAAAAAGAATACTGTATGTTGGGTTCTTATTTTTATTCCTTTCTCAAAATAGAAAAAACATGAGTCACACTCTCTTTCCTGTCAACTTAACAAAATATTAACTAAATAGTGTTTACTTTTTAATTCCAAGTCCTAATGAATCCGGACATTCACCCCTTCATTTGTGTCGGTCAGTCAATGTATATGCGTCGGCCAGTCATGCAGTTGTCGGCCAATAATTGGGTGATTTTGAAGCACTCAGAGCGATTAGTTCGCACCATCCCACCCTCTGATGCTGTAATTTTTTGTCAGGGGTTGTCAACTTGTGGATATTAGAGTAAAGAAGAAATTAAATGTGTTGTTAGTTGTTAATATTTTAAATAGTATCAGTAAATATAATCTTCTTTATATAAGGCTAGTACCTATATTACATATGCGGCGTAATACACTGAAAATTGGCACGTGGATTCCTTAGGACGTCACTATAAAGAAAAGATTTTAAAGATAAATTTCCACGAGAACGGGAAAAAGACGAACAATTAATATTTGGATAAAATTGGTAGAGAACACGAATTGCTTATATTTTGAAAAAGTACACAAGTTTTTTTTTTAACAACTTAGGTTAACATTTAATATTTTATATGTTTCTTTAGATGCCAAAATTGTACTTATTGTGAATATTTTAAGTAAAATTAATATTTTTAATAATAGTGATTAAATTATTTTTTCTATGAAACAGTTGAGCGCACCTGGCCTGACCAGCACCCGCATGCTATGCAATTATAATAACTTGTCTACGACTCGCTAACTATTTAGCTGTAGGATGTGTGTCCACAAACTAACTTGTTAATAGAAATAACTAAAATCACTCATTTCCCGTTTATTTTTGTTTAAGCGCTTATTTTTTTCTCCGCGTTATTGTTTTCTCCGCTCCGTTTTCTCTGACTACTCCGCAAGGGATAAAGCGTGAAGCTAGTATAGTATAAGGCATGGCATGGCATGGCATGGCACATGTGGCACAAAGTGTGACTGTAAAACCGACTGGTTGTCCGTGATGGTTCGATCCCCACTCGAGGAAATGAAATATTTACTTACATTTATATTTCCATATTTTCGCTCTGATGTCGAGGCGGGGCGCGGCGTTGAGTTCCGCCACTCAGCACGCAATGCCTCCGGAATTCGGCAGAAAGTGGGAAACTGAGTGTCTTAACACTATGTTCCCTTTGCCCACCCTGCCGTGTGCGGGATACAGCTGATTATGAAGATAATTGTTCAGAGAGATGAAAAAATCACTTATAGGATATGATTAGGTACCATTCTTAAAATTTTTGTTTGTCTGTTGACTACATAGTACCTAACTACAAAAAATTATAATCAATATTTTTAACAACCTAATACTAGATCCCGTTTGGACACTACTAGAACTAATCAATTCAGTTTGCTTTATTTGATATATCCGTTTAGTGTGTCACTTGTTGAACAAAATACAACTAGCTGGTGATTTGCGCTACGGTTTTTTTGACTTTATATATAATATATTCTTTATTGCACTATAAATAAAATAAACAAATAAAATAAAGTTACAGAAATGAGGTTAACAAAGGTGTACGTATCTCTAAAAGAGATTTCTTCCAGTCAATCTGTGTAAGTGGGTGAAAGAAACATATAGCGGGATTACAAAATTGTGCAATATTCGAAAAGACTTTTTTTTTAACATAAATATAATATATTAAAAAAATATACCTACATATACATACATACATACAAACATACATATTATACAATATATTAACACTAATATAATTATGAAGTATTTTTTTTCTTCAATCTTCAATGATAAGTACTGTCTAATTCTTTGATAAAATGCTTTTTAATGAAGCTTTAAAGGACGCCATAGATGGGCTTTCTTGGATACACTTAAGAGGCTTGTTCCAAAGTAATGCAGCATGTACGGAGAAAGACTTTTGCATAAATTTTGCGTTACTCTTGACTTTGACTTTGGCTTTGACTCTGACTAGCTTTTCGCGGGTGTCGCGGGCAGAGGGAACAAACCTCATATTCAGACATTTATATCTCGAATTTTCGCTCATAAAATGTAATAAAAAATATTACAAACATAAATGTGCTCAACGCTTAATGCCCTAAAACTAGTGTCAAACCAGTGTTTGCTTTGTCTATTCTGTTAATGCGGGATTCAGTGTAAAGCTATTAATTATTTATTTTATTTTTAATAGAAATGAAATAGAATTCACAATCATCACCATGAGACGCCTACCCAACGATATGTGAAAAACAAAATATTTTTAAGATTTGCTTTGTCTTATTCTTATCTGTTCGTCATGGAAAACCCTTTGATCCCGGGCCAGCATCAGCGGACCTAATGTCTTGACGACTGATCTATGGGACGTCAATTAATAACAATCAATTTAAAACACATTATGTTGGATATAAATCAACATTTGAACTTAACTCGGTTTCTTGAGATTTATTTTATTAAATAATTTTTCAAGTAACAATATTAATTTTATTATAGAAACAGATATGGAGTGTGATTATTCTTTGTTTTGTGTTTATATTTTTGGAAAATAAGTTCTCTATATATGTTTACGTTTTATAGTACATAGTAGAACCCAATATTGTATTTAGTAAAAATTAGCTTCACGCTGTCTCCCGCACACAGCAGGGTAGGCAGAGGGAACCNTATTTCAAACATAAATGTGCGGCGTTAAGGTCCGCCACTCAACGCTTAATGTCCTAAAACTAGTGTCAAACCAGTGTTTGCCTTGTCTGTTCTGTTACATGCGGGATTCAGTGTAAAGCTATTAATTATTTATTTTATTTTTAATAGAAATGAAATAGAATTCACATTCATCACCATGAGACTCCTACCCAACGATATGTGAAAAACAAAATATTTTTAAGATTTGCTTTGTCTTATTCTTATCTGTTCGTCATGGAAAACCCTTTGATCCCGGGCCAGCATCAGCGGACCTAATGTCTTGACGACTGATCTATGGGACGTCAATTAATAACAATCAATTTAAAACACATTATGTTGGATATAAATCAACATTTGAACTTAACTCGGTTTCTTGAGATTTATTTTATTAAATAATTTTTAAAGTAACAATATTAATTTTATTATAGAAACAGACATGGAGTGTGATTATTTTTTTGTTTTGTGTTTATATTTTTGGAAAATAAGTTCTCTATATATATTTACGTTTTATAGTACATAGTAGAACCCAATATTGTATTCAGTAAAAATTAGCTTCACGCTGTCTCCCGCACACAGCAGGGTAGGCAGAGGGAACCTAGTGTTAAGACACTTCATTTCATTGTATTCAGTGTTGTATAAATAGATAAAAAATATTTGGACTTCATGTATTTTTGCGTAGTAGTCAGCTAAAACCTAAAGAGAAGTTAATTAACCTGTTTTAATTTAAACTTTTTTTAGAAATGCTTAACATATTTTATTCTACATAAAAATATTTAATATGTTTTATTTTTAATTAACTTAAAACTTTATATGGGACGTAAGGTCAGAAGAAAGATCTTGCCGTATAATTGATATTAATTTTAAATTGATCCTAGATGTCTTCAATTAAATCACAAGAGTATCTAAATCAATTCTGAAGCAGTTTCTCAGGGCCGATTGTATGTGCTTGAATTACTTGAATGTATGTATGTAGTTAATACAATTACTATGAAAGGAGCAGTCAATTGCCGTACAAAGCAGCTTTGTGTGACGGACAGACTGACGGCCAATACACCCGTATGATTGTTACAAAAGATTTTATTGCACTAATATTGTCAATATTTGGGAAACACAATGTCAAAATTATATTAATTCAACTTTGTTATAGTATTATTTGCCCTTCTCATACGTTTTAATTAACTTTTAATATTTTTTATTAGTTTTTCTTTATATAAGCTTCACGGTCTATCTCGTATAGCAAGGTAGGCAGAGAAAACCTAGGGTTAACTCTGTTCTCTCCTGTCCGCCCAATTTCCTACACAATCATACATTCATATTGCCTAAAACATATAGATACATGAAGGTAGGCATGTCACCACCTATTCTCCATTACTATCCATATACTATACTATTCTCCATTACAAGCCTTATGTATATTGGCAAAAAATATTTAAGTCCGAATCTAAGCGAGTACAGTCAGGTGAATCCTCAAAACAAAATAAAACGAATGAAGTATGAACGTTAAATTAGGTACGATTAAGTAAATTAAAAACAGCAGAAATTGATACGCTTAATATTAATTAATAAAATAATATTTTTTCGATATATATATAATAATCGAACAAACAATTTAGTAATATATTTCTTCATTCTTCCCGAACTTGATTTGGTATAATACATTCTGTGGTTGCAAAATTGTCAGGAAACCTATGTTTACCTTTACCTCAGGCATTTCGTACTCTGCTTTTGGCTAGAATAAAGACAGAAAGAGACATTGCGAATTGCGAAGAGTTGTGAAGTCCACGACACAATAGAGTTCGTCTTATCAAGGAGGAGAAATTAAAATAATTAAATCCCCCGAGTGGTCATTGAACTAACAACCACCATGTTCAAAGTCATACTCTGCCCATCTACGCTACGTTGGTATCTAATAATAGTTGTATCTAAACTGTCTTAAATTGTCCAATATGACTCTATATATTTTTTTACCTTCACCGTATATCCCTGGATGGGTAGCCAGAGAAGACGGAACACTACGGTCTCATACATACCTCTTTCTCCTCAGCCACTGCTCCTACGTATCCTTTGTTTATTCTGTTTTTTATTCTGTGCATCCGTCCATTCCGTTTTTATTCTGTGTTCTCAAAGATTAACCGACGCGTCCCTTTGCCTCTCTTACCATTCACATTTGTGATATCCCTATTTCTCTGCAAAATTTTTACAACAAGAAAACATCATTCATAAGTATTTTTAATTTCTTAGATAACAGCCAAAAAATGAATCATACAAATGTTCTACAGTAGCCGGTATAGGGTGCGGGCGTTTATAAAGTGTAATAGAATAATTTGTATTTATAGTTGGTCCTCGCCCTCTTGCCCTCTTCGTTGCTCGACGCCCTCCCGCATTCCTGCTTTACGGGAATCTGGAAACTAAGACTACTTTATTAGACCATTACATTATTGTAAAGCGATGTTCAGATAGTGGTTTTCATGTTAAAATTAATTTATGTAAATGAACATATTATTTGTGTTATTCTAATGTCTGACACCGTCGTGGCAGCAGTACAGTGTACGACGCGACGGTTGTGGGCTTGAATTCCACTTAGAGAAATATTTTTTTTTGATTTCTCCCTCTTGTAACAAGAGTTTCGTTACTCATCACGTAATATCTGGAAAATTATTAGAATAAGGAGAGAACGGTGCTTCAATACTAGATTCTGTCTACCAACCATTCTATGCAGGAAACAACATGAAACTGCATTATGCTTATATAAATGTTATAATTAACAAAATTATCGACTACAAAGTCATCACACAAAATCATTCACCGTGAACACGCCTTTACACGATAAAATCTATAATAATAGACGAAAAGCTCGAATTGTATGAAATTGGTACAAATGAACGCGGGTACAAATCCAGTTTTGTAATAGTTTCTATCACATTGAGTGATTCTAAGCATGCGGGATGTTTGTACTCATCTCACTTCTTTCTGACATAATTGTAGTAATTGTGTATTCAATTTAATAACTTGGAGTTTCTTCGCTTTATGTTCATAATATTGTATTATTTTGCTATAAAGACCATGTGCTTGTTTGATTTTTTTTACCCTCACTCTGTATACCCCATGTAGCATGGTAGAAAGAGAGTGAAGAGCGGGGAGAAGTGTTAGGAAACTTAGTTCTTCACTTTCTACCGAAATTTAAAAAAAAGTGCATAGTGTGTGGTGGTTAACCACTCTTTATGTATCGGAGCAGAGAAATTACAATAATTAAAATATAATCGCATAAAGTTCGATTTCTTGATAAAATAGATGAGCGTGAGAAAAGTATGGCTTCTATAACATATACTACCTAGATTTGGTTTAAAATATCTTGAACGAATTTATCAAAAACACAAAGGAAAGTTTAACGAAGAAGAGAGTGTCTATACACAAAAATCTATCAGTTTCGATTGCAAGTTACGTGAGGCTAAAACAAACAAACGAACACAAATACAAAAGCTCCAATAAGTATATTCGAGTGGCCTCGGCCAATCGCTCTAATTGCATTAAGCAGGATGTCAGCAAGGCGACACCGGAAGACCACCGGCCAAGCTTACGTAACGCTTAAGAGTAAGTAATTGCATTGTAGTCATTAAATTACAACGAAAAACATCACTCACTATTTATTACGTGTAAGATAGACAAGAGACATGGCTGTCAATAGAATTCTAGTTTGTTTGATTAAATATGTAGGAAATATTTGAGGGCGTCACGGCGCAGTGGGAAATAGTTTTGTTGAAAATACGACGGTTGGAGGTTAAAAATGATGATAAATAAAAAATTAGCTTCATGATAAATCCCGCACACAGCAAGGCCGGTAGAGGGAACCTTTTCCGATGGGCGACAATGAATTCTGGAGTGTTGAGTGGCGGAACTCAACCCAGCGCTTTGCCACGACATCAGAGCAAAGGAATGATAAATATATGTTTATGAAACAAGTTCCCTACAGAAGGCCAGTTGAGGCCAGTGGTGGCGCAGGGGCACAAAGTGTGACTGTAAAACCGACTGGTTGTGGGTTCGATCCTCACTCGAGGAGATGAAATATTTACTTAAATTTATATTTCCATTTTCTCCGCTCTGGTGTCGAGGCAAAGCGCGGCGTTGAGTTCTGCCACTCAACACGCAATGCCTCCAGAATTCGGCAGAAAGTGGGGAACGGAGTGTGTTAACACGAGGTTCCCTCTAGCTGCCGTGTGCGGGATACAGCGTGAAGCTGATTCCTTACAGAATCCACTAGTGATTAGAAATCTTAATAAGAGCGTGAGTTTCATCATCAGCCATCCTTTAAATTTGGACTCAATCACCAGCGGCATGATTGTATTAATATGATATTATTTTTCCCGTTGTAGCAAGAAAAACTCGCCGATAATAATCAGTGTCTCGGTCAGAAAATGGGTAACGAAATGTCGTAGCAGTAAGTTCACTCTATCTACCCTGCTATGCGGGAAAACGTGTGAAGATGGTGAAAGAATAATAGAATTGACTCATTCGATTCCCGGATCGGTCACACTACCGCTAACGCTGACCGCGTAATGTTTACGCCTCGCGCCTGCTACCACTCACCGTTTTGACAGGTCACACGGACAAACAGACATACAAAATGTTAGAAAGTACTATGAATGCTGAATGACTTTATAACTTCAATTCAACAAAATAGAGTTCATATTATTTTGATCCAATATTAGGACTTAGGCTGTTTTCTTACAATATAATATAACAATTTGATTATTAAAGAAAGACCTAACAGATCGTTCTTTTTAAGCGATTTTAGCCTTTATTTAACACATAAATAAGCTTATTTTAGGGTATTTATTATTTAAGACATACGTATACTACGCCAAGTCCATAGTAATATAAGTGAGAAGCGCGTGATCCAAAGATCAAAGACGTTTTGATCAATCCGATGTGCTGTGGAGCGGAGACGAATCGTTTTGATCGTTAATTAACTTTTCGTATAAGTTCTCGATATAAAATGTATGGTAATTAATTTATAAGCCCGCTGTGACAGACGTTTCGAGTTAAATATTTGAAATTGTCATATGAGATGACTGCCCTTCCAATATATTTGTTATTTGATCGGAAATTGTTAATGATATAATTATTGAAATGTCTTATACGACAAATGGCGGTGTGCAGTTTCGCCGCTCGATACGTAATGTCTTGTAAATTTAGTGGTGCATAGGGAACGGAAAATTTATAAAGAAAAATCAGCTTCACGTTGTATCCCGCACACAGCAGAGGGAACCTAGTGTTAAGACACTCCGTTCCCCACTTTCCCCCAAGTTCTGAAGGCATGGCGTGTTGAGTAGCGGAACTCAACGCCGCGCTTTGCCTCACCACCAGAGCGAAGAAATGCAAATATAAATGTAAATAAATATTCCATTTCCTCGAGTGGGAATCAAACCCACAACCAGCCGATTTTACAGTCACACTTTGTGCCCCTGCGCCACGACTGGCCTTACCTGACGGAAAATTAGTAATAATGATATCTTCACATTGATGTTCATTAAATAAAAAAAACAAGCCAAGTGCCTGACACGTTTTTCCCTTTGGGTACGGAACCCTAAAAATAAAATTGTAAATGGTCAATTATGTAGGTATATGTTATTTTTAAACGCCCTGTAATTAGTTTTAGTTTCTTCATTGCTAGACTTGTTTTAATTGGGGACACTTAGAGCTATGTTACTATTTTTATTGTAATTGCATATATATAATATAGGATATATTGTAGTTGTTAGTAGATCTTTTTCCAAAAATAAATAAATCATAATAAATATTATAAAAGAGATTGTCTTTCAGATTTAAAATTTTTATTTCCACGCACAGGTGACGAGGCAAACTCAGCGTTGAATTCCGTTGTTGAGTGGCAACACGCAATGCTTCAAAAATTTGACGGAAACTAGGGAAGTGTTTTAATAGAGAATCGAGTGTCTTAACAGTAGGTTCCGGTTCAGGTTTTTTTATATGTGTGAAAACAGCTTGAAGCTAAAAAAGGGTTGAATTTTTAAAATCTCTAGTATGGTAAACAATACTAAAAAACAATATTTAAAAATCATGTTTATTGTTAGAAATGCAGTCCTTTTTTTAATTTTTGTAGTGGAAGGTCTCAATTTGACAAAAAAATCTTATTAAAAAAATCCTGAAATATAAAACTGAAAAGCGTCAAGATTCGACGCTTGCGCATGTATCGGGTCTCTTTGATGCGGCCGCTGTTTACGTGCTTTGCGCGTCTGTGTTTTCTATTAAACATATCCACTCAACTTGTTTTAGCAGCCAATTGGCCAATATACCAATATTGTAAGAAATTTATCGCCTCTGTTCCGTATTGAGATGGTGCCTATACAAGCGATGATTGTGGGTTTGATCCTTATAAGGGTATCTAAGCATATTTTCCAGGAAATATCAAGCTTTCATCTGTCACTTGGAAACAATAATAATGCTGTAAAACTTGAATTTACCATCAGATTGGACACCAGATTACTCTGAGTTGAGCGTGGCTCACTTGGTCTATCCTACGCCTATATTGATCTTCCTTCCAAAAGATTATATTTAATTGATTTTAATTTTCCTGGTTTGGATGATTTTGAGATAAAGCGAAGCATTGATAACTGGTCAGAGAGTGGAGAAATAAGTTCTTAATATTAGATTTTTTCATGCGAAAAAAGGCATAAGCTGTACAATAAAATATTTAGTAAGATTGAGCTTCTAAATTAATTTTGAATTGGCTAAGAATTGGTTTCCAATATAAAATAGTCTGGGCATTGGTAACCAATATTGGTTGTTGCTACATTCGTTCGGTGTGGCCCAATGAACGATATTGTATGTAAACATGAAACTGTGGGTTTTACAGCCACGCTTGGTCTAAGTTAAAATAACTAGAATTCATATTTTTACGTATTAATTTCAATTTTTTAAATTGTAAATGTATACTTGTCACGCCAAATTCACCTTTTTAAACTCCAAAGTAAACCTTTCCATAGTAAATACTTATTTTTTACACTTATAATTTTTCTTTTTTTCTATTTGAATCTCAAATATGTACTTCTAAACAAAAAATTCACCTTTTTATAATTTAAATTTATTCATGAAAATATTTTGTTCCCTAATTATTTAAGTTACTTGGGGCGTTATCCTTTTTCTGTACAAATCAGTGATATAGTTTGTTTTACATTCATAAGAATTCGTTTAAAAAAGCGAAATATAGCGTGAAGCTGAAGAAAAAAAAATCTTATAAACGTGGAGTGATGATTCATCAGTGAATAAAGTATACCTCAACGTTTTACGTAGAGGTATAAATTCTCTCTGTTTTCTCTGTATATCTGATAGATATAACGCTTGACGGCTGTAAGTTGTAACGCGTCGGCGTACTCTACTTTGAAGTGCTATTGGGATATTTAGGTAGTGTTTATTTATTTTCATATTTGCGGTGGCCCCGAACTTATACACTGCCAGCTCACGCTCAACTTTATAATTCACCCAGACGCTTCCAAAACTTGGTGGATTGAGTAATCATAACATCGGTCCTATTATCATTTTAATTTTACTTGGATTACGTTGTGGAATAGGTAAAAAAATAAATAAATGAATCAGCTTCATGCTGTATCCCGCACACAGCAGGGTAGGCAGTGGGAACCTAGTGTTAAGACACTCTTTTCCTCACTTTCTGCCGAATTCTGGAGGCATTGCGTTGCGCCACGACTGGCCTGGAATAGGTACAGCAGAAAAATAGTGACAGTTCATTACATTCTATTAACAAAGTCATTGAAGCTAATTTATTTGTTTCGGCTCCAAATTTCAATCAGAAGATGTATATAATATTTGTTTTTTTGTTTGTTTAAAATTTTATACTAGAACCGTATACTAGAATAGTCAAAACGGAGTTACTTTCCACGTAATTTCTAAGATATTGTGTGTTGAGAGACTGAACTCAGTGTTAGGAGTCGTCTACGAGAGCGGCGATATCATACCCTCTTGATACCCTCAGTGGGATCGAATAACTACACAACTTTTGCGCTTACAGTCATATGCTATATTTCAACTTTTCTAAGTATACATATTTCTTGGCGAAACCTTACGTTAATGTTTATAATTTTGTTTAATACAGCTCTTTTTTGCGATTATGATAATGTAATGGCTGTGGCTTCACTTTATGGAAACCATACATGTGTGTATGGGAAATGTAAACCTTACAAAATATTTTATGACTTGAAGAGTCATATCAAACTTATTATAAAATTTATTCTTGTTTTTTTATATTTATGTAATCATTTAAGATTTTAAATTGGTGAGCTTGTTTGAAAACGCTTGATAAATTTTAAGATATTATATGAGAAATACTTTCAATATTTTAGTGGTTTTAAGCTGCACCTTCGTAAACGTGGTCGTATGGAATGAAAATAAAAAAAAATAAATCTGCTTCACGCTGTATCCCGCACACAGGAGGGTAGGCAGAAGGAACCTGGTGTTAAGACACTCCGTTCCCCACTTTCCGCCGTTCTAGAGGCATTGCTTGTTGAGTGGCGGAACTCAACGCCGAAGAAATGAAAATATACATGTAAATGAATATTTAATTTTGGAACAGCAATATCTAAGAGTTATATGTGACACATGAAATGTGACACGCGTTCAAACAAACAAATTCTTAATAATATTAGAAATGTATATATTATAGTATAACCAAGTAGATGAGAAATTTTCCGCCGCAAAAAAAAAGATTATATATATTATTTATTTAATAAGTAAATTACTATTAATAATATAATATTATAGATATTATATTATTAATAGTAATTTATATTATTAAGATATACACTATAAAAAAAGATATTGGGCCGTTCGTCCAGCATAAAGAGGTCCGTCCAGGTACGGACCGGGCTAAGTGTCGCTTACATTAATGAACTGATAGCTTATCCTAAGTCACCGGATGTTCTCGTCGCGCCTGGCGCAATCCTCCCCGTTAACTCCAAGATTGATTTGCTTTTCATGTACTATGGAAATCAACATGTGGCAGAATACACTATTGTAAGTTACAAGTTTTGATTGAACATTCGTATGTGTCTAAACAGAATTAAAGCTTTTTGAAATAGTATAGAAAAAAAGATATGTAGAGGCCAGTCGTGGAGTGGGGGCACAAAATGTGTGTAAACCCGACTGGTTGTGGGTTCGATCCCCGCTCGAAGAATTGAAATATTAATTTAAATTTATATTTCCATTTCTTCGCTCTGGTGTCCGGGCAAAGGGCGGCGTTAAGTTCCGCCGCTCAACACGCAATGTTTCCAAAACATCGGCGGAAAGTAGGGAACGGAGTGTCTTATCACTAGGTTCCCTCTGCTTAACTTCCTGTGTGAAGGATGCAGCGTGAAGCTGATTTATTTGGTTTTTTTTATATGTAGAGTATCAATTAAGCACAATATCTGTATTGCTTATGTTTTATTATTTTAATCTAGTTCGGCAACGTAGCGTTCCATAGATATAGTAAACCTAGGGCGATAAAAAGTCCGTCCTACTTTTAAGAAATTGCGTGTTGTGTGGCGGAAAGGCCTCCTGTGATCTATCACTAGTGTATTTTGGTGTATGTAAAATATAGCCTAAACCAACACCATTTGAACGACACTTCCGAATTGCGCAATAACATAACATCGCCGCGTAATACTGTAGATCGGTTAAATCTACAGTAGTTAAAAGTTTAAGGCANGTAGAGTATCAATTAAGCACGATATCTGTATTGCTTACGTTTTATGATTTTAATCTAGTTCGGCAGAACGTAACGTTCCATAGATATTGGGCGATTCTTTTGATCCTAGGGCGATATTTTATATGCAAAACTCTACACAAAATGAACGAATTTTTCCATCTTAACGTTTTTCCTATTAGAATCAAGTTCGAGATCTAAGATCGAAGAAAAAGTCCGTCCTACTTTTAAGAAATTGCGTGTTGTGTGGCGGAAAGGCCTCCTGTGATCTATCACTAGTGTATTTCGGTGTATGTAAAATATAGCCTAAACCAACACCATTTGAACGACACTTCCGAATTGCGCAATAACATAACATCGCCGCGTAATACTGTAGATCGGTTAAATCTACAGTAGTTAAAAGTTTAAGGCAATATTAAAAGGAATATTGGAGAAAAATACAACTTTGATCCATGATAAATCAATATTTGATTAAATGAGTAGCGCGATGCGCGTCCGCCGCCCGGCGACCGGCCCCTTTGATGGTCGGTGGTAGGAAACATTCATCACCGTTTACATATTCGCCTGTATTGACGGATTTACGACTAATGTGCACTGGAAAAATCATACCACAACATCGAGATGTTATTTCAATATGTAAACAACTGTAGACCTATTCCGTTTTATACGTTCTTACATAGGTACTCGTATGTACATACTCGTATATCCTTATGGCTGAATTTGTTTTCTTTTTTTAATATAGTTAGGACAAGATTACCTTAACTTTTGTTAACAAAGTGCGGCGTTGAGTTGCAATGTGCAATGTCTCGCAAATTGGGTTGAAAAAATGGGCAAATAGAGCGTCTTAACACTACGTTTCCCTTGCCTACTTTCCATACAGGTAAAAGCGCGAAGATACTAAGAATCATTATAAAATAGTCGTCACCTTAAATGGATTATATTGACTAATGTAGACAAAATACAAAAAGATAAAACTGGCTTGCTTAATCTTTTTAACGAAGCACGCACTTCTTTTGACACCATTGTAGGACACTCACAAATTAACTGTGCATTTGGTTCTCACTTTGAGGAAATTTGACATAATTTTATGTAAATAAAGACAACATGCGTAATTTTTTTTTCTGATTCCCTCTGTATTATGCTAATAGCAGAATAGGTAAAGGGAACCTGATGTTAAGTCACTTAGTTCCATGGCTCAGCTGCGTTTTGTGTTACTACTAGAGCGAGGAACTGAAAAGGAAGAAAACGAACCCACAACCGCCAGACGCAGTGTCGCTGCGCCACGACACGTAAAAATAATAGAAATAAATTTTGAAAGAGTAATAAAAAATAATAAATATAATACATTTCTATAGCCCGTAAAGCTCTCCAGGGCCGCCTAGGAGTAAGCGGAAACGTGTGTTTAGACGCAGGTGTAATGAAATTGTTAAAGGAAGTGCTATCTGTTTACCCGCCGTTTGATCCATTGCTGGTTCAAACGAGCTTTTTACTTTATGACTCAAGTATAGCTTTCAGGGAAGTTTATTTAGTATGCTTTATCTTTGCATTTTTTGTATATAAACAACAGATAATAAATAATGTACCTAATGTAGGGTTACAATCTGGTTAGTTCCAAAAGTGTCTTCTCTCTAGCGTTCTCATTAGCGTCTGGTGTAAACTATATTATACTGTGTATCATAATAAAATATAAAGAAATGGCAACGTTACACGTTTTCCCAGTGTTCCCAGCTCCATTTGATCACGCAGGCGAAGCCGTTGGTAAAACCTAGTTTACTAAACAACTAAGCTAATTTTTACATTTAAAATATTATCACACGACGATGGAGATTGATTAAAATATCTGACTACCCTCGTCATACGTTTATCATAGTTTTTTTGTGGATCCGTAGTGCACCGACGCGGAAGTGACAGGGCGACGGACCTCTTATTGTGATATGAATTTTTTAGATCACAATAATAATAAATACGAGATACGATGTCACTCTGTTACACGATGAATGTGTGCCTAAATTTTTAAATAGATACAGTATCTCAACCTGTGATTGGATGCAACAAATTGGATGGGTATATTTCGTTATGGTTGTGGAGGTTATTTGTCCAGACTTTTTAGTTTTTCACGGAAGAAGCCTTTGGCACCTTTGATCCTGGCCAGTGGTGAGGGAGGAGCACCGTCACACATCTACCAGTCTATCACTCCAAAATAACACGCTCGACATCGCGGTCGGTGAACTCGTAAAAAGATTTCTTTACGATACAAAAAATAATATGTAAAATGGCTTTTGAATTTATTTTAATATGGTGTGATCAAAAAAAATAAACCAAGAATCCCGCTCGAGGAAATGAATCGTTGAGTTCCTCCACTCAACACGTTATGCCTAAAGTGAGAAGCGGAGTGTCTTAACACTAGGCTCCCTCTGCCTACCCTGCTACACGCGGGACAGGGACACAATGTGAAATTAAAAAAAANAGTTATGTATTTTAATTTGAAACAATAATAATTAGTCTATTATTACGAAGTTAGTACAAACGATGGTAAGATAACGGGAGGAAGTGTTTTTTGGGAGTTACCTAACACAAATATTTAAGCGTGATGGATCGCCCCCGGCTGATCGGTCGACTTGGTATTTAATGTTAATTTCTTTTGAGAATGCAAGCTATTTGTATTGTAATGAGTGTGGTAAATAGACTGTAACAGAATATTGAAATTTTGTTAATTTTGAAAAATAAATAAATAACAGAATTTAAGTGCTTTTGTGTCTAGATATTGAATGAATAAGTAAAAGATAACGTCCACTCGAACTTACTGGGCATCGAGAGCAAGAATTTGATATGAAAGTAAATAAGCAGTACTATTATTTATGCCCAACGCTATATAATAAACTTAACGAAAAATTTAGAATCCACCGCCTAACCCTACGAAGGTGTAAAATCGAATTAAATAATTGGCTTTTAACATTAAATTATGACACAGAAAATCTTATCCGTATCCTAACAATATGAGACTTAAATTCGATATACATACATAAGCACCCACGCACAGACACATAGCCACTCACGCACGCACACACACACACACAGACACGCACGTACACACAAACACACTCACCCACACAAACACTCGCATATTTTTATTTTACCTTACTTTATATATCTTTTTTCTATTTTATTGTAAATTTGGCTTTGTTTCTTTATTTTTAATTTATTTTTTGATATTAAGCAACGCTTGTGAGGTGGGCGTTAAAAGCCGCGACACAGTGTTTCACTAATGCGGTTATTATCGTACAAATTGTTTCTTGTATAACTTTGTTTAGATAAAATAAATAAACAACAAATAAACAAAGTAGAAACACCAAGAGAGTAATAGTATTTCAAAATTCCTATAAGAAGAAAAAAATAAGTATTATACGTTTTATAGCCCACGCTCCGCGCAAACGAATTAGATCAGCTTTCCGCACACAGAAGGTTAGGCAAAGGGAATCTAGTGTTAAGACACACCGTTCCTTATTTTCTACCCAGTTCTGGAGGGTATTGCGTGTTGAGTGGCGGAACTCAACGCCGCGCTTTATCTCGATATCAGAGCAAAGAAATGAAAATATAAATTTAAATAAATATTTCATATCCTTGAGGCCGGTCGTGGCGCAGCGGCACGAGGTGTGACTGCAAAACCGACTGGTTGTGGGTTCGATCCCCACTCGAGGAGATGAAATATTTACTTAAATTTATATTTCCATTTCTTCGCTCTGGTGTCGAGGTTAAGCGCGGCGTTGAGTTCTGCCACTCAACACGCAATGCCTCCAGAATTCGGCAGAAAGTGGGGAACGGAGTGTCTTAACACTAGGTTCCCTCTGCCTACCCTGCTGTGTGCGGGATACAGCGTGAAGCTAATTTTATATCCTTGAGTAGAGATCGAACCCACAACCCGTCGCGTTTATAGTAAGAGAAGTTATTCGAAAATTAATAATTTTAGACGTCTATAATCTCTTCTATTAATACAATGGGATTTCAATTCACAGTCATTCGGTACGATTGGAAGTGTTTAACTTATAGATATTTTAAATAATATATGATAGGAAGAGTAATAACTCCAAAAAATAAAATTAGTACGGCGATTGACTTTGAACGCGACGGTTGTGGAGATTATATTTACTTTGTTTTGATTTCCAGTAGGCAAAGTGCAGCGTTGAGTTATGCGATCCCGCGAAAAGTGGGAAACGGAGTGTCAACAGGCTAGAAGAAGATCCGTCACTAAGGTCTTTCGTCCTGTTTTCTGTATAAAAAATATCATTTTCTTAGTAGTTTACTATAGGTAGTATTAATAAAAATAAAATTCAGTTTGTCAGTTGGCAGCGACGCGATACGTCATGATAACCATCGCCACCGCTATGATCGATTTAAGCACCAATATCTAAGTTTAAGCGATGCATTCAAAATATTGAAAATGAGACCGTTACATTTATTTTTTTATTACATTTCGCTTTTATGATGCGTTTGTCAGATATTGATATCGAGATAAATTTTGAAACAGATGTTCAAACATCTAATGTTCAAGTAAATAAATTTAAAGTGTATGTCTGTAATTTCAATATAACTGTTTTTCCAAGTGCTTATAGTTTTGTAAAAAATCAGCTTCAAGCTGTATCCCGTACACAGCAGGGTAGGCAGAGGGAACTCAGTGTAACACACTCCGTTCCCCACTTTCTGCCGAATTCTGGAGGCATTGCGTGTTAAGTGGCAGAGCTGAATGCCGCGCTTTGCTTCGACACCAGAGCGAAGAAATGGAAATATAAATTTAAGTAAATATTTCATCTCCTCGAGTGGGGATCGAACCCACAACCAGTCGGTTTTACAGTCACACTTTGTGCCGCGGCGCCAAGACTGGCTAGTTTTTTATATGATACTAAAATACAAGTAAACCATTTTAAAAAAACTTTTTGTGTGTCTTTCTATTTGTCCTAGCTAATTTTCAGAATAGCTGAACTTATTTATATGAAGCTTTGACTAGAAAATAGGTTGTGGAGAAACATATAGACAGCTGTAACTAGATATATATGAAGTAACTAAGCATTTTATATTAAATACGACGTCTTTCCGAGTAATAACGAAGAAAATCCTAAAAGGTTCAAATTCCATATTCTGCGTTTAGAAGTTGTGTGCCTTCATTACAGTTAAATAATATTAAATAAAAAATCGTATAGTTCAAGCGGACGAAGCCGCTAATTTCACCTAGGAAAAAAAACATAATTTTTTATAATCTTTAACAAGTGTCAAGTTGGTTTTTCTTTAATATACATTAGATATACATATAAAATGTATATCTTTGAAGTTACAATCAATTTAGTTACTTTGTATTATTTATATTTATAATAATATTTATACGGTATATAAATGTCGTTTTTAATAATGTAATTTTCACTATTATTGTACAATTAAATTGAGAATTACTCTTTAAATGCTCTGTAATAAAAGGTATGCAATACGAATTAGGATGATTTTATACAGTGTTGGTAATGTTTGATATTTTCGCTATACCCCGTATAGTATAGCACGAGCAGTGTGGCCAAAGGGAATCTATTGTTAAGACACTCTGTTCTTCATTTTCATTTCCCTCAGTGGAAATTAAACCGATATCCATCGCCTTCGCGCTAATAGCTACTTTAATCACAAGTAACGACCGAATGCAAAGTAATCCCAGCCACATTTTAAACTGAATAAGTTTAAAAAAAAATAACTGTCAAATATTTGGTTCCAATTTATTTTAACATAGGTAATGTACATAGGACTATGACGATAACTAATAGTTTCCAAGATTATTATTTATACTCTAACATTCATTATAAGACAACACATTTTCATGTGCTATAATAAATGTCAGTGGCCTCACTTCATAAATAAATAAAAAGTCCTTTGTTCTTCTACTTAACATCTTGTCACGTTTATAACAATAAGTTTTAGTGTATTGTGTTTTGTAAAATATGACCAGTTTTAAGTCTCAATTCCAAGACGGCAGCCAAAAATGATGTAAACAAAATAATTTGTGAAAGATTTTGTAATTTCAGTTCTATGTTGTAAGAAGTAAGACGATATTTAACAGACGGGGCAATCTTATTGAAATGCTAGATAATTACAACAAGAAAACTCAGTGTGAGCTATTGGAAACAATGAAATGTATGTATTTGTAAAAAATAAAGTAATTTAGAGCGTTTTTTTTTTAATTTAAAATTAAAAAAATATGGGGGGCGTACTTATAAAATTAAAAAATAAAGAGCTTCATTCTTATGTCAGCATTGAGGGAACGGCAGAGTGAACCTAGTGTTAGGTCAGTTTCCCAATTACTGGCCAATTCTTAAAGAATTACTCGAAGCAAAACGAGCAATTCGTTTTGCAATCCTAATTTCAAGTCCCGTTTACAGTCAATCGTTGACGCATAGTGGAATAAACATATTATGGAAATTATATTTTGTTTCAATAAAATTTCTACTAAAACTAGTTAAGATTTTATATTTAAAATTATTTTTATTATTATAAACACAACTACATCCATGATATATTTGTCACAAATCAAAAAAATCAATATTATTGACATTGAGGTCAGTCGTGACGCAGGGGCACAAAGTGTGACTGTAAACCGACTGGTTGTGGGTTCGATCTCCACTTGAGTAAATGAAACATTTATTTAAAATTTAGATTTCCATTTCTTCGCTCTAGTGTCGAGGCAAAGGTTGAGGTCCGCTACTCAACACGCAGTGCCTCCAGAATTCGGTGGAAAGTGGGGAACGGAGTGTCTTAACACTAGGTTGCCTCTGCCTACCCTGTGCGTGCGGGATACAGCATGAAGCTGATTTATTTATTTTATGACTATTATTAACTAGGCTAGAACTAGGGCACCAATAAATAAAAAAAAGCATTCAAAAAAACTATTTCCACACGCAAACCAAATGCAAGAAGCAAACAAAAAACTGAATAACAAAGAGTAACGCGACGAGCGTACAAATAGACTAATTTTGACATATCCTCCAGTCTCAGTGGATACCAGATCGTCGCCGTAAGATTTACTGTTGCTCCAACTCACCTTTGTTCGTCCATTGTCGAGAGGAATCCGAAATAAGTGAGCGCTGCTACTGATTCGAATGTTAATACCTATAATACGGTTAGTCTCGAATGGCGTGGATGAAAGGAGACTAATATGAGTGGAAATTGTTGACACGGCACTTGTGTTGGACGTATATTTGTTTGTGTTTGTGTGTATGTGATGTGTCAGTTTGTGAATGTGATGGTTGCGGGTTCTATACCAATTCAGGAAATGATTATATTTAAGCCCCTAACCTCTCTCTAGCTTTAGGTGCGACGTGGAGTATCAGAGTTCAAAATAAAAATAAATAAATAAATCAGCTTCACGCTGTATCCCGCACGCAGCAGGGTAGGCAGAGGGAACCTAGTGTTAAGACACTCCGCTCCCCAATTTCTGCCGAATTCTGGCGGCATTGCGTGTTGAGTGGCAGAACTCAACGCCGCGCTTAACCTCGACACCAGAGCGAAGAAATGGAAATATAAATTTAAGTAAATATTTCATCTCCTCGAGTGGGGATCGAACCCACAACCAGTCGGTTTTACAGTCACACTTCGTGCCGCTGCGCTACGACTGGCCTCACGTGACGTCATAAGAGTTCAACGTGTTTGATATTTATTTTTACGTATTTTATGATTTGGTTACGAAAATTTTTTTAGCATGTACTTCGAAATTCTGATCCGAAATGACTTATTACCATTATTAGGTCCCATTTGCCATAAAGAAAAGTATACCTAGTACAAAAGAAAAAAAATCATTAACGCTCAACTGTCAGAATCTCTGATCTCTACTTTTTTATTTTAATTTGATGTAACTCTATACACATTCTGTTCGTTTCCTTTTTCTAAATATTGCTTTTGATTTTATAAAAGTTTATTTTAAATATTTTTTTGTCTAAAACTAGCTATAAGGCAAAGTAATGCCTAAACGTGTTTTTTTTACAATATACTTAATCATATTTCTTAATCTTATCTATACACTATACATACAGTAACTGACTAGGCTGTCATGGCGCAGGGACATGAGTGTGCCACTGCAAACACGATTGTGGGTTCGATTCTTACTCGGGGGAAGGAAATATTTTTTTTTCATTTCCCCAGCGTTGAGTTCCTAAAATCCTACGCATTCTAGTTACGTAACATAATTATTAACATAATTCCTTTATTACACAAATAGGTTAAAAATTTAAATCGTTTTAATTAACATTCCTTCTAACACGGAGTCTTCATATTCATTGTTAGCCGACTTTTGGTCAAGAATTTTCAGCTTTTGAATGATTCATGAAGTAACTTCGCCTCGCGTTGTCCAACGGCCGCGTCATTTGTTACTATAAATACTTACTTTCATTTTTATGTGCGGGTATGTGAAAACAAGCGAAGCTATTAGAATGTTTAAGTAGTTGGAGATGTGTGGGCTGTGCTTTTTGAAGTGGGTAGTTGGTTCGGTAGTTACTTTGTTTAGGGAATGCTCATATTGGTTTTTCAAATTAAGGATTGTTTTTGCTTGAGCAAATTTCGATATGTGTATGTATGTGATAGAGAAGGTAGCGGACTTACGCTTCGTATTGAATAAAAAAATATATAATTTTGTCTTTATCATTAATTAATATGATCCGAATTATAATATTTATGTCGGTACTAACAAAGTCATCCTGATAAATATTTTAACATTTTAAAGTGCGTACGGGAAAAAAAAACCGATTAAGTGCGAGTGGAACTCGCGCAGTGAAACTTCCGTACGCACTTTCAGCTTCACAACTTTGATCTGTATCTCGCACATAGAAGGGTAGGCAGAGCGAACCTGGGAACATAGTGTTGTAACACTCTGTTCCGATTAAGGCACTAGCATTGTCCACTTTCTGCCAACCTGTCACGTTTACAATTGCTCGCTTGTGCCACTGCGGCACGACTGGCCTAAAAATAATTAAAATATAATCATTCCCCCGTGAGTACATCAAACCCACAACCATCCCGCGTACAGTCACGCTGTCCGATTCCGCCAGAATTTCTTGACAAACATACATACTCGTACCTACATAATTATAATTTCGCATCCAGGTTTCATGTTAGCAACTTATAAATCCCGCTCTCTAAATAAAGAGTTGACCCCACGCGGCGACTCATTACAGTATGATACATGATAGTGCGAACTTGTAATCGTTTGACACTCGCCTTCAAATAAATTATATTGGTCATTAACATTTTTAATTAACAATGTTTTGATGATGTAATGTCGTAAAAAAAATTATATGTTACTGTTTTTTTATGTTTTCATATAAATATATTATATAGGCTTATTATTTGTAAGTAATAAGCAATAACTAATGGTGGTAGTTGTAGGTTCGATGCCCACTGGGGGAAATTAATTATATTTATTTTCTCGCTCCGGTAGACGGAGTGCTGCCATTCAACAAAAAAGTCTCAAAAATTGGCGGTGCGTGCGTAACGGAGTATCTTAATACTAGGTTACTTCTGTTTATCCTGATATATTCAGGGAAAAAAGAAAAGTCTCTTTTTTTAGGAAACATTTCTTTTAAAGCCATCAATGAATGAAATGAAGTACTAAAAATGTTTAAAAGTACTAAAAGTGTTACCAGCTTCATGCTGAAAAAAATTAAACATTAATTTCTTCTGCCTACCCTAGCAGGGTACGGATAAGGCAGGATAGTCAGAGGGAACTTAGTGTTAAGAAACTCCGTTCCCATTAAAAGGGGAACGAAATTGTTCCCCACTTACCGCCGAATTCTGGAGGCATTGCGTGTTGAGTGGCGGAACTCAAAATGGCGTCCAGTGCATAAGACCATATTATTAAATAATCTTAGATTAGCTAAGCTGGCTTAGTATAGCTTCGGAATAGCTTTCCCTTTTCGGTCTGCAATCTGTATTTATATAAAATGTGAATATAAAGAAGTCGGGAGCAAAAAGCGATAAGAGCAAAGACAATAACAAACCGAATCGTAGACAATTGTTGGTAATGTTCACTGTTAAGTCTTTTGTAATAAGTATGAAAAATTTCAACTCCATTCACGGTACCGTTGAAAATTCTGATTTAAAGGTCCCCATTTTTTTGAAGACTGACTATTTTTCTTAGTGTTTTTTAATAGATTACAACAGTAAGTTATTCTGTGATTATGTAAATTTTTAGTTCTTTTATTTATATTACACATTTAGAAAATGTTTTTTTTTGTTTTAATTGTGTATAATTTTTGTATAAAAATATAGTTCACTGTTATATATTTTTTATTAAATTTTGAGGACAAATATTGTTAAAACTATAGTATTTTTAATAAGCTTTGTTTATATAGGTACGTAGTAATTGTCGTAAACTTACTATCATAAATAATTAGTAGTTATAAATATAATAAAAACTTATATCTTCTCTCATATTTTTACATCAGCGTCAAGTAAAGATTTTTTTCTAAAGCATTGTCTTAATATTTTTTTGCTGTATATTTCAAGAAGAGAGAGAGAGAGAGTTAGTGTCAAGAACTTAGTGTCAAGACAACTCATTTTCCCCATTCCGTCCAAGTTAGAGTAAGGAATTTTCGTAAGTTGAGTGGTAGAGCTCTACGCTACCAATTACATTACCAGAGAGTTGGCAAATAAAAAATAATCTCCCTCAAATGCCAATCGAACTCACAACCATTCAATTTACAGTCGAATGCTGTTCCACTGCGCCATTACGATTTCTTAATATATTTTGATGCCAAAAAAACAAACATTCTCAATTATCCATGCCCTAGACGCTACTTGGGTGTGCACGTTTTGCCGATTTTCACGCGCTAATACACTATTATGTTGCATTTTGTTGATTTTTGTGAGAGTCACACAATGTGCTTCTGTAGGTTCCTACTGTTTCATTATAAGTGCAGTAATACGCGTGGAGATTTTAAATTTAGGCAAAGCAATGTCATGATGGATTTCCTTTGTTTAATTGTGAAATTTTATATTGTTCTTGAGTACAATGTCAGCTCAAATGTGTTACGATTTAGGTAGTTCTGTGAGGTTGTAGAAATTGTTGTTATTTTTTTGGTTGTCAGATGTTATCGAACATTTTAGCGATAATAGTAAAATATAACTTGTTTATTTAGATTTTCTGCTTAAAATAATTAGGTATATGCTTAGAAATTTTAATAACATGAATAATTTAAGTAATCCCTCAGTTCGTTTGCAGTTTTCGTATATGATGAGCAAAAAACCTGCTGAAGAAGAGTTTTTTTTTTCATTACATAATTTGGCAAGAACTAATTTAGTTTAACTGTAAATGCGATAGTTGAAGTTTCGATGCTTAATCGGAAGAAATCACGCTGTACTCCACATACAGCAAGGTGGGCAGAGGGAACTTAGTGTTAAGACACTCCTTTCTCTACTTTCCGCTAAATTCTGGAGGCATTGCATGTTGAGTGGCGGGACTCAACGCCTTTGCCTCGACACCACAGTGAAGTAATAGAAATATACATTTAAATAAATATTTAATTTCCTCGAATGGGAATCGAACCCACAACCAGTCGTGTTTACAGTCACACTTAGTGTCCCTGCGCCACGACTAACCTCAATTTCAACACACAATATCTCGAAAATTGGATAGAAAGTGACGAGCGGGTTTATTATGCGGAAAAGCCTGAAGCTGTAATTTTTTTCAAATATTCTGTCAATAAATATCAAAATATAAGTCGTTTATTATAAAAAAATATGTTTAATTACACTCAAGATGGCAAGTAAAGTCCAAAAATAAGAAATGATCAACAGTAAAACAGAGTGGACTAAAACTCGATTCCAATTATGCACTATATCTTTGTCAACAAGATTTATGACACCCCCCGCGACTTGGTTCATAACGTGAACAACTTTTATGCAACACTACCGTTTGGTTTCCGGCGTTATATTGTTACTTTCGAAGAACCCAGCAGTTCAAAAAAAAAGCAGAAATCTAAAATCTGTCTTCTCTAAGATTGATTTTTGTCAGCAAGCTGCGTTTGCTGGCACAAAGGGTTTAGAGCACTGTTTTGCTATGTTATAATAGATTCATTTTGCTGTTAAAGTAAGAGGTTGAAAAGGAAATTGAAATTTTGAGTGCATTTAAAAATATTGGGATGCGCCGAAAGGAGTAGTAGATGCGCAGTTGGAGGATGTCTGAACTTATACGATGATTATTTATGGAATAAATTTAGTTTAGAGAAATGTTTAAAAATATTTTAATTTCCTCGCTCCTTTAACAAGGCAAAGCACGGCATTGGGCTCAAAACGCAATGCCTGCAGAATACGGCAGAAAGTAGTAAATAGAAGTTTTTTAATAGGAACGGAGTGTCTTAACACTAGGTTCCCTCTGCCTACCCCGCTGCGTGCGGGATACATCATACAAAAATATTAAGGTAAATTGAAATACGAAATTTAGAGGAAATGGAATAAAACATATACTGTTAAAGTAATTATACTTTTATGTACAGATAAGTATAATATGTATGTTGCCTTTAATAAATTATATACTATATAGCTCAAGATTCGAGGGCCCCTAGACCTAGTATAACGTATTTTGCCTAAATTTTAAACACCTTTTAGGACATCTAATATATATAAGAGTAAAGATCCAAGTAAAGGGTCTGGTAATAATAAATATTCATTATTTACATTATTCTACATACATAAAAACATACTTTAATACGAGCGTTTTTACTTTAACGTAGGTGAAGGTACACGCTACCTTGAGTTGGCGCTACCTCTGAAATGGACTATCTGTAATGAACTTTCAAGTTAATAAGTACACATATAATCTTAACTACATATTAGACTATATATCATTAATTTCAGCTTTTCTAAAATGAAGTAGGTCTGGGAGCCATGGGCTCTCAGTCTAATATGAATATAATCAAAATATATTAAGAAAATGTAAAATATTTTTCTATACTTATACTCCTACAATATGTATAAATTTAACATTACATTTGTTCTAAAATACAATGTAATATTATGATCATGCTTAAGGCTTCTTACGGCTGATTAATAGCAACCGATGAACGGAAGCCAAAATACTGGACAAAATCAACATTGTACCCCATAGTACCCCATTAGATAATTAGCTAGCGACTTTGTCGGCGTTTCTCAGAATATTCTCACAGGCAGCGCGCGTGAATATATCTACTGTCCATTCGATATGCATAGAGAGAGGTCTTTAAGAAAAAACCCCGCCGATACTCAGCTATTGATCCTAAAGCGAATCATGGACAAAAATAATAAAAACATCACAGTCAAAATATATGTTGGTTTCAATGAAAAAATGGTGAAAGAAACGATGACTGTACGTCGACTTTGTGACGCGCCGCTACCCACCGTCCCGTTGCCCACGTCCGCCATTACCGACTTTAATCGTATGAGGTGTGGATATACAGTTGACAGAGAGTTTTTGAAACCTCTCACGGGGCGTGGCTCGTCTCGAATGGAAACATTTGCCAATATTATAGTGAAAGGACTGAACAGATGAAATAATTTATTTCCTGATGTCGCTTTGTATCCATAACTCTTGGGTATTGTTCGTTTTTTGCGTCGGCCGCTTTGCTACCCCGTGTGGCTTCGACATCTCCATTTAGGCCTTTGGATAAAGAGCGCCGACGATTATGTTCGTGAATGGAAATTGAACCTTGTACTACTGTAATACAGTTGTAAATATAGTTCCGCAGTTAGGACTTTATCGTATGTTTGTCTGTTGACGTGTTTAGTAGATGTGTGTTGACGACAAAGGCATTAGAGTGTTAGTTAGCGATACCGTGGTTTTGTGCAAGCTGGCCGGCGACTGTTGACTTTTGATTTACGTTAAATAAATCTTCGGACGTAAGCAGATTATGTAAAATGCTTATTGTGTGCAGCTCGGCCTCTTTCATTATGAGTTCCAAACGTGAAGGCATTCTGTCGTTAGTATTTAAGTAAATATTGAATTAGAGCTTCCTGTTACTATTTGTGAATGTGATTACAGCGTTTGATGTATGTACATAAGTATATCATATAAACTTTTTATATGGTTTTCAACGGTTGTATCCAACAATCCTTGGTTTAAATGCCTACCAAGGTACCCACTAACTAGTACTACCTAGTTTTACTACCTACTACTACCTAGTTTTGAATTTAAATAATTCTTTGATTTTTTTCATATTGTGCAGCATTATATTCCGGTATATGTATTTCTATTCAACTTTTTATTACTTGTATAGCGCAAAAAATTAAAGAGCAAAAAAGATAAAAATGTTAATAATTCATAAATATGAATAAATATTTTGTACTCTGGTATCGAATATTTGAATCATAATTATAATATTGCGGTGAATGTCCGCAACTTTGTATTCGTGAGGTTTAAAACGAATAACAAAATCAATGAAAACAAACTAAATTTCAACTTTGTAAGCCCATTAGTTTCTCCAGCCGAATGTATGTCAGTCAAGGAAGAGTTTTTTTTTATATTATATATAAATTATTAAAATATACTTTGAAGCAATTTGCAAAAAAAATCGTTGGTGTGTTCCCTAATTATAGTAAAGAGGGCCGCTAATACTTTGATGTGCATTAAAACGCTTAGTAATGAGTCCCTCAGGGAGTTCCTTTATGCCAGAGTTGGTGATAATTTTCGGTCCCACGGGACAAATGTTGTACTTATTGTTTCTTGTTTGGAAAAATACGATGATAAGCAATTTTTGATGAAAATAATTTTATTTTTTATAACAAATATTTTTTTTCCTTGAAAAACAAAATAATTTATTTTAGATTATAATCAAAGCTTTTTTTAATCCTATTAACATTAAGAATGTGAACGCTTTTGAGCACTCGCAAGCAACGCAAGCTCCTGAACAAATTTAGCTTATACATCAGAATAGGTTATAATTTATGTAAAAAATATTTACAAATAGAATACATGATAATGTACACAATTTTAACAAAACTATACTTATTAAAATGTTTTAAATACATTCAAAACCCAAATAATATAGGAAAATACAAGCATATGCTTAACATTAGGAAACAGAGTATCTTAACACTACACTACCCTGCTATGCGTGAAAAAGCGTGAATTTAAACATTTTTTTCCTCTTTTTCTTTCAAACCACAACCAGACCATAACGAATTGACATTTCGCCCAATAATAAGTGCTAAGTAATACTTTACCACAATTTCTATTAAAACGCCTCCCGCTGTCTCTTAACTGCAAGTTACACTTCATCACTTTAAAAAGAAGCACTAAGCAGTCATTTATTTTGTCTAAAGAATATATAAAAATCACTAATGTTTTATACGACCGTAGCTAACTAGTAACATGGATAGGGTCCTAATATGAACAATCGTCTAATTTATTGTTTTACGACGGTCCTATAACATTAGAGTCCTGTGAAAGAGACTCATGATGTTCAAAATGGATCCGTAATAAAACTATCATGGTCGCAGTGGTTAGAATGGTTATATGGAGGTACCGTTCAAAAGATTTGGCACGCTTTGCCGTATACCTTTTATATTGGTGAAGAATGTGCGGTAGTATACTAGTTAATGGCGTCGCGTATCTCACAAAAGGTGGATTAAATTTAAGTTTGATCAACATATTTGCGACTGATGGATGTGGCGTTCAATCGTTTGAATTGTTGTCGATTTTTATTTTGTGTTGTTTGTGTTTTGTATTATCGATATATGTGTGCAAATTTACGATTTTAAATAACGGTTTTTGTATATAAATTGGGGAAAACCGTTGACGGTGCGTGCATACATATAAAAGTTGTGTAATATGTTTTTGTTTTAAATTTAAAGTTTATTGCATATAATATTACTTATCTTCTTTTGCTTTTCCATATATGTATTTATTATAATACTTATATGTTTAGATATGTCTAGGTACTTTTTTAAGTAAATAAAAATACTTTTTTATTTATATTTCTAAAAGACAACGACAGATAAAATACTGCCATCTCTATAGTTTTTGTGTTATTTATAATTATTACTAATACATATATGATATGTTGAGACAACAGGAGATTTCTGAGTATAATCCGTTTTATTATGTTCGAAATATTCAATAATCATAAATATTAGAAGTGGTCATGGCGCAGTGAGAGTAAATTAATGTTATGAGGCGAGGCGGCAGAATATTTTTTTGTTTTTGGAGACATAACCTCCTTCTTTCTACCCCGCTAGTCAGAAAAATGTAAAACTGTTTTATAAGTATTCCAAACAACAAAATTAATCTGAGAATTTCAGGCACATACATAAATAAATATACATATACAAAAAAAAAATAAAAACACCACAAAATAATAAAAAAAAGTGCAAATTTTTACCTATTTTCCGCACATTTCGGCAAGAAATAAAAACTACAAAGGGAGTCTTGCTCTGTGCAACGCAGATGTATTCATTATTGACATCGGTTACGCCGACGTTTACCACAACTATTGCAATAAACACGTCCGAATGATAAATGATAATATTTTATGGCCCTCAATATGATCATGTCTTCATTTTGCCAAATATTTATACGAAATACTGGTAACTGTCGACTTTAGTTCTTACTCTTAGGTTTCTTTTTGCCTTGCACGGGTGTCGAAGCCGTTACAAGCTACGTGGGGCACAAATCGCATTGACGCAGTTCAATCGTACGTAGCAAATTGTCGATATGCATCGTCATTAGTGTTTTTGTTAAAGCCCGGCGGTGTTCTTTCGTTCACCTTTTTAAACGAAGTCGAGTGTACTTTTAGGTTTAGTTAGAAATGGAGATTGCGTTTTTTGGAGGATTAACTTTTGTGTTTAATGTTGTGCTTAAAGCTTTATATTTTTTATGTGGTCCAATAAAAATCTATTTATTTCATGTATATTTTAAATTTCTTATAATTTAGTTTACATAATCTTTCTAGAACTCTACCACATCTTTACAATGTTGTCATGGCGCAGTGGGAAAGAATCTGATAGTAAACGTGGTGATTGTGAGATCGATCCTTTACCTTATCAGAGCAGAGGAGTGAAAATTATTTATTCCCCGTAGGAATCGAACCAATAACCATCGTGTATACAGTTGCACGCTCTTGGCTCGGCTCGGTTAATACCTTTATTGTGTTATTATTATTTGTAGGAGATATTTTTAACTTATATATACATTAAATATACGTATTCAACAACACCCTCGCCTCGCCTAGCAACAATTCAACTCTTTGCTAACTAAATTAAAAAAAAAAAATTATTATTACATTATCTTCTATAACAATAATATTACTAAGGTAATTCGAAACCAATCGAGATTTTGATCAAATGTGAATCTCATATTCCCTCATGTTCCGTGAACTTCAAACACTGTGGTGTGTAGATATTTAACAAGAGACTGTAAACTTAGTGACACAAAGTTTAAATTCAAATAACATATATAAGTTCAAAAGAATTAGCCTTAAATGTAATATAAAGCTTTTGAACCATTTTAAAAGTTCCATTGTAATGATCTTTTTTCCAAAGTATTACAGTTTATTTTTCAATACACAAGTCGCATATCAAAACTGGTTTCAAATAAAGAGGAGTACAAAAGGCGAATCGTCAAAGCGGACAGAGTCGGCTAATATTGATAGATAATATTGTTATTTGTTACAATAATACTACAGTGATGTTTATTAGACATATGCAGTTGGTCCTTACATGTTTATGAGGCTTGTACCATTTTTGGGGTTGTATATATTTTATAATAGTTGTAAATTTTATGAAAATAAAGACAGAGTTAGTATGTTTAGATGGATGTGGGTTCACATCCATTCAGATTTTCCGTTCAAAGGTGCATTGAGGCTAGTGTGATTGTCTGATTCAGGCGAAGACAGGAAGGCGAAGACTTGAAAATTGAGTGTTTTGATAGAAACAGATAACCTAGATCTGTTTCAATGGCGATATTGAAAATACGGATCGGCCTAGCTCAGATTTTATCATTTATTAAGAAGTTCTTTGGAAAGATACAGCGTGGGAAATGAAGAATTTATTTAGTTTTGTTACATTAATATATGCAATACCTAGATAATTAAGATTAAAACAAAATCATAAAAAAGCATTTTGTTTATATTTATCAAATAAGCTTTTATCAATCAATATGCCAATTTTTAAATTATTTATTTTTCATTTTAATATTTATAATTTCAATTTACATTATATTTCAACCTACGTTTAAAAAAAACGTTGTAATATCTCAAATATATCGTTGTGTATCGACAATACAAGTTCGGTTATATTGAAAGCTGTGTTATTTTAGATGCAGCTTCATCTTAAGCCCACCCTGGAGCTAATCTCAGCTAAAACACGGGATTAGACATGCGCTTCTCAAAACAAGCGGCGGCTCAAAGAGCTTTTGCTTTTGCTGAATAGAACTTTAAACGTTTCGTAGTGATTTGTAAATTAATGTTTGGTTTAGGTGTATTATGAATATAGGATACTTTATTTTTTTGAAAAATTATCAAAAATATATGTTGATGAAGAAGCGTGTGCCTAAAAACGCGATGGGTTATGGGTTCGACTCAAACTCGAGGAAAATATTTAATATTTTCATTTTCTTCACTCTGGTGTCGAGGCAAAGCGCGGCGTTGAGTTTCGTCACTAAACACGCAATGCCTTCAAAATTCGGCAGAGTGTCTCTTAGGGTCCCTCTGCCTACCTTGCTACCTACGGGATACAGCGTGAAGTAGAAAAAAAAGAAAGAATGTTTCTAAACGTGTATCAATTGAAGACATTTATAGATAAGGGTTGTAAAATTTTGACTTTTTTAATCAATTATTACATAAATTATATAATATATAAGAATTTTTTCTTTTTTCTTTTTGGTAATTGAAAGAATTAAATTATTTTTAAATCTATATATTATTAATTAAGATTTAAATACAATAAAGTTCTTAATAAAATAGCATTAAAATACATTTTAAAGTTTTTTTTTATTTATAAGTATATATTTACTTTTATGTTTTTTCATTATGACTATATGTTTTCGTTAACGGTGAGTTCCGCTTCATGTTGTATCTCGCACACAGCAGGGTAGGCAAAAGGAAACTAGTGCCAAGACATTCCATTCTCCACTTTCCACCGAATTCTGTAGGCATTGCGTATTAAGTCAGAGCAAAGAAATTAAATATATAAATTTAAATAAATATTTATTTGCGGCGTTGAGTTCCGCCACTCAGCACGCAATGCCTCCAGAATTCGGCGGAAAGTGGCAAACGGAGTGTCTTAATACTAGTTTGCCTCTGCCTAACCTGCTGTGTGCGGGATACAGCGTGAAGCTGATTTTTTAAAAATAAATATTTCATTTTTTCGAGTGAGGATCGAACCTACAACCAGTCGATTTACAGTCGCACTTTGTGCTCCTACGCCACGACTAGCCTCTTTTAACTACTTTAATTTTCTTAATTACTTTTCAAATACTTCAAAAATCATAAGACAGTTAAGTTGTGCTCAAACAACTTCAAATTTTAGACGACTACTATCTTACGCAACAGCTGCCCTTAAGTGAAATAGAAAAAAAGTTAAAAACAGCCAATTTAGGTAAAAACACTAATTATCTAGTGGAGATAACGTATAAACATTGAATTTGGGAACTTTTGGCGCCATGTCTTGTATCGCTAAAGGATAGACGCCACCCACCTTATTTAATGCATAGAAAGAAGGGTTCCGTATATATTAATATTACTATTTAATTTATTAATTTAAAATACTAAAGCAAATTACTTTCAATGCAATTTTATCCTTTGCTACATATAGAATTAGAAAAGCTTTGCAAGTTTAATCTTAAAAGTAATGCTTTACAATCCAATACAATATTCTTTATTGCATATAAAATTACACATATTACATATACATTAAGGTCAAATCGAAAATTTGAATAACATATGCGAAAAAAAATATAAAAAAAATGGAAAGTGGTGCATCAAAGTATCCATACTTATAAAATACATATTTGAATTGTAAAATTTCGTTTAAATATCTTTTTCTCATAGGAATTTCAGGAAATCCTCTCTTTTCAATATTCTAAGCAAATATTTCGGCTCCTCGTTGTCATTGTATTAACATTAGGTTCTCTCTTTTTTCCAGCTTCACACTGTATCCTATGTATAGCAGGACAGGCAGAGGGAACCTGGAAACCTATTGTTAAGACATTCCATTCTCAATGAGACACTTGCGTTTCCTATTTTTCGCCGATTTCTGGAGGCACTGCCTTTTAAGCAAGGGAAATCAACACCGCTTATCAGAGCGAGGAAGATGGAAATATTAAATATTTCATTTCCTCTTGTAGGAATCGAATATATAATAATATAATCTGTCGCATACTTGTGCACCTGTGCCACGACTGGCGTGTTCCATACAAAATATAAATCTGTAAACAAGAAACGCAATATCAAAAAAATATAACACGGCGGTTTTTAAATTCACCCACCAGTCTCTAAAGTTCAACATCTACATCGTAAAAAGCTCTGACACATAGCAAAACGTCTGACCTAGCACAAAGGAGCCGCAGCTAGCTGGGTGGTATTCCTCGCCATAACCACTTCGAGGGTATCGCCAATAAATCAGTCGTAATTGCGCGATACCACGTGGTCGATGTGTCAACAGATTTTTGGCCCTACCATATGAACTGTCAGTGCCTTGTTAGCGAAAGCTCGGAAATGATGTCGAACAACTAAAATAAGATTTTTTTTCAAATTTCCGTTTTATCTAAGAAGGCTAACTTAGTGCACGCGGTTCTCTTTTCTCCGCTGAAATTCGAAACAGTGTATTTTGAATAGTGCTAAATTTGTATTTCACTTGGTTAGTTTTATAATAATTTTCTTTTATGGAATTTCTGTATGTAGTACATAAATAAAAAAATATATATTGTCACAATTTTCAACCAAAACATTTTCTAAGCTATGTTAAAAATTTATTCGTTCAGAGTTATTTTTTTATTTCGTAGAGCATTTTTGTCATTTATTATTTATCAATACTTATATGATTAAAAATACGAAATTTTCAAGTTAGTTTTAATTGTGTGTCTTACTGGGGATAGAGTGTCTACTCGGTTCTCAGGTTCCCTCTGCTATTCTTGCTATCTGCGGGATACAGCGTGAACTAAAAAATAAGAAAATAACTTAAATATACATAGATGGAACCCATGACCTTTGCCTTATATTCAGTCATAAGATCCTTTTAACCAATTATTTGAGCTAAAATTTTGAAATATACTCGTACCACGTGCTTATTTTTGATAATTTGTCACTTTTGTAGTTAATGGATGCTCTTTGATGTGGACCTCCCATTAAGGAATGCTGTGCCATATTTTCTGTTAAGGAATCTACTTTAGGTGTTAATTAAGAGATATATTTAACGCTTTCATATTTTTTTTTAATTTAAATACAATATGTCAAAAAAGTATGCTTATTAACATTTTGCTTATTTATTTGTAATGGATGGTAATCGGAACGGAAACGGAGTGTCTCCACACTAGATTCCCTTTGCCTCGCATTCACGCAAAATTCACGCATCATATATTAAAAATATATTTTTTATTCAGATATAATCTACAGACATTCGGAGATATTTTCTTAAGCCAAAATTTTTAGATAATATAACATTGTTCGTCGACAAATTTGTATCTGTAACCATGCATCGCCTTTAGTCAAGCACCTATCTACTTTCCTACTCGATATGGAAATTGTTCACTTAATTTCGTTAAAGCTTCCCATTTTTATTCTAACATCGACATCTTTTAGTAACTAATAACTTAACTGATTAATGACTAAAAACTGATATTCTTGATTTACATATTTTAATTAAGTTATTTTCTCATAGTTATGTTAGACACTTTATTGGCTAAAGTGGTATACAACTAATTGGCATGTAAATATGCATAGCATATGCATCATGCATGCTCGGTTAGGTCGACAAATGGCTGCTGTCTGCCGCCTGCGCCCGCGCCGTCCTCGTTAATATGAAAAATTGTTTTGAACTAACTGGTCGTGCGATTTAAAAAAATTACCAATATATCTTTGATACCATCGCAGCACAGTGGAAGAATGTTTGACTAATTGCGACGGTTGGGAATTCGATCGCCACTCGAGGGATGTATGATATTTAAATTATTATCTTTGCCTCGTTCTGCTCTATCTTTGACCATCCAATATGCAATATATCGAAATAGAGACAAAAGTAGAGAATGGAGTGTCTTGGTTCTTGGTTCTCTCTGCATGTATTATACCCTGATATACATAGGCGCAATATGTGAAGTCAACAGAAGTTTTGAGATATATTTTTATCACTGTTTTCTGAATACCTTGTTGCCAGTTTTATTTCGTATTTATGTAAAATTTGCAAAAAAGTAAATCTTCTGTAATAGGGAATACTATAAAATATACAATAAAGGCATTAAATGTAGGGTTTCTTAAGAAGTAATTATTGATCTTTTATTTTTTTTTAATTTTTGCCTAAAAAGTTTTTTAGTTAGTTTTAATAAAAGTTTTTGCTAAAAGTTGATTTAACAAAAATTTTTGTTTAAAATGGATGTCTTTTAAAGGATTGAGTAAGTAATTTAATATCAATAATGCGTTAAGCGATATGTAACACTTTTGATCTTAAGTCTTTTGATCCTTGATAAAAAAAAAAAATCAGCTTCACGCTGTATCCCGCACACAGCAGGGTAGGCAGAGGGAACCTAGTGTTAAGACACTTCGTTCCCCACTTTCTGCCGAATTCTGGAGGCATTGCGTGTTGAGTGGCAGAACTCAACGCCGCGCTTAACCTCGACACCAGAGCGAAGAAATGGAAATATAAATTTAAGTAAATATTTCATCTCCTCGAGTGGGGATCGAACCCACAACCAGTCGATTTTACAGTCACACCTCGTGCCGCTGCGCCACGACCGGCCTCAATCCCGGATCCTTGATGAGATGTTAATAATCAGTGTTGGGAGTTAGGACGCTCCTTTTCCCGCTTTTAATCAATTTTAGGCTGAAAAATGCTTTTTCTAATTATATCACAAATTTTCATTTTAATATCTCAATATTGTAAGCGACAACCAACTCATTAGCGGTGCTTCAAATATAAAACTTTAAATAACAACTTTCACCGATTTTCAATCTTAACATCTTACATTTAAACTGTAAATTAGCAATTTTGTAACTTCTCAAGAAAAATGGAACTACCGAACTATATCGCGGTAGATCTGAGATACCCGCTGCATATTTTGCATACCTCGCGGTATAAATATTAAGATGACAGACGCCGCTAATTGAGTGACATATTTTTGACGTGTGTGGCTCTTTTTGTACTTCCACGGCGGTTTCTTGTCTTAACACCTAATTATCGAATATGGAGTTCGTTTGGAGATTTATTTTTGAAGAGTTATGTTCTTAATTAAGAATATTGTCATATTTTTATAGATAATTTATTATATCGTGTTCTTTTGATATTATTGTTTCATATGTTTTTACACTATTGAAGGCGAAATTGGAGGATGTTTGATGGAAGCGATAATTATGTTGTGTGAATACTCAGAGTCTAAATATAAAGGACTATATTAAAATGAAGTACGGTACCGATTTTTTTCTGGGGTAGCAAAGCGGAAGACTGTAGGACACTATTTATATTAGCCAAATCAGGAACATATTTTTTAATGTAAACAATTACTAATAAAAACAAAATTAAAAACCACTTTAAAATAACAAGTTACTTTTGTAGAACCTTCCAGTAATCTTCTTCAACAATAATTATTCAATTTCGTACAAATCTTTCCTACACTCGGTTCTCTTTGACAAAGTTATCCCGTTGACAGTCCTCGGTTTGTGATGAAGACATATAATTAAGAGGATCTTAGCACGCGGGTGTCCCGATGACCAATTAGTGACGGATCGCATAGACGCCCGCGCCGACGAGGGCTTACGTTGTGCTGTGGTACAAGTTAAGATGATTTATATTTGAGTTTATTAATATGAATATAATAAAAAAAATATATGATATATTTATTATGGGCCGAATATCTGTGAAAATAATTGTAGAAAAAGATTTTTATTTTGAGAATATAATTTTTCTGTAATATATTATCTTATTTATAGCGAATTTGATTTCAATCTGGTATGGATCGTGTTTTAAGTCAATAAAAAAATCTGTTAAGTGAAGCAATATTTACTAGACACTTGCTAGGAATAATTTAAACTTCTATTAATAACAATTTTTTTTTTATCTAAATCTTGTACCAAGCTACACATCTTCAAAGCGTTTAGCCAACAAATCCCTTTTGCGAGCAGCAGAGAGTGAAAGCTGATGTAATAAATACACTTCCCGCGTGAACAAAACGCATAGTCATTGCCAGTGATACTCAATTTTTCTCGATGTACACCTTCTTCCTTCTTCTTCTTCTTGTACGCCCTCTGTACTGCTGTACAATGTCTCATCCCAGAGGAAGACAAATTTTAAATGAAGTTAACAATTAAATATTAACAAGGTAATTTCTTTCTGCGGAAATCACAATTAACAATTAATTCGATTCAAGGATTTCCACGACGATTTGTACTGCAAATCCGGTATCCAGCTGTTACCGACGACCTTGACCAGCTCGTATGTCCACCTGGAAAGAGGCCTGATGCCAATGCTGGTTCGTGGCTGTCACTCGAGAACCTTTTTGCACACGACAACGACAATAAAAAAAATGCTTTTAAAAAAATTATTATTAAAAAAAATACTTATATTCATATAATATATATAAATAATAATATTTTTTTATAAATTTAAACCTACTTATAGCCAAAAGTATCATACGTTTTCACAGGTTGAGAGCCACTGATCTACGCACTCCCAAAGCACGCTACACTACACTGTTTCTTATTTTCATATTCGCTTCAAAGCTTTTCGCAGTGACCAGTTTTTAAAGATTTTCGTTTCATTTGTTTCCCTAGTTTGTTGTTAAATATGTAATGCTTTGAAAATGGTAAAATATTTTTGTAGTTATATTTTATTTAAAAATATTATTGGTATTATGTAATTAAAGAATTGTATATAATAGTGGACAAAAGACTGATTTTGTTGAGCAAATGAAATTTATATATAAATATATATTGTCCCGAATTTTAACGAAAAGCGAGAACGTAGTGTTATAAAAGTAGGATCTCTTTGTCTTAAGCTATTTAAATAAATAAATGAGACCCTTATGGCTCAGGGGCAAAGACGTGTGACTGAAAACGCGTCGTTTGCGGTTTCGATTTAAATTATAATATTTAATATTTTTGATTAAAATATTTCATATTTTTATTTCCTCGCTCCTCCCTACACTAACACGCATAGCCTCCAGAATTCGGTGGAAAATGGGGAACGGAGTGCCTAGGTACTAGGTTCCCAAGTTCATCTGCTATGTGCACGTTTATCGTGAAGCTAAAAAATATACATTTTTAGATATAGTAGTAATTTAAGTACACACCGCAAAAGTGAATTATGAATAGGCATGACTTATTATTAGTAGATATTTTCTGACGGAGCGTCGTTTAAATCTCGAGTCAAGGGTAGGTGTGAATGTAAGGGCTGCATAATTGGCACGATGGAGGGCTCAGCTGCTCTCGCCTATTAAAATAAGCTTGAGTGTGAAATGCTTGCTATTACAAGGTGGAAATTTTTTGATTGAGAGGAAAATACTTATATAAAAGAGGAAGCAGTAGCTTCCTGTATACATTTTTTTATATAAATAAATGATTAAATGAAGAAAATGGTTTTTGTTTTCTAAATTTGCTTAAAATCTTGTAAATGCTTACAATTGATATTTTTTATAAGGTCTTTATTGATTTCTTTTGCGTATTTCAGACTCTAAATAAAACTAGACCTGGACCTTAAAAGACCTGGAGGCTCTTGAAATCAAAGTTTTGGCTATTAACATTATAATATAACTTAGTAAGTACCAAAATAAGCAACCGTCCTAAACTTGGAAGTTATACCGATATTCGATATCTATGAACTGGGAACAAAATAATACAAAAAGCCGTTTGATCGGCGTCACAAAGGAAGCAGTTAAACAAATGATATATGTATCAATTAGTAGATATGTGTCACAACTAATACTGAACATGTGTGTCCGTCTGTACACATGGTTATACTCTAACCTCGGCCATGCGTAACACTGTTTAGAGTTTGGTGTTCATGTTACAAAAACTGTCTTTTAGCTGAAAACTCGTAAATATTGGATCGTTTTAAGTTATGAAGGTTAAAAAAAAATCGAACTTGTGACCGCCCACGAATAAAAGTTGTCACACGTCGCGTTTATAATTTTTCAGTGTCCATGCTTTATTCACATGATCTTTTTCATAGTTTTAAAAAAATCAAAAAAAATAGTATAATAATATAAATAATAAAAAAAAGGAAAAAAATAGTAAAAAAGTATAGTTTTAAAGCACTTGAGATATCTATGTTTAATGTAAGTATATACTATTTATTTGATATTCCTGTACAAAAACGTACAAATAAAATAAAGAGCTGTGTTTATATNTTATCAAAAGGCGCACTTTTAAACATATATAAACATTTTATAAGGTAAGCAGGTTTTCATCGCATCTTTCAAGATTACAATTCGGTACGCCACTCGACAGCCGCCAATGACTTAATTGACTTGTTGTAAATATTTCATTTACACTAAGGTTACCACATGCTTTATCCCTAGCGGGGTAGGTAGAGGAAGCCTAGTGTCAAGACACTCCGTTTCTCGTACACAATGCCCAATTTTTTAAATATTGCGTGTTGAGTGGCGGAACTTAAGTGGCGGATTTATATTTCAGAGCAAGGCAATAAAAATAATTAATTCCTGCGAGTGAGAATCTAACTCTATTATAATGCAATTTTTAAGTGATTATCATTTCATCCTGTATATAAAAATATGTAAGTTATTACTATTCCTTTTAAACAATAAATTATATTTAAATATACTTCTGTAGGTTTGGTCCTACAATTATCATATCCTATAATAATTAAATAACTTGGCTACCTAGTTACCTACTTTTCAATTTTTAAAAATCTCGATAGTAAAATGTAAAGGTATAAGTGAAGATTAATCATTTATCTATAGAAAAATGTCCGCTGCGAGTCGCCGCGCCGTAGCGAATTTACTTATGTGATTGGACCTGTGATGTACACCGAAGATATGCTTAAGAAAAAGAGATATAATGAGATTAAATACGTCATACAAAGAAATATAATTTTAAATAAAATAAAATGGTATTGACATTTAAAATATAAAAGGCTTATAAAAGTATGAACATGTTCTTTTATATTCTCTTAGATGTTATGTTACGTTATATTCCCTTCGACTACCCTTCTAAGGAGTCCACGATTTTTTATTTGTTACTAGTTGTCGCCCGGGACTTTCTTTGCGTGGAGTTTATTACCTAAAATTTAATTTATTTAAATCAAATTGATTTTATCAATTATGTGAAGTCTTCTCTTAGTTCTCCTCTGCACTCCCTTTGGGCTTTGCCAATTGCCAATCCCAAATTTCAACTTTGTTTCGTTTTAGTTCACTTGTTTAGTAGTTAATCTATTTTTATAACGAAAGAGTGTTATGTGTAATAGATACCTAATAAAGGTATTTATCGATTTTTATAGATTTTTTGTTACGTGTGCTTGTACGCTGTAAAGGCCTTCTACGCTGTAAACGCGGTGATTTTGTTCAATTTCCACTCGGGAGAGTGAAATATTTAATATTTTCGTTTCCTTGATCTGGTAACGAGGCAAATAGCGGCGTTGAGTTTCGCCATTTAACACGTAATACCTGCAGAATTCAGCGGAAAATGGGGAACGTAATTGCCATGTATAACTTAATGGAAACCGTGTGTCTTAACTCTAAGTTCCGAGTGAAGCAAAATATTTATAGTATTAGATAAATTTAGCAAAATAACTATTTAAAATATTAAATACAGATTTGCTCTTAAAAAACGTAATCTCTTTGATTTCTTAATTACAATCAATCGTGGCATTGAGTTTACAAGTATACAATACTATTAATACTATTATATACAATGGTAAAGAAGAAAGAATTATAATACGTAGTGACACTTCACCTTATAATTATATATCGCTTTATTAAAAAAAAACCAAAATTAAATAACAATATAAAAAAAAATATACAGAATACTTAATTAAGTATAATAATAGTAGAATTTCTAAATAACCGCTTGCAGGTGTGAACAATGCTACTGTGGCGGAGGCGATGCGGCCGTAGCAATTACGCTTGCCCAATTATTCGCCGTGGCTTATTAGTGCGGATGACGAAGTGTTCTGAGGATATCAAAGAATAGAATATTGTGGAAGTATCACCTGAATCGAAGAAATTTTTGAATTCCTTCTTTAAAAGACGATAGTCCTACGAAGTCGAAGTCGACGAAATATACTTAGGTATATCTCGTCGACCGTAGTTTCGGTATTTAATGCGGAATGTTTCAAACATTCAGCAGTGCGCGAGGAACAGAGTGTCTTAACACTAGGTTCTCCCTATCTACCTGTATAGGCGGGGTACAGAGTGAAATTAGAAATAAAAAAAATAATAAAAAAGAAGTTAAATATCGCAATCTCCAGCTATATTTTGGATGGATATGTAACTACATTCCGCTACATCTTAGAAAACGACGGTGAAGCTTATAACTACAATTACAACATATCAGGTGATTTAATATAGCGAGACCTGATCATAAATTAATTTATCGACGTTATAATTCTAACAAATTCTAATATCATAATAAATTAATAAATAAATATTATATATATTAAATATTTTATATCTTTGTAAAACCAATTTCTTTAAAGGAAGCCGGTGTCATCGAATTCGGCGTCCACTATAGCTTACCGCCTTATAATAAACATATCAACTTCACACAATGCGGCCAAAACAATGCCTTTTGTACACTAATAAAGGGCAAATTATCGGCTGTCGGTCTGTCTGACGGAAGCCTGTTTCTGTTATATGTATGTATGTATGTATGTATATGTAACACCTTTCTTTGTTAACTTTTGGGAATCAGAAATGTAATTACTTGTAGATATTAGAATGTAATGTTGAAGTTTGGTATGTTTTTAGGTTCACGCTGTATTCTGCACATGCAAAGTAGACAAGGAAACCTGTGAACCTTGTGTTAAGACAATCCATTTCCATTAAGATAATTCCGTTCCACATTTTCCGCCGAATTCCGGAAGCATTGCGTGTTTAGTGATGGAACTCAACGCCGCGCTTTTGCCTCGACATCAGAGTGAAGAAACGAAAATATTAAATATTTTACTTCATCGAGTGGGAAAAACTTTGCCACTGCACCAGGACTGGCCTCAAAAAAGTATATAAATACTTAAAAACTTCTTTTTTGTATTCTGTGAAATTACCTGGACATTTCGACAATGTAAGATGATCGTAAGTTCAAATTCAATTTGAGGAAACATCTACGTAAAATAAAAAAAATACATATAATACTAACACAATATATAATTAAAATATTTATTTTCCCTTCAAAGCCAAATTCATATTTACAAACGTTTGACTAAATTGTGTAAACACAAAAACTACGAATATGACAATTGCTTATAGAAACAGAAAGTTTATTAAGATGGCCTTTCAACAATCGAGTAAAAATATATTTTGTGTTATGCTTCGAGTATCAATTACTGTTTACGTCTAAAGGATTACTGAGAAAGTGAAAACAAGGACAAAGGACAAAGCAAAGGAGATTAAGACACAATAATGTTTCGAGCACGGCGGCGACCACCCACCACCACCTCATTACTGTCGACAGATGGGGAAAGCAAGGAAAAACTTCAAAAGTTAGCCGCTTGAACAAACTAAAGGGGAATATTGAATATATTCCCTAAAATGACGTACGGTCGTTCGTCACCCAATACAAAACAAAGTTATATTTGCACATAAACTACCCGTCGCTCTTAAAAAATATTGGGCGAAAATCCTAAATCCATTGCAAAAGTAACTTTGTTTAAACTTGTCAACAGATATTTGTCAGAATACATTATGAGTTATTCATGGTGGATTATCTCGGTACTATTTAGACCCTAAAGTACAAACAGAACACCGGTTTAATCTATTTTGAACGCTCACGGCTGATCTCATTTTGGTAAAGCTTTGCTTTATTGCAAGTCAAATTAAAGGAGATCGAGTCGCTTTTGGAGCTCAATAGTTATTGTAAATACCACTCGAGATTTGAGACCACCAGGACATTTTAGTTGGTCATTTAGTATATGAATGTATCGAAATATTAGTGTTTGTGATTTTTTTGGGAATTAATTAAGTTCTTGTAAATAGTAATTTGCGTTTTGGTAGTATAAATCAATGCCGCCTTCAACCTAATTATAAGAAAAAAAAACACTAAACCACACCCCAGTCGCGAGTGTCTTTCATTCCTAATTTTTTAACAAATATAAAAAAAATGGAAGAAGACATATGCAAATATTTTCCTAGTATTGTTAATAAAAATGCAGCGTTAAATTCCGTCTTTTAACAAAGTTTTTGCCTCAACGAGCTGACGGTGGAGAATAGACTGATAATGACAGCTCACTAGACGGCTCATAAAGTGCGATAGGCGTGTGAAGATTTACCTAATAGTATTTTTTTAACAAGATTTGTCAAAGACACTTAAATAAAATAATGGTCAGTAGATAACTTGTAATAATTGTTTATATTGAATATATTTACATAATATTTGAGGACCAAGAGTGTCGGAGCCTCACTTCTCAAAGTGAATATTTTAATGTATGAAGTGCTATATATCTCACAAAAATAAAGTCCACTATTCACGCTACCATTTAAAAGTATTTTTGATTACATATTATAGTACTTTCTGTTGTTAAAGAAAATAGAAAAAAAGATAAAATAATAGTTAACATTATTTAGTTTTTTTTAAATAAGATAAAAAGATAAAATTCGGTCTTTTTATTTTTAATTTAATATAAATTAAAATCTATCATAAAATCAATATTCCTCGAAATAATTAAGTACAGATATTGGCTATTAGTTTAATTTGGTAAATTTAACTAATTTGAAGTCGTTACCATTAAGAGAAATTCTAGAATAAGATATTAAAGAATAAACCACTTAGAAAAGGTATGATAATTGTAAAAAATATTTATCACTTGTAACACTATAGAAGACTCTATTTTCTTTTAAATTTAATTTGTCCGTACACAGCTCTCTCTTTTGGATAGTGACATATAAAATTGTTAGTTTATGCGTTTACCCGAGATTAAAATGAAGATGTTCGGTGAATCATTATACACGAAGCACCCGGTTATAGACCACTCGACTAATGTACGGTCATTCTACAGAATTATAGATTTAAAAGCCCAAGAAATCGCTTCTGTTATTATAAAATATAACACGATCTTCTTCGTGTTTTGTAACATTTAATGTAATGGTTTCGGCTCTTAAGAGAGTGTCTTAATAAAGTGTAGAATTTTTGTTATTAGCTACTTTATAAGTGTAGTATTTAAAGTATTATAGTACTCACCATTCTGGTATTCGAAAAGCGGAGTTGAATTCCGCAACAACACGCAAGGTCCCTGGAAAGTGGAGAAGATGTAATTTTACAAAAATAGCGGTTATTACTATATTGTCGTATAAACAAGCTTTCATTATTTTATCAAATAACAACTTTTTGTTAATAATAACTTTATATTTTTTTATTTAAAAAAGATAACTTTCAAATGTTTTTTTAGTGAAATTATGTTACATAAAATTATCAAAAAATAAAAATGCTTCTATTCCAAAAGTGTTCTAATTCATTAAAATAACTGTAACAATAAAAACGGGCATAAAAATATACATTTAGTTATAAATTGTTCTTCGGAATTCCAGATCGATTTATTTCCCTTTGTACATGTACATATAATAATATAACGAAATGAAGTCGTACGTGTTATTTGTAATTAAAATTATCATATCATCTTTATTAAATATAGGATAAGCCGAGCGGCGACAGAACGAGTATTTAAAGGGCGAGAAAAATAAAATTAAATAGTTGCATCCTCTTTGGAACATTTAAAATGCTTTATGTTAATGCGCCTGACCCTTATCAAGAGATAACCGGCCAATAATTCTGAATGTTGGACTTTAGGCTGGTAGTGTAGTGGGAGAAGTACTTAATTTATTTATTTTTTCATATTAAACATCAAAATATTATTTTTTTAGTGAGGCTATTACAGGCACTTGAATTGTCATGTTACATAGAAATGTCAGTAATGACAGTCCTACAGTAAGCTAACACCGGTTCGGAAATCGGTTCTGCAGAGAAGAGCAGGAAAAAAAACTCAATATATGCTCTTTTAAAATACTATTTATGTTAAAATTAAATGGAAATATTTCAAAGACAGTGGTGGCGCTGTTGGATAGTTTGACTGTAAACACGATGATAGCGTGTTAGATTCCATAGAACAGAGTGTCTTAACACTAGGTTCCCTCTTTCTCTCCTGCTATACCCAGGATACAACTTGAAGCTAAAAAAGAAAAATAGAAATCTCTATAATTAAAATGCTAATGTTTCTATTATTATATGACATTTAATTTTTGTGCATACCCAACTTTAGCACTTTAATGAAGTTATCTCGTCGCCGGCTCGATTTATTCATTGTACCGCTAATGTGTGGGTACGTTTGTCCGCGCGGAAGTCAAAAGTTTATACCCTTCCTTGGGAAATTATACAAAAATACACTCAAAATGTGTTAAAATAAGGTTAAGAATAGTTTTGTAAGGTAAATTATTGGTGAATTTATTGTAATTTCAATGAATAGAAGCGCAAAGCGTAAGAAATTAGATGACAGTGACGCGTTTTGTTCGGAGGGTGTGGTAGATGTCACTTTGGTGCTGCGCCGGCGCACTACATGTTTGTATGTGACCCGTTATGCTATTATTGTATACAACAATCATATTTTTGTTGTAGAAATCAAAATTTTGATTATAACTCTAAAAGTTTCATATATTTATTGTCATCATGTTATTTGGAAATTTATAATGCTTTAAAGAGTTCTAGTTGTAAAAACTTTAAAAACTTCTATCATGTCGAAAATTGTTACGGAATTTCTACCACCACCAGTTACATATGTACATACTCAAAAACAAACACACAAAACCATGTAATAAAACCAGTATGTTATATCTGATTAGATATGTAAATGGAGAAATCATTTAATGGCAACTTATTTTTTGCTTACCAATATGTAATCGCGATACGATTATATCAATTATATTATATTAGTTTTTACCTGTGGCTTTGCTCGTGTGATCAAATGGGAATAAGAGAAAGAAGAGATTTGTGTATAACACGTAGCATGACACATTCTTAGTGTTCAGGAACATTGGGAACGAGATTACATCGAAACTTGAAAACGTGACGTAGAAAAACTAATCTGTAGCCTAAATAGCCTTTCTCGATAAAAAGACTATCCAAAACAAAATAATTTTTCAAACCGGATATACTAGTTCTTGAGATTAGTACGTTTAAATAAACAAACTCTCCAGCTTTATAATATTAGCATAGATATTACATTAGTATCATATCATATCTTTAGTCCTCTCGCGTCGCTGCAGATTGAAACAGTTAAGAAACAATTATCTGGTCATTAAGCACCTGATGCTATCTCGTGTATATTAGGTAACACTGAACACGGGTAGAGAACAGTTCTGGTTTTGAAAGAAGTTTAAAATATTTTTAAACTTGTAGATTTTTACTACAGTTGGCGTCTAGCTAAATTTAGCTACTAATTACTTTAGTTGGTTAGTGAGGTTGGTAGTTCAAATCCTACTAAAAGTTTCTTTGATATTACGTGCTTGGTATTGTATTATAACACCGCAGTTTGTCTAACTAAACAAGAAGGAAATGTAACAAAGAATGATAGGTATTTTAATAATTTCAAATAAAACTCGCAAACATCGTTTGTTCAGTCAGATGTTTTCTTATAGGTCTTTTAAAGGTAACGTTATGTTCATCAAATCATTTGTTTAAATTTATATTTTTAAGATAAAAAAGATAAGAAAATTTATATTTTATATTACTTTCTTTTCTCCGCTCTTGTAGATAGCATGCGGCTTTGAATTAAGCTTCTTAACATGTAAAGTTTCGAAAATTAGGCGGAAAGTGGGGAACTGAATGTCTAGGTTCCACTGACTTACCTGCAATTCGGGGAAATTTCTTTTTTATTTATAAACTTTGACAAAATATTGTCAAAAACAGATTATATTTGATAATACTTGATTATATCTGAGTGGATTACAAAATGAGATGTCAGCTACGACCGGTTCCTGAGATATAGATAATAGATTACACATATCAATTAACTCGCGTAAATAATCAAGCAGGTCAGGTTTGTTTTTTTAAGAGTATGCTTATTATAGCCAACGATTTTACTTTAAGTAACAAAATATTTTATTTCAATTAATTTTTTTATTAACGCTATATTTTTACATTTCCGTTTTAAACATTTGTATAAAACAACAATAGTTGTGGTTTCGACACCAACCCTTAAATGTATCTCCGAGTTGGTGTCGTATGAAATAAAAAAAAACTTCGTGAAAATTAAAGAGTTTGAAAACAGACAAATTGGCAGTATTTTAAGCAACTACTGGTCGATCCTGGACTCCCGGAACCGAAATATCGGATATCAGTTGAAAAGAAAGATCATCAATATCACCTACTGTAAATATGTTTATTCGTTATTTCATTTTAACTTGGTAATAAATTTTAATTAATAAGTATAACGCGTAAAAACCCAAGTTATCAATTCATTTATTTGAGTTAAAAACTTTTTTCAATAAATTAAGATTTGTTAAAAAAATGAGGCCGTTGTGGCGCAGTGATATAAGCGCGTGATTGTAAAACGACATTGCGCGCATATAGCAGGGTAGTCAGAAGTAACCTAGTCTCAAGATCCTTCGTTCCCTACTTTCCGCTGAATTTTCGAGGCATTGCAATTTGAGTGGTGGAACTCAGAGCCGTGATTTGCCTTGTTACTAGAGCTAGGAAATTAAAATATGAAATAATTTATTGAGGATCGAATCGTCATATTTACACACACAGTCGTCGTATTTACAACTGTCACACATTTGTGTCATATTATACCACATATTATATGCCACACATAGATTTTAATAATTTATCATAATTTTATTTTGTTTAAAAGAAGTTAACTAAAACAATTACTTTCACACGCTGTATTTTCAGTTTGTGACGTTACTGCGTGCCTAAATTTAGTTGTTTTTTCTCCTTAATTTTCTATAAAAAATATTGAGAATATAAATGTCATATTCAGTATTCATAGAAAGCGTTAAAATGCCACAAATCCGGATCAAGCCCGCTAACTAACATGTGTGCAAACATAATTCAATGTACATCGGTACAAACTAGCGAATAGGGTTCGATACAATACGTCTAATTTTGGAGCTCCAAGTGATAGGTGTGAGAGGACGGATAAATAAAATTAAAAAATAATATATAAATTAACATCTATATATATAACCTATTACTGATTTAGGTGCAATAAATTAATATCATTGTCAAGGTGTGCAGAACATTGAGATAATAAGCTTCTTGGCTTAGGCAAAAAATTTTACTTATGTAATGAAATTCCATATAAAAGTTAAGTGATAAATAATTAGAATATAATATATTTTACAGCCATAGCTCAAAAAGTAAATAGTAATATATTTTTAATATAAAGTATGTATATTATTTTGACTTTTACAATTACTCAGTAATTGTTATTTGTAAATATATAAAAATATGTTTAATTCGCTCTCGCTTCAGCTAGTAATTTGTAGATTAAGACATCCGATCTGCCTGCTCCCGCGCCGATCAAATAAAACATTTATAAATATTTGCCAGTATTATTCAAGTCGTCCCCTCATACGAGTATGTACGCACCCGCTTTTAGGGTGCCATATTATATAATCAATTACATTTTTTTCTTCATTTACATTGTAACAAAATACCTAAGAAAATATTGTGAATTATATTTCTGCTGAGTGTTACCATATAAAAAATATAATTTTTGGAGTGACTTAATATGTATACTTATTCACATATTATTCTTATTTAAAAAATAATAAATAAAACTGAAATGTCAATTGATCAACAAAAAACAAAAAAAATACAATTAGACTACATTATGTTAATATTTCTCCAATTTTTTTGCTAAAACAATAAAAATATTAAATATAAGTATTTTATTTTTACATAAAAAACTTTTTATCCGATCTGTTTCTACTCGTGAATAACGGGAACGCTTATTATGTTATATTATATTTATATTTTGCAAGGATCCAGTCGGGAAGGTACGGTTACCCCTTAATCTCGGTATAATAACAATTACTATACTACAACCATTGTGGCATGGAATTAAATCACGCGTGCAACATTTCAGCTCAGCGTGACTTTGTTTCTAAATATTTTTATTAAAGAGCACAAAAGATCTCTTGCTCTATATAATTTTGGTAACGTTTTTGTTTTGTTGTTTCAAATGTTATATTATTGAATTTCATGCTGATATTTGTGTATTTTACAACACTAATATTTGCATGCGGCTTCGTTCCCCGTGGTTAAATGGAAATAAGTGACAAATAATAGCCTTCTTCGATGCAGGGACTACATGAAGAAAAACTATTTAGTTGTTACTGAGCTTAGCGCGTTCAACCAAACTAACTCTGCAACTACTTAATATATTTGTAAATATAGTAGAAATATATATTATGAAGGTAGAATGTAATGTTTTCTTCGTCTAGTCTACCCTAATATAAAAAATTGCAGCGTTGAGTTTCGCTGCTCTATGCGTAATGTCTCGAAAATTAGGCGGATAATGGGGAATAGAGAAAAAAAAATAAAAAAACTTCAGAATGTTAATATTGTATAAGTAAATATATGTGTAGGATTATACCTCTACTTAAGTTGTTGGCATGCGTTATTCTTGATACAAAAATATCTCAATAAAAATATGCATAATCATTGAGATAATGAGCAAAATATCGAGATTGGAGCACTTACCTTTATAGCTTACACCGTTTGGAAAATGCTCAGGTCCGATAAGAACCATTCGATAGTCATATTAAGAAGAATCTTTGCAACGCAGGTAGCCGCAAAATAATCATAAGTTTTTATAAATGGAAATGTATATTAAATAAGCTTAATTAGGGCTTTAGTTACTCATAATATTTTTATAACAATATTTTTTTTTTTGGAAAAGTAGTTCCGATCGTTGTAAGTGATCACCGTCGTCCTCGACTATATAACACCAGAAGCTACAGAAGCGTCGCCTTTAAGATAGAGGTAGATGCGCTATATTAAAATAATTAAATCAAATTAAATTAAATCAGCTTCACGCTGTATCCCGCACACAGCAGGGTAGGCAGAGGGAACCTAGTGTTAAGACACTCCGTTCCCCACTTTCTGCCGAATTCTGGAGGCATTGCGTGTTGAGTGGCAGAACTCAACGCCGCGCTTGTCCTCGACACCAGAGCGAAGAAATGGAAATATAAATTTAAGTAAATATTTCATCTCCTCGAGTGGGGATCGAACCCACAACCAGTCGGTTTTACAGTCACACTTTGTGCCCCTGCGCCACGACTAGCCTCTTAAAATAATTAAAATAATAATAATACTAAAATAATATTATAATAACACAAAAATCGACTGTATGCATCTTGTTTATTTCAAAGTTCAAGATTGACTTCCCTGCTCAAATTATTAAATAGATAAAAATCGATGAAGAGAGGGTCTTGACACTAGGTTCTCTCAAGATATGCTAGGATAGGCGAGGCGTCAATCAAAAAACCTAAAGGTGAAAAAATATCACTGATTATAGGATATCGTTACAACCACATATAGTTCTAAATTAGCACACATTAAGACGTGTCAAAACAAGATGGCGTAACTAAAATTTTATGTACCCTTTTAGTTGAAAAGATGGCGGCGAATCACGTTCAACGGGTGAAATGTATTGTTAATAATGAATTAAAAATAATTCAAAATGTAACGACGCGACGTTGCGGTGGGGTGACACCCTTGCGGAACATGTTGGTATACATTGCCAGCGTGACTAACGTTAGTTTTTAGCTTTTAAAAACATAATTCATGAAATAAAAAAACCGTATATAAAAAAAGGGTTAAATAGCTATTCTAGGAATGGTATGTTTTTGATAAATCAGGTAATTTAGTGGAATATTTTAATTGATAAAATTTATCGTAAACTGCTAATATTATGATATTAAATTTAGATTTAATTATGTTTTAATCCTGCATCTTCATCATGCGGTATATTTCCCACTTTTCCTCAATCCTTTGCAGTAAAGTACTACACGTGCAGACTCCAGACACACGGTGCTGTTTCCAGCCAAGTTCAAATCCAATAAAAGTATTAATAAAAACAACGAAATATAGATATTAAGTTTATAAATATATAGAGACAAGCACAGGCCCCACATAGCGCGATGACATTTAACAACCAACCATATGAGCATCCCCAACAAAAACACCGACAAAGTAAAGATTTATTATCAATGCACGTTGTCGATGCGTGTCGGAGTAACATCTCAATTTGCTAGCATTGTCCTTCGCTTCCGCACCGCGCCCCTCGGTTAACCGCCAAATGACTGTCGCCTGTAATTTATTGATTTTTGTGATTTTATTTATCTATTTACTAATATATTACACGTATATATAGGGCTGGTACCGCCGGTGGGTACACTCGTGTGAACGCGTGACGAATTCATACACAATGGTTTCCAGATAGTATAACGTTTTGATGAAATTGTTATGTAAGTAAGAAATCACGTTACGGTATAATTTTTAAGAAAAATATCAGTATATCAGTTATTTGAGAGTAAGTTTTGTGGAGTAAAAATAATGTAAAATTAAAAAATTTACTACTTTTATATGTTAAGTTGACGTTGGATTACGAATAAGTAAGATATCTTATATTAGGCTAAAATATTTAAAAAGTGTAGATTAACTTAAAACAATCACGTTTTAATTGAAAATGTATTTTGTTGCGCAAGCTATCTAAATGTATGGGCGTGTGAGAGGATTGTCGACACATCGGTCCATCTCCCAACATTCATTATCTCGCCGCTATCTGCTGATACACTTAGAGTGGAAAAACATCACTTCTGCGCCGGCATTTTAATCGACACAATTATTGATACAACGCCTTCGACCCAAGTGTTGGACTTAAATGGTTCTGTGTGCAAGTCATAGGCTTAAGCGATATTACTTATTTTATCTCACATTTTATAAGTAGAAAGAACATAGTGACCATTTTGTCCAAGCAGACATATTTATCTTAACGCTAATACAAGTATTTTGAAAATATTTTAGAAAGCTTAAAACAATAATAAAACATATATTTTTACATTATTGCCATTATAATTTTATCTTACCAAAAAAAAAAATCTTCAAATTCCATTATTCTTATCTATGTTATTTCATATCTGTCAATGTCATTTTAGTTATACTATTTTTATTAAATCGTTCACTCTCTTGCCTTAGAACATACGAGAATCGTTATCAAGAAGCCTCTATTGGAAAACAAACGTACCGATTTGCATGAATTACATATTAACAGTTCATTAACAAGGTGTATCGTAAATATTTTGCCGTTGGGCAATCGTGAAGACTTCTGTACTCGTTTAGATATCGCCTATTAAGGCAGCCTCTAAAGGTAGATACAAGCTTCTGTGCTTATAAAACATAGTTGATCTTAAAAAAAATTATAAATTAAAGTTTAAGATAAATATTATTTAATATCATCTGTATATAGTGACTGTAAAACCGACTGGTTGTGGGTTCGATTCCCATTCGAGGAAAAGAAATATTTATTTAAATTTATATTTCCATTTCTTCGCTCTGGTGTCGAGGAAAAAGCGCGGCGTTGAGTTCTGCCACTCAACACGCAATGCCTCCAAAATTCGGCAGAAAGTGGGGAACGGAGTGTCTTAACACTAGGTTCCCTCTGCCTACCCTGCTGTGTGCGGGATACAGCGTGAAGCTGATAATGAATATAACTGATTTGACTAAAGAAGCAATGGGCTAAGTTCTTAAAACGTAGAATCTTTTTTAGTCATTTGATTACAGTGTCACAGACAGCATAGTGATAAAAAAAATATACAAACATTTAATATTTTTATGACATACAAATACTAATATTCTTGAGTAGTATTTAATATTTAAGCTCGCTTCATTACTCCTAATACCCAAAGTAATCACCACGCAAAATATTTGAAAAATATAAAACCAAGTATAATAGCTATCTACTAATATGTATATTGTCTTAGATTTACCAAGATATAAACCTAAAACAATTTAAGTATATCAAAACAACAAATAATATTATGAAAAACATACATCGTACCATAAATATAAATTACGGTTCTGATAAGAGGAGATCAGTCGGTAAGACCGTGATGGTCACATATAGTAAACTTAGGTCTAATCTAAATACCTCGGTGACAGGAGACAAAATAACTGCTTATTTTTTATCTAAGCAATGCCGCCTATCACGGCATAGGTAGTGCACGTGCAAACTGACTATCATTAGATTTTAGCGTGATATCCTGATGTAGTGATATGATAATCTATATATATAAAACGACATGTACCTGACTGACTGAGGTAAGACGCACGCACAGCCGTAACCGCTGAGCGTAGAAACGTGAAATTTGGACAGATGTTTATTTTCATAATCTGGACATCCACTAAGAAGGGATTTTGAAAAATTTTAACCCTAAAGAGATGAAATAGGGGTTGAAAGTTTGTATGGAAAAAAAATTAAATCGGCACCGATTCTTATAAAATTTGAAATTCAGACTCAACAACGACAAAAATATTTCATTGAACACGTATTTCATGGTTTTTTAGAATTCACCCGCTAAGAGTTCAAGTAAGGAGTTGAAAGTTTATATGGAAAAGTCTTTAAATCGCCATCGATTTTTATAAAAAATTAAATTCAGACTATTAAAAATATTTTATTGAATACGTATTTCGTGTTTTTTCGCCCACTAGTACAGTGATATAATGATGCAGTAATATCACCAAGGTGAAAAAAAGAGAGTAGAGAATATTTAGTATAATGTGTTTTTATTTACCATAGTTTAGTAGCTTGAAGTTTTAGTTAGATGAACGGAATAATTAACTTGTACATTCTTATTTGTTAAATGGTGCCGTTGGAGAGTCTATTAAAAAAATCTTACAAATAATGTATTTTTATTTGTAAGTCGTTATAGTGAATTTGAAAAGTAAGGCAGATACTTTTTACCAAAGAAATTTCGACGAAAGAAAACTTCACGCATTTAGCTTTACTCTATGTCCCGCACATAGCAGGGTAGGCAAAGAGAACTGGGGAACCTAGAGTTTAGATAGTTTATTCCTATGAAGACATTTCCGTTCCCCACTTTCCACCAAATTCTCGAAGTATTGCATGTTAAGTGACGAAACTCAACGCCGTGTTTTGCTTCGTTACGAGAGCGGAAAAATGAAAATGTTTAATATTTCATTTTCCCGATTGGAAATCGAAGCCACAACCGTCACGTTTACAGTCATATTCTTATGCCACCGGACCACGTCCTCCTCTTCACTTAACTACACGCATCTATGGCATAAATAAAGTACGATAGGCCGAGACAATCTTATGTTAAAACACTCTGTTTATCATCCACCGCCCGTTACATTAAGTTAGTCAATTAAACCTCAAAGTTAACGCTTGTCTTGCCAGAATGTGGAACTTACAGCATTTCTCCATTAAAGATCAAGTGTAAAGTCAAATAATTTCGTAGGTTTCCATTCAACATATCTATATATTTTTAAATTACAGCTATCATCAATAAATACGGTATGTAAATCAAAAGCCTTTTATAATAAGTTAAAAAAAAATGTCTTATATATAATAAGTTTCAAAATGACAAAGTCCATCGGATGTCTGTGAACTGCTCGGTTGGTGATTGCTTATCACCTGCGTAGATAACTAATGATGTTAATAAAAAAAATTAACAACTGTCTAGACACTTAAACAATATAAATGGTTATCAATTATATACAGCTTATACATATATCATCATTATCAGCAAATACGATAAAATTATAGATCAGGTTTAATTTTAAAATGTATAGCTTTTTTTTTATTATAGACTATATAAGGTGTTCGTTTACTAAGAATGTGTGTATAAAGAAATTCTTAACATAAATTAAATTAATATAATATTATAAATAAATGTTCATGTAGTTATGTTTTTTTTATCTTGTATTGGCAATAAATACAAAGCAGCTTGTCAAGTCAGGTTCAACTGGTGAAGTCATACCTATGTGATTCATTGATTTGTGTTATATGATTTAAATTATGAGAATAATTTAAAATCTATAAAAAAATAATATAAAAATTAAATGTATAATTTCAGTATCCGAATGTAGAAAAAAATAACCAAATCGAGATTCAATTTTCTTATTTACTTTAGAGAAAAATTCTTTTGTTGGCATAGTTAACAAAAATATTCACCTTAAATTGAACTTGGCTTCAATTTTCATGTTTACGTATTAATGGGACTCTATTATAGTTCTTAGCCAACATAAAATGTATCATTTATGATTTATTCAAAAAAATATTGAAGACAATTTTTGTGCGCCCAAACATAAAAAACTACGAAATAATAAAAAAAATCCTTAAACCAAAGTTAGTTAAAATTATATACCACAATAGAATATACAATTGTATATTTCAAAGCTCTTATTCTAATATTCACAGTCCACTTTCTAGCGATTTTCATCAAAGAGTACGATGAAGAAAAGGTAATGGGGGCGTCGCCGTGACTCGGCGAAGCATTGTTACGGCTACCGCTAAATTACAGACTACTATGTTATATCTCACCTATTATTTATTGACATTGATATTAATTTAATATAATTTGTCGGAAAAAATAATTTTGGGGTTTGAAAGCGATATGTAGATAAGGCTTCTCTTTAGATGTGAAAATCTATTAATTTATAAATATACAAATCTCGTTTTTCCGTTCTTGTAAGAATTTTGAGAAATTCTTTCTTAGTTTCTTAGTTTCGTGTGTGCGTTTTCTGTCACTCACTCAGTCTTATAGTAGGGGGGAGTGGGTCTTATATATCTAAACATATATAAATTAATTTGAGTTTGAAACTCTTGGGTAAAAGTTGACATTGCTTTGCTTCAAACTTGCACACAAACCTAAAATGTATTATATTATATAAGGTACTTAGGATTAGGATTTATAGACATTTACTTTTAATATTAATAAATATTATTTCAAAGTAATCTGAATAAGCAACAATAAAATTTTCTATTAGGAATATTATGTTGTAGTAAATTATAAAGAGATTGCTAAACTTTGTAAGTAATTACAAATAAAAATTACTTCCTTTCGGCTATTTCTTAGACAATACAATATTAAACAAATGTAATTTACACGAATAAATTGTATTTTTTGTTTGTTATATACATATGCATGTATGTAAAATACAAAAGATTAAAAAGGCCAGTCATGCCGTCACACTGTGTAGAGTCATCGCACACTGTCGACTAGCTTTATCATTTGTAGGTCTTAAACATTATTGAAACTATGTATATTTAAAAATAAGTTGTTTTTTTATTGTGATTTATCAAATTTAATTCATTGAGACCATTTGGTGTGTTTTTTTATTTATAAATCTTACTTAACAAATCTTATTCGGTCAAAACTTTGTCGAGTTTACTGCCTTAAAATATGTAATCTATAGATTCCGCTTATTATAATTAGTTTAGCAGTTAGCCACTTAAAAATGAGTGAAAAACTGTATTTCAAAGTCGCTAAACTTTTTTCTTCAATATTAATAGCCTTCTTTATCTTGACACATCTCGTGCCAACTACGAAATTACAAACCAAATGTTATAGCTATTTCATCAATAGTGTGCGCAAGTTACGTCAAAATCCAGAACAAATATAATTATTTTAATAGGGTCGGCAACACAAAGCCACCGCGGCCGCGTAATGATCGCTTCACCTAGCTATTAGTATACACTCTGTTGTATGGTCATTTTTGACGATATTATTTACAATCTTTGGGGAAATGGGACCGTGACGTGACGTGACGTGACATGACGTGACGTGTTGTTTAACTTTGGTTATTTATATTACCGTGAAATCTGAATCTTGGCTTTGTTATTACCATTTGATATTTTCTCGCTTTGGAAATAGGACAAAGCGTGGCGTTGAATTCGGCCACTTAATAAACAATGTCTTGAAAATTGAGTGGTGTGCGAGTAATGCAATGTCTTAATACGAGGTTCCCACTGTCTACCTTGTTACGTGCAGAATACAGCGTGAAACTTAATAAAAATGCCAATTAAAAAAAGTTGTACAAAATTCTGTCAAAATATTACTTTAGATTAACTTATTATTTTATCTTTTCTGTATATAAATATATATTATAAATATTTACCGCATTACCGGCCTCGCCGCGAAATGATAAAATTGGCGGATACAGATATTTCTAGCAACAGTGATTATTGTTGATGTCATAATACATGTGATGATTCAATTCATTAAGAATGCTTGTTTTTATGCTTCAATTATTATTTATATACCTAAAGATAAAATAAAGAGGCCTCAGTGGTGCGGTAGAGTGCGACTTTAAACGAGACATGAGCGTATCGGGTTCGATCCCCACTCGAGGAAATTCGAAGACCCGAGCGGCGCTGAATTTCACCACTCAACACACAATATGTTGAACTCAGGCAGAACATCGTCCTCCGCACGAAGTGTCTTAACACCAGGCTCTCTCTGTATATCCTGCTATATGAATGAAAAACAGAATTCGAAATCTCGAAATCGAAATCTCGAAACAGAAAAATGCCTACATGCTAACCAAGTCGTACATTACCTGTAGGTAGCAGTCGTGATTTCTACCTAAACTTAATGTTCTATGTTTGATTCCTTCTCACTAAAACATTTTTATTTCTCCGGTATAATTAAAAAAGTACAGCATGTAATTTGGATAAAACAGTCTCTCTTATGTTAGTGATCAGTCACTCTCACATAAATATTTTTAAACAGACGAAAATTGAAACAATTGTTACTGCTCTTGCTAAACACATATCAAATATCTGTGTTATAAATAAAATCAAATGATGTAACCATTTTTTTTTCTTGAAATTTATGTCATCCACTCGTGCTATGATATGAATTTAGTGGAGATGATAGTTAAGGAAAAGATATTACTTTAACTAAATTGATTATTTTTACACATCCTTCATGTTATTGTTAAGTGTCAAGATAGAATTTCTTGAAAGTCATTCATTGTTATCTAATTTCCGTCCGAAACAAGTCATTCTACCCTTGTTAAATGGAGAAGAGTTTTGTAACTTTGTTCTTTTTTAGCTTCAAACTATACTCAATATTTAACTGGGTAGGCAAAGAGTATAGACTAAACTTTCCGCCCAAATTTGAGACATCGCGTGTTGAGTGGCGTTTGCATGAAATTATTTTTATTCTTTCTCCGAGTGGGATCCAATCCACAACCATCGCGCTTACAGTCCACTTGATACAGCTCCATTGCACCGAAATGGCTTTAAGTTTGCTGTACAAGTTATTAACAAAAAAATGCTTTAATAAGCATTTCTTAATGTGTCACTCGAATTGGAACCCACAACTAGTGTTAGTATCAGGTACTATGTTCATACGACACGACTGGTGCGGAACATTTCCCAAAAAAATTGACTAATGATTGATTTATATCGACTTATTCAAGATAAATATGAAACAAACACGTACGGACTTTGTTTCACACGGCCTTAACGGCTGTGTGATAGCCTATCACTTGTTTACGCAAAACATATCAAAATAAAATACTGATTGATGTCCACTATCTGATAAGAACACCGTATTTGACCTCATTATTGGTGATAATTGGTGATAAGATTCAAGAATTCAAAGAAGGTTAAGTTTATTTCTTTTGACGTAATATTAACACCTGTACCTACCTACATGACAACAAAATAGCCGTAGCCAGACTGTTTTATACTTTTTTATTTATCTTCCATTCTTTTTTTATTTCTATGAAAAGATAAGGTCAAAAATCTAGTCACTGTGAATTTTTGAATTTTTTACAGAAAGACGACGCCAACGAGCTACTGTCTCAGTGGACCTCATTGGCTTCTTCTATAGTCATCAATCCAAACAAATAATAATGACCACATTATACTACATATTCTTCATTCCTACTATTAAAATGTCATTAAAATCTAGTAAGGTTTTTGATCTCTTCATTTTAGATTCGATTAGCTAAAGAATGACTATGAAAATATCGCCTCTCTACAGCACTCTTTTTTC